>CM031624.1:38130736-38186082 GCA_018398815.1 Conus ventricosus | reverse complement strand
CGTGAAAAACACTTACACACACACACATTCACAATTTTAAGTCACATTAGAAAGCATCTGGGCAAACAGACATGGCAGAACGACAGTGTCCACTCTGGACAGTGTGTATAGTTTCACCGATTATATTACCAGGTAACTGGTGTGATATAAAGTCTGACCAGAGACGTAAGTGTAAAAAGAGTTCTAGGGAGAAGACAAGAGAGTTGGCCATAAAGCAGAAAAACAATCGACGACAAAAGGGAAAGACAAACATTACTTAAAGGCAGGGTCAAAGAGCACGACAGAAACGAGGAATATTTGCACAAAACTTCCGAAAGGCAAGGACACCATTTGCACTGAAAGAGCCCCCATCATTTCCACAGTGCCAGACTTCTCAATCACGCAGACTGATCTGGCAACTGTGGGGCCAGACTGTTCATTCTGTCCACAGTGGACATGAAATGCCACAATGCCGCCTTTTCACATTTACTTTGTGGCAGCATGATGCTTTTTCATCCATTTTTTTTATCTTTCAATCAGGGGGTGATAAATCAAATGGAATGGCTGACATCCCTGTAAACAGCCTAGATAAACTGACTTCTACACACACTTAAGAACAAGACAGGTGGAAAGATGAGGTGTGGGGGGGTCGGGGGTTCCTAAGACAGAAAGTCAGAAGCACAATACTAGAAGGATAGGTCCAATCCAAGATGTAGGTTTCAATGGAGAGCCATCAATCTACTTCTACAGCTGCAATCAGTGCAATGAAATATTCGTTCCACCAACAATCAGCTATGTACACAGACACACAATCAGTGCAAAGAAATATTCGGTTTCCACCAACAGTCAGCTACTTACGCAGACACAAAGTGTGTGGTTGTCAGGACAGAAGTCCACGCTCAGAACCCATGACCCATGGCCTGACAGCGTTCCTGCCAAGTTGGCGTGTTGCCTGCGACAGTCCATTCAACAGGAAATGATGCTCACACTCTCCTTAAAGCACACCATTCCTAAACAAAAATCGTGCAGACCTGGGGGTTACATGCACATTAAATATTGCTCCCAACTGGAAATGACAAGGCGTATACACAAAACGTTCACAAAAATGGGTTTGACTGATTACAGAACAATTCATTGTTTACTTCTTTTTCTTCTATCAAATTTCTGAGTAACTCATTTGCTGAAAAGAATGTGGTTACTTACTCCATACTCATCCCCTTCCCCTCATTCATTACCCCCCCCCCCCCCCCCAAAAAAAAAATCCACCATCACAAGGCAAAGACACACCAAAGTTATGTGCAGAAACTATGCATACAGAGACATTGAAAACACTAACATCTATTATTCTTAGAACAGTACACCGATTTTTTTCTTCATACTTACCTGTCCAAACAACTTCCTTTTCTCCTACAACATGGAACATCACGAACCCCCCCCCCCCCCCCCCCCCCCCCCAAAAAAAAAAATTATGTGGAGAGCAGGGAGCTCAGCTATTGAACCTACAGAAATACAAGAGTGATCTCCCTTGAGTGACACAAACTCGCTTCACTAATACAAATCAATTTTCCTCCCCTCATCGTGGACACCTCTTTCTCCCAGTTCAAGCGCTTTCCACATGGATCAGCAGAAACGCCCTCCTGAGTTGGCCTTTATTTCTCTCAACCAGTCTACACTTTCCCGGTCAAAAATGGCAGGTAATAGGAATCCACCTTTGGCAGGTTCTTTCTCACAGAGATATGACTAAAGACATGGAGGCTCCAACTGTTTGGGTAAAGTTGTGGCAGGCAAGGCCCCCTTCCCCAAGTAACTATTTTTTTAGCAGTACGAGTTGTGAGTTTTACCATAAAAAAAAGGAAAAACTGTCAAAAGGAACTTACTGAATAGCAAGTTTTTCATTTGTATAAAGTCTGATAGCCATACTTTTGGAACCTGCCAAAAGTTCACCGAGATTTAAACCATGGGCCCTGGGGGCTGTGATGTAGAAGAGATGTTCACAGTTACTGTTCAAAGCCATGATCCAAGCGTCTTGGCTCACTCAGGACTTCTTTCAGTGTGGCACCACCACTCGGCAAGATGGCCATCAAGAGTGAAACTTGTGTGTGCAGCCTTAGGAGTGCCTGGTTAGTCTTTAATTCTTGTTGTCTTTAAAAAAAAAAAAAAAGCTGAGCTAAAACAAATGAGAAAGGGCAATTCCAGGAGGTTTGGAGAGAGAATAGCAGCCACGGGTTATTGGTTTTACGTTACCTGTTTAACCATTTGTGAAGCACGTCCATCAGGAAATGGCTCTGTGCTTTTGGACATGAATTCATCACAGCCATCGGAGAACTGCTTCAGTTTTTTTCTCTGTCCGCACAATTTGGAAAGTCACTGTGCTTTTTGTTAGGAAAAAGGAGAAAACTGATTTGTATTGGAGTGGAGTCAGTCAGTTTGTGTCACTCAAGGGAGACCACTCTTGTGTTTCCTGCAGGTTGAGTAGCATGAGCTCCCTGCTCTCCACATAAGTTTTGGGGGGATTCCTGATGTTCCACGTAGCAGGAGAAAAGGCATTTGTTGGGATAGGTAGGTATATCATAAAACTAATTTTGGTTGGAAAATTCCTATCACAAATGAATGGAAAACCAAAGAATGTTCACACAATCAGAGATAACCCCTTTTCCCCTCCCCTCCCCTCCCTCCTTTAAAGATACAATACTGACACGTCATAGATCTTGATGTGGCAATCGTCGGAGGCCGTGACCAGCAGCTGGAATCCGGAGAGAAACAGAGAGAACGGATCGGCATAGCATGACCTGCCAACAGAGTCACCCATCAGTAAATGGCTGAATGACGACACATCACAATCATGCTGTGTGGATGACTAATAATCAGTTAACATGATCACAGAATAACAATGACAGTCACTGTATTGTTTTCAATCACACATGTTATCTAGCCTCTCCAGGTGCAGATCCTCTGACTAATTCAGTCTTTCTGTGTTGCGTGAGTGACAAAACCAAACCCTGGAATCTTCTGGGTTTGTGAGGCAGAAGCACCATCAATCGACATGCACTATAAGAAACATGTTTTCTTCTCCGCTCTTTTGTTCATAGTGGCCAATACAAGCATTAGGAAGGCAATGTCGAGCTGTTGTTGGGAGTCAGAGGGGAGAGCTCAGTTGGAGGAAACTTTCTCATCAGAGCCAACATCTATTGCAGCTGTCATGTGACGTAGCCTCACATCAAGGCATGTGACGCTCCATCACATGTAGTTAGTGATATGAATCATTTCCCCATGCCACAATTAAAGGAAGAATATTCATATGGCTTGACTAGTGTAGCGGGCGTCCCCAAAATAATTGTGAGTATGACTCATTCAAGAAACGAATGTGGTCATTGGGTGAAAGTGACCACTGAGTGATAGTTTAACAAGGGCGGTAAGGAAAGGGTGCTGGTCATGTGTTTTGAACACTGAGTATGCACCACTAGGAGAAGGGGGGAAAGAGTCATTTTTAACCCAGCAGATGGCTAGAGACTCGAACCTTCAGGACGGTGGTCCTCGTTGCTGACCATCATTACCGGGTGAGCGATAGATAGTTGGGGAAAGCTACAGGGGGAAAACTTAAAGAAGAGAGAAAGAATCATAGGGTTGAATTGAGAAGCAGGTTACTTAAAAACGAACCTTATTCGTGTTAAAGGCCCTTCACCCTTTACCCTTCGCCCTTCACCCTTCACCTTCACCCCGTGAGGTGGTTGAAGATGGCCATGGTGTGGGGGATAAAACGGTAGTTTCAGCCCCAGCCAGTACCAACTCCAGGGAGAGGGAGTTGAAGCTCGCCGTTTCGCAAGAGACAGAAGAAGTCGCGGAAGAGAAGCCCGAGACTCGTATCTCCAGGACGGGAGAGTTCAGGGGGCAGTATATTGTCTCAGAGAGACAGGAAAGGAGAAAGCAGGGAAGCTTTTACTTGAGGCAGGCAGGTCCTCAGTGATTACGGGATTATGTATTCTCCTGGCCCGGGAAATTTTTGGGGTTAAAGGAATGTGAAGGCCATGGCTTTATAGAAGCGAAACTAGACTGTTTTATCTCTCATGTAAAGAGAGATACATGTGTGAAGACTATTTTTCTCTCATTGTAAAGAGAGATACATGGGTGAAGATTGATTTGCCCTCTCGGTGTGAGGAGAGATACATGTGTGCAGATTTATTTGTCTCTCAGTGTGGAGAGAGATACTTGTGTAAAATCTGTTTACAAGTTGTGGTTGTGACTTAGTAAAGTGTTTTCCCTGAAGGAGAGGGGGAGAAGAAAAACATTCGGTAGTGCTCCTTTTGGGTGATTGGAAAGATTGCGTGTGCGTATGGAGTAAATGCTGTCATGAATGCGGGTATGCAAGAGTGCCCAGTGTGGACAGTGTGCCCCCCGACTCCAGTTATTCAACCCGGCGTACTGCCGTTTGTTTCCCCGGGAAAAAAAAAAAGAAAAAAAAAAAGAAAGGTTTCTATTTGTACCCTCAAGGTTTGGGGGGGAAAAGGGAAAAAAAAAAGAAGAAAGTTTAATTATTTATTGTGTATAAAAATTCCATTTTGTGTGTGTTCTATTTCTATAGGGTTTTTTGGGTGGTTTGACATTTCTTTTGGTTGCTCAAACTCCCTTTAAAGGGGTTTTTTTTTTGGTGGGAATTTCTTTTTGACCCTTTCCCCACCTCAGGACCGATACCTCAACCTCCTCTTGCTCGAACTGGCAGCAAGGGGCAGGGCGTTGAGGAATCGCTGTCCCTTCCCCTAGAGGATTAGTATTTTTGTCCCCTTTCCCAGGACTGATACCCCAACCTCTTCCTGCGTTTAGCAGGGGACATGGCGTTGGGGAGTCAATAGCTTTCCCTTCTGAAAAAATATCTATTTCTTTCGCTTTTCTATTGTTTCCAGTTTGATTTTTCCCCTTCCCCCCTCAGAGTGTGGGGATAAAACTTCTCCTCCGTAAACGCTAGTAGTGTAGGTGGTGGAGTTATTACCGCTCGGGCCCAAAAAAACATCTTATCTTTTAAACATTTTTTTTTCTGGGTGTGGTGCGAGATTTTCTTTGAGTTTGGGTGAATGTGCATTTATTGATTGATTGTTTAGTATTTTGTATTATTACTGTAGTGTGATGTATATTGGCAGTGATTTATTTTCTTCCCCGTCTCCAGTTTCACGGGAGACAGTGACCACTAGGGTGCTGTCTGTGGGCTTCTTTTGCTTTTTTTGATTTCCTCTTACTGTTCCGGTCCTGTGAAACCTTTCATTTCCTTTTCAACCCCTTTTTAAAAAATCTCTTAAACCTTCTCCTCAATAGGCTCCTATCTAGTTTTCTTTTCAACATTTTCACTTTTAGGTAGGATTTCCGCTAGTTTGTGTCTCTTCCCCTTTTTAAAATTGTTTGTGATCCCATTTGTTTTGTAAAATTTATATTCATTTTTTGTATAAGGCGGTACATTTGTTTTGTAAATTCGTTTGAAATTAAGTAAAAAGAAGACTGACAACAAGAACATTTGAGAACTAAAACTTTATAAAGAATTTATTTTAAAGAAAACTTTATTGTGTTTATTTTTTTTTCTTTCTTAGGGAAAACAGTTTTGTATTTTAAACTTCATTTGTTTTGTAAATTCCAAATTGATAACAGTTGCAAATTTTTTTTGGGAAAAGATACCATTCCTTGGATTTCATATCTACCCTGTTTTGGGTAAAGCGGTTTTTTTGTTTACAAACCGGAAATTGAATTCTGTTTTTTGTATATACTATAATTACGGTTTTGTGAACATAATATCATCATAAAATCCCTTATTTTATTCATACTTTGAATTGTTTGGTGTTTATATCTGACGGTTCATTATGGATGATTTGATAAAATGTTCAACAAGCGAACGCTTGGGTTTTATGGAGGAAAAACCTTACCAACTATGGTGCAACAATGCATAGATAGGGCAGACAGGCAAGAGAGAGAGAAGAAAAAAAAAGGGAAAACTAAAAAGTGAAGAAAATCAAAGGGAAACTAGAGATAGAAGAAAAAAGACTACAGAGGAAGTTGAAGAAAGTAGACTACAAAAGGGAAGCTGAAGAAAAAGAATACAGAGGGAAGTTAAATTGAAGAAAAAAATTACAGGGAATCTGAAATTGAAGAAAAAGACTAAGCGGAAGCTGAAAGAAATAGACTAACAGAGGGAAGCTGAAATTGAAGAAAAAAAGAATTACAGGGGGAAGCTGAGCTGAAGAACGTCAATTAAGTTGAGACCAGTAAACCTAAAACGATGCGAAATTAAAAGAATACAGGCTTTCAAGAATCCACCATTTTCCCAGTCGGTCCGCAGCCATGCC
Source organism: Conus ventricosus (assembly GCA_018398815.1). Lineage (NCBI taxonomy): Eukaryota > Metazoa > Mollusca > Gastropoda > Neogastropoda > Conidae > Conus > Conus ventricosus. The sequence continues at coordinate 38,179,780 of CM031624.1, read as the reverse complement.
TCAACCAAAGCGGCATATAATTCCAAAGTTGCCGCCTTTGAGGAAAAAAACGGATTGACATTGATAGTTTCTTTTCCGATTTGAAGTCACGCAACGTTTGTGGTTGGCCAAAGGAAAAGGGGAAACTTGTAATTGCGTCGTTGTTTAAGGGTAGGCTTTGGACACTGTACCACTCACTTGCAGCGAAAAAAATTTAACTTGGATCAGTTGAAGAAGAACTCCTCAAGAAAATTTTCAATGTTCTGCGATCTTTTCACAAGTTTCCGTTCTGGGGCCCTGAAAAAGGAGAATCTTTTCCCATCGTTTCTGAGCCGTATGAGTCTTGTTTGACGAGGGACGATTTGTCTAAAACAACAAAACTTTTCAATCACGCGAAAATCTCCTTCTAAGACAACTTTTCCAAGCGAGCAAAGATTGGCCAATTTCCTTAAAGAAGGAAATTTGAAACGTGGAGGAAAGTTTTCAGATGGCTGATCGTATTGTGTCGCTCACCCAGATAAGGCGTGCTAGGAAAGTAAAATTTTCCGTCTTTGAGCCATGCGCCCAGGTCATCCACGGGGACAGGAGTTACAGGAAGGGAAAATCGTGGGTCATTTTGGGTCCCAGGTATACCTATCCTGAACGGACAGGCTTTCGCGGTTCGAGTGATTCGTCAATACCAGTACCCGCGGAAAGACCCGTTACTCCTCAGCAAACGTTCCAGGTCGTGGACAACGACCCACTAGACCTTTGGGCCAGTTGTGGACAGAAAAAGTTCACAAATCAGTCGGCTGCCGATCAACAATGCGATTTTCTTTTGTGATGGCAAGTTCCATTTGAGGAAAAATTGCCCTTTCAAACCAAATGTTTCAAACCCCATTAGTCTCCACTGATTGTGAAGAAGGCCTTGTTTTGGCACCAGATCAATCTGTTGAGGGGACTGGTGTTAGAAAACGGAGCCATCAAGGGAAATTGCAGGCTTCGGTTTTTGCGAGACACTGGGTGCACTACTGCGGTTTGAAACGAAATCTTTCGTCCTTCAAGACCAGTATCTCAACACTGTCCAAAAGTGTAGGTCGTTTGGGGGCAAGATTGAAACGTTTCCGCTGGCAAAAATTTTTCAGTCGATACACCGTACTACTCCGGTTTTCCTTCCCGCCTGTGTTATTGATAACCCAGTCTGCGACTTGATCTTGGGCAATTTGCCGGGTGTCGCTACAGTACATGGGGGGTGCTGGGGATCGTTTGTTCCTTGTCTTGTGAGTACTAGATCAAACGTCATAGAGCGGGGAAAGGCTACAAAGCCGCTAAAAGTCTCAAAACTGGATGAACTCCAGATTACCCCAGATGATTTAAAAGAAATGCAGGGAAAAAACGAACGCTGACGACAATATTTTTCTGCGGCTAAACAGACTGCACTGACGTACCAACGGACAAACCAACGTACATACTGGACTCTGACTTTTCTCTACAGGTGTGTCCTGGACAGGACAACAGACAAGTTGTGGTTCCAAAACCACTTAGAGAAACAGTGCTGCACACGGCTCATGATGCATTGTTTCGCTGGTCACTGGGGAATCAAAAGAACATTAAAGAGAGTTCTTGATTCTTTTTTTTGGCCGGGTCACAAGGAAGTTACGAAATACTGCCGCTCATGTGACATCTGCCAAAAGACATCTCAGAAAGGTCGTCCCATGTGCACCTTGCACAAAATGCCTCTCTTTTCCGTTCCATTTCGGAAAGGGAGCTATTGATCTTTTTGGACTGCTACCACTGTCTTTTTCGGGATATCGCTATATTTGACTTTGGTGGATACAGCAACAAGGTATCCAGAAGCGATTCCACCCGAGAAGAGAACGTATCTGTCGCTGAAGCCTTACTTGCAATTTTTTCCAGAGTGGGTCTTCCAGACGAAATTCTCTCGGATTGTGGAACGCAATTCGTTTCTGATCTCATGAGAGAAATTTACAGACTGTTGTCAATCTCTTCCATTTCAACCACGCCATATCATCCCCAATCGAATGCATGGTTGAACGTTTCAATGGAACTTAAAGTCCATGTTGAGAAAGGTTGCAAGGCAAAGGAGCCCCAGGAATGGGATCGTTTCGTACCGGGTTTGCTTTTTGCATACAGGGAAATGCCGAAACGAAACGCTTGGGGTTCTCACCATTGAGGGTTCTTTTTGGACACTCACCAAGGGGACCTTTGGATCTTGATGACACAATGGGGAAAGACGGACATACCTGACAGTAAAACTGTTTACCAATACGTTTAATGAACGCATAATCGTTTGAAGGATGCATGTGAGCTGCTCAACAGTCAGCTGATAGGAAAACTGATGTGTACAAGGTCTTTGCAGACAGAAAAGCAAAGGCACGTTTTCCCTTTAGTGTAGGGATAAGTCCTTGTATTACCACTGATGAACATAACAAGCTTCGTGTTATGTGGAAGGGTCCTTTTCAGGTGGTCGAAAAAATTTCGAAGTAAATTATAAATCAAAATGGCAAACACTGAGAAGGTATTTCATGTGAACATGTTGAAGAAGTATGTTGAACGTACAAATGTTGCCATCAATCAGTCGGTGAGTGGATATGTCCTGTGTCAGAAACTGATGTCAACATGCAGACATTATCAGTGAAAGAATTTGTAAACCCAAAGTAACGAAAAGGGACAGATCAAAGTTATGAAACAGCAAAATGTAGGAGTGTTAACATCTACCAGGCAGATGATGTTGTACCCCTTCCTATTCTGTCTATCAAAGGTGAAACCTATGAGGATGTGGTTCGTCGGGAAAGAATTGCTAAAAAACAAACAGAACAGCTCAAAGACAATTTGAAAGACTTTCAGGATGTGTTGACGGATACCCCAGGTACAGTAACTGGTATTGAACCCCATAGTATTCAGTTAACTTTTGAAATACCAGTGCGAACCAGACCATACCCCCTCCCATTTTTCAAAAAAGAGGTGGTTGAGAGAGAAATCAATGTAATCTGTAAGAAGGCTTTGGAGTGTGTCAGAACACCCACAACTCATTTCCTGTTCTATGTTACCCTCCCTCTCAGAAGACTTTATTTAAGAACTGATGCCAGTTCTAAAGGAATGGGAGCGGTACTGTTGCAGGAAAAAAGTGCTTTGTTACATCCATGCAATACGCCAGTAAGGGAAATTCTCAAAGACACAGGAGAAATACTCCACTATTGAGAGAGAGTGCTTGGCTATTGTATGGGCATGTGAGAAGTTCGCCAGGTTCTTGACTGGAAGACAGTTTCAGTTACAGACTGACCATAGGCCACCCGACTTTTTTGAAATCGTCAAAGACTAAAACAGCAGGTATTAAATGGTCTTTGGCATTGCAGGAATCCAGTTTTACTGTTGAACCAGTGCCTGGAACACAAAATGTCATGGCAGATTTGTTGTCACGTGCGTGAATATTCATGGACAAATGTAACTGTCTTCAAGGGAAAGACTATTCCGGGTTTTTTTCTTTCTTAATGATTACGGTGTGATCACTTTTGACGGTGCATTGTATGCTATTGACTGTTTAAATCAAGTGTATTTATGCATAATTTGCTTGTTGAAGTGACTATAGTTTTGCAAGCAAACAACTACTTTATGTTTGATGTTTAAAACATATTTATCTTTGGTAAACAATGGAAAAAATCAAGATAAATTTATGTCTAATTGCTTGTGAAGATGAATCATATGTATGTGTGATGAGCAAATAACTCTTTTGAAATGTATATATACAGTTTTGATTGTGCAATGAACAAACCAATTGTTTCATTTGTCATTGTCAACAATGGAAAGCAGTGACTTTTCAATGGACTATAACATTACATGTGGGGAAAAGAAATTATGTTTAAACTATGTTATTTTGTTTACATGTCTATTGAGAAGCGTTTACACTTGGAAATATTCTCATTTTTATGAGGGTTTTGAAACATATGTGTAGACAAAGATCAAGGGGAAAAGTCTTCACATCTTAATGTATGAACACAATTTGTGCTTTGAATTGTTGATAAACCCTAATTGTTTTATCCATGTAATTTGTGAAATGTAAACTTGTGGAATATGGTGATCAATTATGGGAAGGTTTTTTTTAGAAAGACTGGAAGTTTGAAAAAAAGCTATTTATGGTGGATCATGATGATTGATTCTATAAATTGATTAAATTTAAATTTTGGGGAATCAGTGTGCAAGGTTACACATTTTGAGATTCATGGCGAAGATGTGTTTAAGTGAAGTGTAAATCCTTTAAAAAATTTTCTGGAGAAAATTTTTTCATCCCAGGATGGGGGGGGTCATGTGACGAGCCTCACACAAGGCATGTGACGCTCCATCACATTGGTTATGATATAATCATTTCCCCATGCCACAATTAAAGGAAGAATAAATTTATATGGCTTGACTAGTGTAGCGGGCGTCCCCCAAATAATTGTGAGTATGACTATTCAAGAAACGAAGTGGTCATTGGGTGAAAGTGACCACTGAGTGATAGTTTAACAAGGCTGGTAAAAGGGAAGGTGCTGGTCATGTGTTTTTGAACACTGAGATGCACTCACTAGGAGAAGGGGGGAAAGAGTCAGTTTTAACCCAGCAGATGGCCTAGAGACTCGAACCTGTCAGGAACGGTGGTCCTCGTTGCGACCAGTCATTACCAGGTGAGCGATAGATAGTTGGGGAAAAGCTACAGGGGAAAACTTAAAGAAGAGAGAAAGAATTCAATGTTGAATTGAGAAGCAGGTTTCTTACACGAACTTAATTTGTGTTTCAGCCCTTCACCCTTTACCCTTCGCCCTTCACCCTTTACCTTTCACCCCGTGAGGTGGTTGAAGATGGCCATGGTGTGGGGGATACACCGGGAGTTCAGCCCCAGCCAGTACCAACTCCAGGGAGAGGAGTTGAAGCTCGCCGTTTCGCAAGAGACAGAAGAAGTCGCGGAAGAGAAGTCGAGACTCGTAATCTCCAGGACGGGAGAGTTCGAGGGGGCAGTATATTGTCTCAGAGAGACAGGGAAAGGAGAAAGCAGGGAAGCTTTTACTTGAGGCCGGCAGGTCCTCAGTGATTCGGGGGGTTATGTATTCTCTGGTCCGGATTTTGGGTTAAGGAATGGGGGAAGGCCATGGGTTTATAGAAGCGAAATAGACTGTTTTATCCTCAGTGTAAAGAGAGTACTGTGTGAAGACTATTTTCTTCAGGTAAGAGAGATACATGGTGAAGAGGGTTTGTCTCTCGGGGTGAGGAGAGTAATGTGTGGGGATTATTTGTTCTCAGTGTGGAGAGGATACTTGGTAAAATCTGTTACAGTGTGGTTGTGACTAGTAAAGTGTTTCCCTGAAGGAGGGGGGGAGAAGAAACATTCGGTGTGCTCTTTTGGGTGATTTGGAAGATTGCGTGTGCGTAGGAGTAATGCTGTCATGATGCGGGATGCAAGAGTGACAGGTTGACAGCGCTTAACTCCCCACATTCTTTAGATAACTTAAACGAGGTTCTAAAGACTTAAAAAAAAAAAAACATTAAATCCCATTTTACCTCACAAAGAATAGGGGGGGCGACCATGCTAAGGAAATGAACTTATAAGAAAATAACAGGGCAAGCACAGTGAAATGTTGGACACATCCCGAGACAAGATGTGGTAAACGGATGGAGAAAAGACTGGTCATAAACCAACAAAAAATGTCACTCAGGTTTCAACCGGGAGAATAGTCCAAACTTAAGAGTTCCCAAAACAAGGAAAAGGGGAAGAAGAAAGGGTCCCTGGAGAGAACTCTGAGGCTGGGAAAGGGAGAGAATACTCCCACTGTCAACCACTGCTTTGTTTGTTTCCAGCAATTTTCCCAGTGAAAACTTCTGTCGTTTCCCTTTCTAGATGGGCCAGTGACCAGCAGGACAGCTCACAGCTGAAAGCCAAAAGGGAAACAGGACAGTGCAATCCACACAGAATGAACACACATATAAAAGATTAACAAGCACAGGTCTTTTTTCCTTTGCCCCCTTTTTTTTTTAATTGGTTAGGAAAAATTAAGAAAACAGTCCATTACTACGAAGTTTTAAATCCCTTAAGTTTTAAGGGCACACAGCCTGCTGGCTGCAGAGATGTCCCCCATGTCAAAGACACAGCATGCAGAGCATGACCCATCCCTTTCCTTCCAACTTTCTGTGACCTGGATCAGGCACCCATTTACTGCTCAGTGAACACAGAGGGTTTTTCACTCAGTCAAAATCCTACCTCCACTACTGGTTTGAACTCAAAACCATTAGCACTGCAGCAGACCACTCTGATCAGTTGACTGCAGGCCCCTCAATATTTTCAATCTGAAAAAAAAAAAAATTTGATTAAAAGAAAAATGTGCGCGCGCACACACACACTGACACAGAGAAGCAATGGCTGGCAGCTGTTTCTGCCGATGTTTGTCCAATTCTCTTATACGCATGAAAGACCTCAATTTAAAGTCTCAACAGAAGACTTTGAGAGGGACTGAAATCTGCACAAATTATGACTGGGAAGAAGCAATCTCCTCCTATCTGACTGTCTGTTGTGGGAATCATGGGACACTAGCCCATAGGCATCAACGCTGTAACAAAGTGAAACATCCATTCCCATCCTGCACCACTGGTAAGCCGTGCAGGAGGACTCACCTTCCAGAGTATGTATGAGTTTTCCAGTTGTGATGTCAAACACATTGACGATGCCGTCCAGAGCTCCTGAGGCGATGTATTTTCCATCAGGACTCTGTGAAACATGCACACAGAATAAATCAACTTCAATAGATTTCAAAAGAATAATGACAGCAGATGCAAAATGAAATATTAACAATATATGCTGGAATTCTTGGCAACCAAATGAAACATAACAACTACAAAAGTAATGTGCTTTTAACTATCAGTGATAATTCTTCTGCAAACATGTGCGTCCCGGACACATGAAATTCCCATCTGATGTACTGAAATTCAGGCCAGTGTGTCACTTAAACGTACCAAAATTTACTGTGACAACTATTTTCTCCTGTACACATCACAGCTCCGAGCAGCATGTCACATAAAAACACTTTCGTCCAATCTGCCACAATCAACGTCAATGCAAACATAACTGTCCTCGATGTTTTGGAATGTTCTGAATCGATGAACACGTTCCACATGAGAACACTCTTCTCAACTGAAAACCAACAGGAGTCATCAAAATAGACTGCCCCATCTATGATTGGACCACAAGATCACGTGATTCAGCCAAGCACAAAGAGCATGTCAAGCTGTATGAACGTCAGCTTTTCAAACTTAAAATCGACAGTTCAGCTGTAGTCTGTAGGTGGGTGACAATCCCGCGAATGGAACAAAAGTTGAGTGATCTATGCAACATGACCAGTTTGCACATTCAAAATGGCTCCATTATGGACGTATGAATGTGTTCCACACAGTCCAAGAGTGCCCAACAGTTTCTTCAACAATTCTACAAATATTCATCCCTTGCCTCTCGTTTGTCCCCAGGCTTCCCATGGTCATTGCATGGCGACTGGAATATGTCAAGCAATTAAATGTTTCAATACTGACAGAAATGACTCATGTAGTGGAAATTCAGTGATGATAGGTGAAGAGGGCATCCCACAAATCACGTTTAACCGTTGAAATCCTGGTACTGTAGGTGCTCACATTTATTCACTTCTGTTAATAACATGTTACTTACATCGGAACACGAATCTGAATAAGTACTAGCATAATCTGGAGGGTATTACTGATTTTGTTATCAGCACCTCTAACCTATTTCTGTCTCATTCTCTTTCTCAGTGTACTTATGTAGGTGAGCCGGACACAACGCACTCATGTCTGTATATGTGTGTGTGTGTGTGTGTGTGTGTGTGTGTGTAGAATTATCTCGATCAGCACTTCTTTTCCCATCTATTTCTGTCTTATTCTCTTTCTTTGTGTATTTATGTGTGTGAGCCAGAAACAGCGCGCTTGTGTGCGTGTGTATGGGAAAGTGTTATGTGTGGTTTCCACTACACTTTCCAGCATCTATGAAGTGTCACCCCCTACATGTTTTTGTGACTCCCTGTAAATTTGGAAACGAGTTTTTTGCACCAAGTCTGACCCACTAATTTTTAGGAAATAATTATCACTGACCAATAGTCTTTTTCAAGCACGACAAGACAAGACAAACTATGAACATTGGCAAAAAGTGAGGGAAAAACATATGCAGGTAATTTAAGTCCTCATTCACTCTGAAAATGACTTAACAATGATTATTATTTCACAGCGAGGTGGAACGGAAGGGGTGAGGAGGAGAGGAGAAGATGAGATGGAATGAAAACGAGGACGTGCAAATATCAATCTCATTTCCAGCTTAACAGGTGGAAGCTTTTGATGAACTGCACCCTGCTGGTTTACCTGTCTTCAAAACATAAAAAGTGAAAAACAGAATGGCCATTTCATGAAACAAACAACTCCTCACTGAATTCTGGAATTGCAAAACTCGCACAACAGATAACAGGAAATGCCTCACAATACCTCACATTGCATTTTCCCTTCCACAGTAGCTACAAACTTTCAGTCCCCATTGCATCTGACAATCACAGCAAGCATCTCTCAAACTGTACACAATGCTGAATACAAAGCCAATAGCATACAATGCTGTATTCAGATTGAAAGCTACTGCAATTCCTGAAAAAAAAAAGGGGGAAATCAAAGGGCTTCCTTCGGACTGGGAATCAACAAGTCTACAGTCCGCAAATTAACTCACATGGTACAGGCAGTTTTTTCCTTTTACTTACCCTTGGGACAGATCATTTGTAAAGGTTAATGAAAAAAATCACTAAAAAAATGTCAAGAGTAAGGACATGGAACTTTCAGAACTGGTTAAAACCATATTGAGTTGGTTGGGGTGAAAATATCAAACTTCATACATTCATCTGTCATCTTCTAGAACCAGGTGAAAAATATCCTTATTTTTTTCATCTGAACTGACACAAGCAGATGTCTAGTATATGTATCCAGGCAAGTACAATGTCTTGGAACAGTCTGTTCACTCACAAAATAAACCAAGAAATGTCCAAATATAATTTTTGATTCACCACCACTCACATAGGCAATACTCAGCGTGAACTTCCCCCGAGTGTCCAGGGAGGTCTCCTTACGGCCCGAATCGACACCGAACAGGTTGATCTTGCCCGTGTGGCTGCCGGAGGCCAGGAAGCGGGAGTCAGGGGAGAAGGCGATGGTCCAGGCATCCACAGGGCCAGCGTCGATGGATTTGGCTTGCTTGCCGTTCTCCAGGTCCCACACTTTGACATGACTGTCCAGACTACTGGAGGCCGCCACTGGGGCATGGTTAAGGACCTTCACTGTCTTAACATTAATAGACCAGCTGATCACACAGGGCCCTGCCAGGGGCCTGAACGTAACGTATACCCACGGGCACTTATTCAGGTCAAACCTTGATGATTAACAACAGGACACAAGGCTAGGATTATCAACTACACTAGTGACTACTAGAACACACAGAGTTAAGTAGTGCTAGCACTGACAGCCTTTCCAATCAGTTTTTCACCTCAGGATTTACATTTTAAAGTTCTACTAATTCTCCTGTCCACCATTACTAGTTACCCTTTGACTACTGTATGGCCAGTTCGCCATGATCAGGTAACCACTGCTCTGCCCAGTACTGCTTGTCATGTGACCATCTGTTTTGTTCCCATACAGTTACAGGTTATTTGGGAATCTCTAAGCATTAAGACATGCCATTTGAGGATAACGATTGTTGCAGAAGTTGCCGGTATTTGCACAGCGTCTCCATTTGACTCTATAAAGTTTGAAAAATCTTTTGAGTTTCTGCCACGTGCGACTATGAATGACAGGGATGGGTGACCATCCATTCAATCCATTGTTGACAATGGAGAACCCCAGGCACCACCGAGTCAACAAGGACAGCTCAGAAACCTGTGTACACTGAAAGGGAGCCTCTACAGCCTTTCGAATCTTCGGCAGAGGTGTGTGAGATGACCAAGACGCGGGGGGGGGGGGGGGGGGGGGGTCAGGACTGGACTCCATGTTTCGTGACGTGGTAAGTGATCAATGGTCATTACACACATAAACAACACATGACCAGCCACAAGCACAGTATCCACTTCATGATTTTTATCAGACAATTTTGTGTGAGAGATTTTTGGATTTTGAGGGAGAGAGGAGCATTTTTCTTTTTAAACAACCAAATTAAAAAAAAATCAATTAAACTTTATTTTTCTTACATGGTTAAGTCCCATAGCCTAATGGCCATATGGGCAGTGAACTGTTTAAGGTTCACCGTGTCCAAAGGTTCACCGTGTCCAAAGGTTCACTGTGTCCAAATGTTCACTATGTCCAAGGGTTCACTATGTCAAAGGTTCACTGTGTCCAAAGGTTCACTGTGTCCAAAGGTTCACTATGTCCAAGGGTTCACTATGTCAAAGTTTCACTGTGTCCAAAGGTTCACTGTGTCCAGGTTCACTGTGCCCAAAGGTTCACTGTGCCCAAAGGTTCACTGTGTCCAAAGGTTCACTGTGTCAAAGGGCTCACTGTGTCAAAGGTTCACTGTGTCCAAGGGTTCTCTATGTCCAAAGGTTCACTGTGTCAAAGGGCTCACTGTGTCAAAGGTTCACTGTGTCCAGGTTCACTGTGCCCAAAGGTTCACTGTGCCCAAAGGTTCACTGTGTCCAAGGGTTCACTGTGTCCAAAGGTTCACTGTGTCAAAGGGCTCACTGTGTCAAAGGTTCACTGTGTCCAAGGGTTCTCTATGTCCAAAGGTTCACTGTGTCAAAGGGCTCACTGTGTCAAAGGTTCACTGTGTCAAAGGTTCACTGTGCCCAAAGGTTCACTGTGTCCAAAGGTTCACTGTGTCAAAGGTTCACCGTGTCCAAAGGTTCACTGTGTCCAAGGGTTCACTGTGTCCAAGGGTTCACTGTGTCAAAGGGTTCACTGTGTCCAAAGGTTCACTGTGTCAAAGGGTTCACTGTGTCCAAAGGTTCACTGTGTCCAAACGTTCACCGTCCAAAGGTTCACTGTGTCCAAGGGTTCACCGTGTCCAAAGGTTCACTGTGTCCAAAGGTTCACTGTGTCCAAACGTTCACCGTCCAAAGGTTCACTGTGTCCAAAGGTTCACTGTGTCCAAACGTTCACCGTCCAAAGGTTCACTGTGTCCAAAGGTTCACTGTGTCCAAAGGTTCACTGTGTCCAAGGGTTCACTATGTCCAAAAGTTCACTGTGTCCAAAGGTTCACTGTGTCCAAGGGTTCACTATGTCCAAAGGTTCACTGTGTCCAAAGGTTCACTGTGTCCAAAGGTTCACTGTATCCAAAGGTTCACTGTGTCCAAGGGTTCACTGTGTCCAAAAGTTCACTGTGTCCAAAGCACCACATGAAGGAAAGCAGTGTGCACCCCTCTCCTTCTGCCGCCCACACCTTCCCCGACATTCATCATGCAACCATTACCTGCTGGGTGGACAGAGTGTTTCTAAGCCCTTCACATCTGCCCCCGTGAGTGGTTCAAACTCACCACTGTCCATTCTACAGGGATGCATTCAAACCATTTCACTACCAGCCCCTTTCTGAAATCAGCTGGGTAGTGACAGGCATGCTATGTTAGAAAAAGAAGAAAAAAAAAGAACTGCCAGTCAGAGGGCTTACGACCAATCTGCCAATCAAGGATGACCTCACATTTCATTTCCATACGGTTTATTTGGGAAAGTTGGAGCACTGAGAGAAAATGTTTGCAGATAGCTGCTAGAGCACTATGGATCACAGTGTGCAAAGTATTTTAAGTCAGAAGAGTCTTCTCCTTTTTTTTTTTTTTTTAGCTCATACCATGGCCCTTTTGGTCGGCTGGGCTATGAGCAACATTCATTACCTTACTTTACCTAACACTTGACACAAGTGTGAAAAATTCACTGGTCCAGGAACTGCTTTTTCAATAACTGCAGCTCAGAGAACAGTGCAGAGTGTACAAGGGCACTTGCGCCTATTTCAGATTTAACTGGCAATGCGCGAGGTGATTTAGAAGTAGGAAATCAACGTGGTTGTCCGGATTGTTCTGATAAAGGCTAGTGACCACAATGCGTCAACACACATCACATAACAAAAAGACACATGCAGACCTAGCTAGATCCACTATCAAATTACTACACAAATTGATTTGCAGTTCATACTGTCTTTTTGGTGTTGGGAGGAAGCTTGGTTGATGGGTGGAAAGGTGGAAGGGGAGCGATTTTTTTTTTCTTTAAGAGTACCTTGATTTTATAAATTCACCTAAAACTTTCGTGAGTAATCCAGTAGTTTAGTAACTCCCAGGTTAAAAATCAGCTACAATAAGCTTCTGCGAAAAAAATCAAAACCAAATCTTGAACTACACAAAAATGTGCCATTAGCTATCGATAATGCTGAATGGGCTCTGGCATCAGTCTAGTATTCAACCACACTGCTTAACTAACAGATAGAGCAGTCAAAAATCTTAGAAGGTTGCACACTGAGACTTTAAGGACAAATTCAGGTGAACACACTATTCAGGCAAAGACAAAGAACAGACACAGTACTTGACAAAATAGGAAATGCTGAAAAGAAAGAATTAAAAAAATGCTATTTATCCAGTAGTCAAATTTGGCCCTTGGTGGGGGTCATGTAATAAACAGTTTGAAGCCCAAGCTTTTTTCCCCCCTAACATTTTAAAGCTTAAAATTCACATCATTTCATTTTTAAATAAAATAAATTCAGATCATTTCATTTTTTTAAATCAAATACGACCAATAACAATTTCAAGAAAATCTGATGATCTGAAGCATTCATAATTCTGACGATATATTCTAAAACGCTTAAATGACATGAACATTCTCAACTTTTCACTGGAATTCTGTGATCTGGCACATGTTGGAAATCTGTACCTGCTGGTTGGCTGTAGCTGGACACATCCTTGCACAAGCTGAACTACGCTTTTCCCAGCTGCTCTGTGCATTCAAAATCTTTATCAACACATAGAGGAACTTCAAACTTTTCTGGCCCGGCTGGCTCCTACCTACAGCTGAGTTTGCTAGGGGCTCAACTGGGACGACTGGGATCACACAGTCGAGTTTCATCCCTGAAGATGGAGTATGGCTTCCTTAATGGTGGGATAAAAAACGGTCAGGCACACAAGACTCCGCTCCCTTTGTTGGGCAGATGGGATTAATCCTTGCCTGTCTATACAGGGAGTGTCCGCAGAAGTATCAGCCTGCATACACAGAAGAAGAAGAAGAAGAAGAAGATGCATCTCAAAGTGTTGCTCAACGTTCCTGACCAATACCGCAGGTGTCTTACTCTTTCAGGCACGGCTGACACGGGGATATCACTATTAGTCAGAGTTGAGTACAGCCCTGTCACGCAGTCTCACTCCAAAATGGACATCCCCTGCATGGACAAAGCCTCATAGGCCCTTCACGCCCCGTTCTTGTGGTGACCTCAGTCTCCATTTCCTTTCCATGTCTATGTCCTTGGTGAGGTTCTGTTGGGGTCACCGTATCAGCACAGTCATGGCAGCTATGTGACTGGATGGAGATGATGGCGCCTTCCAGAACGAAAGCTCATTCACACTGGCTCTGTGACTAAGCAATTACTGTGTGTGGTTTAGTGGGTGGCGTCCTGCTGAACTTGGCTCAGAACAGGCACTACTGTACATCACCCAGATGACTCGGCCGCAGTGCAGTATCTCCTCTGGTGGGTTGCCCCATGACAGCTTAGCATTAGACTGCTCCCTTTGTCTGTGCCCAGGCTGTGGCTGTGGACAGGGAGTGGCATGAATGCAATGTCACTGAAGTGGCCAGAGATAAGGCAGAAAACAAAACCCAACCAGCCCATCGCTTCGCACTTTCCAGACCTGCAAGCTGCTGTGAATCTGACAGCAAGCTCCAGCCATCCTGCGTTCTTGATGTCTGCAGGCTTGTCAATGCCTGTTGCAAAACAGATTCTTTTAGGCTTCAGCCTTTCGATTATTTTTTGTGCTGTGACTTTCTACCAAACAAATGGTGTTGCCAGCAAAGAAAGCATCGACATTCTGGATCGTTAATTTGACTGGCAGCGGACGATGGTACATGCATACATGTACTTCAAATTTCCTCTGGAGAATGGCCCTAGCCCTGGATATCTGAAACAAAACTGAATTTCAGTTAAAACCTGAAAAGTTTTTTTCATCTAAAACACAGAGTACTACAGAACACAGGAACCAAGCCCGAAAAGTCAACATCTATAAGGCCAGCTCCTCTCTCATTTCCACTAAATCCTGATCTACTGCATGAATAAATGCCTGTAGTACAATCCTAGCCCACAGATCTTAGTCCACATTTTGCAGTCCTGTCCCACCTTTGATGACCTGAGGCACCAACATACATGTGCACACTTACACATACACACACGTGCACAAACATGTGCACGCAAGTGCTCTCACACACACACACACACACAAATTATATACATAGAGACACAGACACAAGCAAAGGATACAGGTCCCATTGGAGTTGATGTCCACCGAGACAACCCCCAGCTGATGCCCCTCCAGAGTGTGACGTAACTCTAGCCTGTCCTCATACCTGTATGGACAGACTGTAATCATCTACCTGTCCTCATACTTGTATGGACAGACTGTAATCATCTACCTGTCCTCATACCTGTATGGACAGATTGTAATCATCTACCTGTCCTCATACCTGTATGGACAGATTGTAATCATCTAACTGTCATCATACCTGTATGGACAGATTGCAATCATCTACCTGTCCTCATACCTGTATGGACAGATTGTAATCATCTACCTGTCCTCATACCTGTATGGACAGACTGTAATCATTACAAACTATTTCATCAAACTGACAAAGAAATCTATAGAGGAGAACATGAGAAAATCTGAATATTAATGTTCTGCCAGCTAAGAAACAACAACAACAAAGAACAAAATGACCGCAACTTTTGGATGGGTAGGTGTCTCAAGGTGTGTCTTTTGGGACGGATGTCTTAGCTCATTTCTAATGGACATCTGCTCCGAGTTGGAAAATCTAAACCTTACGACGTTCACTTTTCTTCCTCCTCGACCAGATCCAGCTTGAACTCTTTTCAGCTGCCTCTGCCACCGCCTTCAGCGTTCTGGTCCTCTTCTTACCTGAAATCCCGAGCTGTTTCATTGGATCACAGACTGATGACCCTACACATCCTCTTGCTCCAACCTCTATCATGAGAACCTGGGCTTGGAAACCAGATTTCTTCAGGCTGCTAGCTAGAGTAGCATGCTCCTCAGTCTTGTAAGTCGTAAGTCTGAGGACGAAGCTGAGGTGCCATGTGCCATACATCATTCCAGGTGAGACTTCTTTGGAGAGCATTTTCCCATGCAGTCCAGTGTCCTTGCTGGCCTTGCTAGACTGCCTCCTGGATTCTCTTGGCGTCCTTTACTTTCTTCATGTCTTCTATTAGCATGTCTCTCTTCGTTTCCCTTTGGCTTTTGACCACCAGTTCATTTCTGTTGATCTTAAAACAAAATGCAGACTGTTGTATTCTACTGCAAAGGGATATTTCAAACAGAAGGTTTCCCGATTTTGGTCCACTTAAATTTCAAGCATGCTAAACGAGCTGAGAGCCTCCAGCCTGACCTGGGGGAAGATCAAGACCTGCGCCAGGGACAGATGGGGTGGAAGCTTGCTGTTGAGGTCCTATGCTTCTCAAGGAGCAAAGAGGACTAAGTCAAGTAAGCCAAATTTCAAGCACATGAAGCAATAAAAGGGATGCATATGAAGTTGTTAAACATGGACACATGTTCCAGCAAACACTGCATTAGCGTTTCTACCCTCGGTCTGAAATCTTAAAACATATTTCACTGCTTGAATGACAACTGTGCGGAATGGGGAGCCCCGACAGACAGCGAGCAAGACCCAACAGTTTTAGGTTTAGTACAAAGCATAGCCAGACTGTGTGTGTCTTCCTGTGACTGGAAGCTGCCTGGATGGAGTATGACTGGACAGAAAGTCAGCCAGACAGAGACTGGAAGTGCCAGGGAAAGAGACACTGACCATTTCCACACCTTCACGGTGTCATCCACTGAACCGGTGACGATGACCTCTGCCCCAAGAGGGTCCTTGTCATTACGACCCCAGGCACACGCCCAGATACTGTCATCATGCGCTGGAATGACAGAGGGAAAAAAAAATACATGCACACTTCAAAGAAAGGATTAATCAACCATGCTCCCTCTTTTCCCACTTAAGAAAAATAAACTGCCCTCCAGTACAACTTAGTTCATTTTTTAACTACAGTGTAACCCTAGCACTAATGTTGTGATAACACTCCACAGCGAAACAAGCGAGCATCAACATTATTTCTGCTCCAGTATGTACACAGCATCCACTCTGCTCCAATCCATATTTTGGCTTACAAGCTCACAGTTCAGTTTTGAGATGAAAAGTAAAGAATATATGCCCTAGTTCACCCTGTTTGTCACATGTATCTTCTTGTCTAAGGGCAAACACACACAAAATTTTCTTCTGTGAAAAAAAAAAAAAGTCTTGATCAGCATTCAGTCACTGATTTTCTGATGTCTGTACAATATCACTATCAGAGATACTGATTAGTGCACTGGTTCCGATTCAGACTGCAGCACAAGTTAGGAAAACAACAAAACACTTTTACAATATCAGCAGATTCTTTAACACACACACACACACACACACACACACACACACATACACACACATACATACACACACACACACACACACACATACACACACACACACACACACACACACACACACACACAGTATATCAAAGACTTAAATATGCAGTGTCGGGAACCACAACTATCACAGGCTGATGAGCGTAACGTGAGGACTTTTTCCTCCCCCAACAAGTCAAATATAACAGTAAATCAAGAAAAATCCTCAGAGAACTTACCAGCTTCTTGCTTGAAAATGATGGAATGCTGAAACAAGAATAAAGGAATATAATCTACTTTGATTATGACTCGTATGTGGACAGTTCTAAAATAATAACAGGCGAAAAATGTTAAAGTCCTGTAGCCCAATGGCTCTAGAAGCAATAAACTTTTGAGGATCACAGCATCTCTGAGTCTGACACAGCACTGGAAGGTGGGTCTCAGCCATCTCCTTTCATGACCCTAACATTCCCTGAGCTCATTTACTGTTGGATGGTTAGAAAGGGTCTCCAACAATTCAAACTAAAAAAAATTGCAACCCCACTGGCTCATGATCATCACTTCTTTGACCAAAAACTCAAGCATTTGACTGCTTGCCCTTAATCCAGTGATAATCATTTCCTAAAAATTAGGGGGTCATACTCTATACGAAAAACTCACTTCCAAATTTTCAGGGGGTCACAAAAGTTTTTATTGGGTCACCATTACTAACTGCTAGAAATTCAATATTAAAAGGGATTATTTCTAAGATCACTATTAATCCAAAGAGGACTCTATTCGTCTTTTTTTCTTTCTTTCTTTTTTCTTAACTTAAAAAAAAAAAATTTCATTTATTCAAATAGTCAATTTTTTGTGATGAAGGAAAACAAAAAACACCGGATTTAAGGTTGGTGATAAACATTGGCTCTTTTGTCCCCTACTATTTTGGATGCTTACCCCAACCACCCATGGCCCAACATCCCTCTTTCTCAGTACTTGAGGACACCAGAACAAGGACTATACCTACATCAGTGATTATGTCTTGCTGGTAAGAAAACAAAAGAATAATTCTCAATATTTGGGACCTTCTGCAGACACATGGTAATACTATAATAGCAAGATGTGTGATACATGTGTACAGAGTTTCCTCGCCTTTTTTTTTTTTTTTTCGTCAGACAGCAACTTGCCCCCTACAAGTTTTCTTTTACAAATGTATTATACTTTGAATAAATTTTGTTTATATGGTATTTCTAAGATAACTGAAAACTTGCTATAACCAGCATGTGGCTTTTGATGAATGTAAACTTATTCAGTTTCGTCACACACACACACACACACACACACACACACACACACACACACACAATGCAGTCTGCTACCATACATTCTACTCAGGAAGGCACTTATCACCGGAATGTTCTCGACTTTGGTCAAATTTAAAGCTCACACATCGCAAAGGACTCTGCACAGATAAGTAAAGCAATCATTTTCCTGTATGTTTGTTTTTACCCACAGTCCGAAATTTTAAAGTGAATTTAGAAGTACTTTCATTGCATTTAATGCATGCATTTTTTTTTGTCATAAAAAAATTAATGTGTTCAGTGAACTGCTTCAATGCTTGTCCTACATATATGTATGCCTGAGTTTTAAGACTGGATTGTATTTTTGTACATGACATGATCCATTTTTCACCCGAGGAAGCCAGGCTGCATACAAATATTAATGTTACAAGGCCTTGCTTAAGGAATCGAGTATTTGTAGACAGCCGCAACTGGATTGTTTTCAGAATTTTTACTATGTCTGAAAGTTGATTCTCCTCCTTTTCTTTCATATGGCCATCAAAGTACAAGCCAGGTGGTTCTAAGCAGACAGATTAAAATCAAAGGAATGAGATTTGTGCTCTTGAAGCTGGTGCAAAGATATGATGACGAGTGAGTGCAAAGGGCTGAAATATGTCTCTACTGTGGAGGTCATGTATTTGACGATGAAGATCCCCCAAAATAAGGGAAATAATTTGTGAGGAGTTGTTCTTTTGATGAAATATCAGTTTAACATTAAATGAGAGTTCAGCTCTGTCAAGTACAGACAGTGACACACCGACTAAATTAATGTCAGTCTTGGGTAGCCTTGGAAATCTTACAACCTAATAAAACTCCCGCTCGTCTCTTCACATGGGTGCAGGCAAGACAATCTTCTTGATCTTGATCTTGATGCGTGGTCGACAGGGCCACACTGTGGCATAACATCTAGTCCCTTGTGGCTTACATCATGGACACAATGGGATGCTTTAGAAAAGTGTCAGAAAAATCAAATTGTTGATTGTGGACACTCAAAGGACGAAGAAGAAGACAATCATCTAGGACGGACACCTGGCCTTCGTTGTCAGCTCAACAGCCAACTTGTTCCTTATGAACCTTTGTGTCATACTGACGGAGTTCGTTTGCCGTTAGTAAACTCTTCTCAAGCGAGGCACTCTTCCGTCAAGCTCGCCTGTATGCACAGCATCCGTGCATAACTACAAGAGGTTACACTGTTCATATGAATTTATCATACGCCCGTTTCTTTTTTTTACCTCGCCTCTTACATCCCTTACCAACAGCAAGATCTATGAAACTCGTATAGTTCAGAGCACGATAAGAATGACTGTGACTCTCTGGAGAAGGTCCAACGACGTGCAGCCCGCTTTGTCCTCAATCGCCACAGGAAAACTTTCAGTGTGTTACAGATGCTGCATGAGTTGAAATGGCCCCCCCTGGTAGAGCGCCGATGTACAGCACGCCTCTGCATGATGTACAAAATCATCAACAATCTGGTGTGCATGTGCTGTAACCAACTGGCCCCCGCTGTGACCCGTTCCAGAAGATGCCACTGCAAACAGCTGAAGAGGATCCCCGCCAAAAATGACTACCGCAATATGGCCTTCTTCCCCCGCACTGTCAGGGACTGGAACCGCCTGCCAGCAGACGCCGTCCTGTCCCCCAGCCTTGGCACCTTTTCTTCAAAGGTGTCAAGTCCACAATAGACCGTCAACCCCTCCGCCAACACACCCCCCCCCCCCCCCCCCCCCCCCCCCCCCCGTTTTTTTAAATATTTTTTTTTAACTTATGTATTTTTCTTCTGCGCACTCCCGAAAAACGCCAATAATGGTCAAAATGTTGACCGTGGGTGTACACGGAAGAAGAAGAGCAGCGAGTGCGGGATTCAATACTGATCACCTGCTCTGGTGACAGACAGACAAAACAGTGAAAACAGTATACATGATGTACAAGCACATCCGTCTGACATTCTCATTCACCAGATTACAAAATACCTATGTATTGATAACAAAATACCCATGTGTTCAATGTCAACAAACGTTGAAAACAAACGAACAAACAATCGTTCAAGGATTTACCCCGCTCATCGTGTTGTTGCGATGCAGCCGAGAACACCGGATGTGTTATGTCGTCACTTCCGCTACGCAGTTGTTTAACCTCTGAATGGAATAAAATACTCAATTTGATGACGTCATTCCCTCTGCTCATCCGGTTTTTCACACACGTGGAAAAATGATTATGTAATGATAAATTTCATTGTAATATGATATATATGTGGCCGATATTTCTTTTCACTGAGCTGGCTTTTTTTAAATTCATATACATCTGCTCTCCTGCTGAACAAAAATGGCTAATTAGGGCCTCAGCATGATGAAACAGAATTAATGTATATTGTAACACACAGTTTAGAGATTTTTTTATGCAGGTACATATTTGTGTAAAATGTGTGTCATAATATCCATGAATACAAGGTATTGAATTTGCTTGTGCACACATATATGTTTACAAATGGTGTGTGTGTGTGTGTCTGCTGAAGATTGTGAGGAAGCACAGTCAAAACATGCGCTGATTGTGCTATGACATATGGTGTGCCATATGGGTTGAGTGACTAATTTGTGCCTGTTAACCTTTTCTGTTTGCATAATTATGTCCAGTATTGATACAGTGAATAACATCCTGGATATGTGCAATGTGTGTGTGTGTGTGTGTTTGTGTGTGTGTGTGTATGCATGCATGCGTGTGTGTGTGTTCGTGTGTGTGTGTGTGTGTGTGTGTGTGCGTGTGTGCGTGTCTTACATCCCCTCTCTGCGGCATCAAATATGCCATATGCTGGAAATTCTAGCACTCTTATTCACACCCTCATCCAGTTCATCCAACCATAATCCGAATTTCTGAAGTCCTTATGAAACAATGCTTATGAGGTCATCTTCATTAGGCAATCCACCAGAGTAGACACTGCAATCCCTGAAACCAAACCTTAAAATATGCAGCAACTCACTGGAGCCGAATAACTGTAGTAGCTGACCGTAGACAGTAGGGAATATCACTGTGAATAAAGTGAATGCGAGTAACTTTCACTAAGTCTACTGTGGTTAGTTTGTTTCTTTAGATTTGATTTTGTCATAGGATTGTGAAACTTGAAACACAATTTTTGTTCTGTGTGCTGTAAAAGATCCACTTAGGGGCCTGGTTGGCCCTGTGGGTAAGGCATCAGACTCCTTATCCAAGGTCCGTGGTTTGTTTCCCACGTAAAACAGCCAGGGTGGAAGAGATCTTTTCTTCAGTGTTACCACCTGTGAGGACTCTAATCACCTCATACACGTCCTAGTCCTAGAATGAAACATCTACAAAATTGAGGGCCCATGCATGAATGCATGCTACAAAATCTTGCATTCTACCTTTTGGTAAAGAGAAGGCCATCATGTGCAAGCTTGGTTTCAACTTTGTCATCACGCCTGTCGTCAGTACAATTCTTAGGTGGGCCTCTGGCTAGGATCCCTCTTGGCTGATGATAGCACCAAGGTATTTGAACTCGTTGACTGTTTCAAGTTGTTGACCACTGACTTTGATTGGTATGCTGATGGGTTTGTCACTATTTCTCATCAGTTTAGAGTTCTGTTTTTTTATCGACACTGATTTCCATACCATATTTTGATTCCGTTTCGTCTAGACATTTCACCAGGCTGGCCAGCTCCTCTTCGCTTCCTGCCAGGCCATCAATGTCATCAGCAAACCTGAGACTGGTAATTGTTTGCCCTCCAATACTAACTGTGCCGATATGATCTTCCAGAGCATCAGTCATCATTCATTCAAGGAAGATGTTGAACAGTTTGTGGGACAGGAGGCAGCCTTGACGTATGCCAACAGATGTGTGAAACCAGTCTCCAACTCTTTCCTGGACAAAAATCACACTGCTAGCTTGTTTGTATAGCTGTTGGACGGTTTGAATTGGCTTTTGGCCCATATTGTAGTTCTTCAAAGTGGCCCAAAGTGCATCATTCCACATATGTGGTCAAAGGCCTTCTCAAAGTCGATGAAGACGTAGATGTCTTGCTAAGGTTGTCTGTATTTTTCACACAGAACACGGAGGTTGAATATTTGTTCTATTGTGCTTCTTCCACGTCTGAAGCAAGCTTGTTCTTCTGCGATGATTTCTTCTGCCTGAGGTCTCGACCTGTTTAGAATAACTTTTAGCATCACTTTACTTGTATGAATGATCAGACTTATTGTTCTACAATTCTGGCATAGTTGCAAGTTGCCTTTTTTGGGAAGGGTGATGATGAGGGATTCTGTCCAAGGTGTTGGCCATTCATCAGTCTGTCAGATGTTATTGCACATGCTACTGAGGATATCAATCATTGACTCTCCCCCATTCTTGATTAATTCTGCAGGAACGTTGTCGATTGCAAATGCTTTCCCATTTTTTTATGTTCTTAAGGCTGTTTCTACTTCTTCTTGCGAAATTGGTAAGCCATCATTGTTTGATGATTCTTGGCATTTTGTTACACTGGAGTCTCCTTTGTTTTGGTAGTTATAGAGGTCTGAGCAGCGCCTTCCACCTCTTGAGTACGTCTTCTTCTGTGAGACTATGTTCCAGCTTTGTCTTGGATGGTGGTGACACGTGGTTGCTTCCCTTTCGTCACCAGGACAGATGCAATAAGTATGCTGCTGGTGAAACTTCAAAGTGTAAGACCCGTGGAGGAGACATTACATCATTTGGCACTTGAGAATTCTGGTGCAAAAAGGAAAGCTCTATGAATTAACACATAAATTAGTGACGTACACCTGGCATGTTGTCAGACTCTGTAAAGTATACAGCAGAATGCAATGAACTGTTTCATGTTTACACTTGTGAAACTGTGTAGTGTTAGTGTGCACGTGTGCTTGGTGTGCCTAGAGCCTACATTTCGGACACTGTGCTGTAACAGCACATAAAAGTGATTTTCATTTTCATCACTATTATAACATTACTTTTACAAGCCGAGTCCACTGCACTTTCCGCAAACTTTTCCAAGCTTGGTCCGCCGCACTCTACGCAAACCTCCCACCAAAATCACCCGACACATTGTGACCCATAATCCCCAGAACAAAAGAGGTCAACCATGAGAAATGCAGCAGCAGGACCTTTCAAACGAACTCTTAAGGGATGGAGTTCACTTGGTTCCAACTGGAGAAAAGGCCCTTAAAGTGTTGCTCTCTTTCCCGGATGAGTTCTGGAGAAGCTTGTTCGTAGCCTATTGCATAGGAAGGATAACAGGTGCAAGTCGTTACTTCTACACACTGATCTCACCTACATTTCTCATTTCCTATGTACTCTCACTTTCCTACTCTCTCTTAACTTTTAAACAAATGAAGGGAAAATGTATCCTGCACTTTACCGATATATGTCTCTTTGATTATGGCGATTTATAACACTTTCTCCATTCACACACTTCCTCTCATTGTCTGTGATATTCCACAGACATTGGGATGCGTACAGCTTCAGAATCCCATTTCCCTCCATCTGAAATCTGTTGCATGCCTCTCCTTTTCTCCCACTCTTTGGAACAGAATCCACTGCACAACGCTTTTCTCTTTTCTTCCATCAGCATGGGTAGTTATTCTGATCTGTGATAATTCTGCCAAAGTGTGTGTGTGTGTATGTGTGTGTGTGTGTGTGTGTGTGTGTGTGTGTGTGCGTGTGTGTGTGTGTGTGTGTGTGTGTGTGCATATGTGTATGTATGAGGGGGGAGGAGAGGGGGGAAGAGGAGAGGGAGGAGTGGTAACATGGAGTTATTAAATATTTCAACATATATTTCAACGTTGTGTTATCAAGAACGTGTGTGTGGTGTGTTGTGAGTGAGTGTGTTCCAGTACTTGGGTTCTGCACATTTGTGTTAGTATATATATATATATTTGTTGAAAAACTGCTATCTGGGCGTGTTGCTTCTGTGTGGAGAATACCTTGTGTGTTCACTAGATCTAAAGTATCTTCTACCATCCTGTTGTCTTGCATAACATCTTCATGTAGATGCAAAGCACTTAGGATACACGCTATAAACTTTCCATATTTTCATGTTTCTATACACCTTTCCTGTCCATCTTTTTCTTTCAAGTATTAAATGTCTTTGAATGGATGTTTGAAACACTTCCTCATTCTGAGAAACTGCCATAAATACCAACAAGGAAAATTTAACAACTTTTATTCCATGTATCAGTATAACACTGCAGTAGTCCTGACTAATAAATTTTCTGTGAAACAGACTCCCTCTCTCTCTCTCTCTCTCAAAAACACATACACACATAAAGAGAAGACATCCAAAAATACCTGCAAAATAAATATGTGGCAGACAACTTCAAAGGATCTGATCATAAAATAGAGTTCAGCAAATAATATTTTCATTGCACAATAAATAACCAAGCTCCAAGGTTAAGAACAATGTCTAATTCTAAAAGAAAAATATGAAACAAAGACACTGTACTTTCATGTTACAAGCAACAAGATCGAGAATAAATATGAAGTGATATGGTATAATAAAGAATACAATACCCATGTACTTTGGAATGTACCCTGAAGTCGACAAAACATCAGGTCTGTTAGTTAGCAACAAGATCAAGAATATACATATGAAGTGATATGGTATAATAAAGAATACAATACCCAAGTACTCAGGAATGCACCTTGAAGTCAACAAAATATCAGGTCTGTTCTGCACTGTTATGCAATCACTCATCTAAAATGTGTATGTCTGCAATAAATTAATTAATAATATATGAAAAAACCAGCTGTAGCATCTTCACAGAAGGTTGAAATCTGCTGAATCATATTTAGATGAGTGCCATGTTATCCACCATTGAAAGGAATGCAATCTTCTTTTCTCTGTCAGCCAAATCAGGATTAATCAAATTTCAGGTCAGCCACATAGCTCTATTGGGACCATACTAACCATTCATGTTAATCCAAATTTTGGCTTGTCCATTTTGAAGGGAACAGTTACGATTTTTTTTTTATTATTATAGCTGATTACACAGAGCCATTTCAGAGCTGACAAACTTGGACAGGAATAAAAAGTCCTATCCATAACAAGTTAAATAACAGAGAAAGCTCATATCCTTAAAACGAAACAAACAATAAAAGTGTATTATGACATGGTAACTAAACTATCAAAATCTTATGGCATATAAATCTAGGCTGTGCAAAAAAAAAACGCCAAGTATTCCCCTTGATTTTTTTACTCCCAAAGTTTAAAAACATCATTTTGAAAAAAATTCCGAAAAACATTTAAATACCAGAAGAAAAAAAAACATCAAAAAGCAAATTGGCAAACTGCAGAATGAACACTCAGAGTCCACTCTGGTCAGACTGCAGAATTTTTATACCTTGTCACCAGATTAAAGCAAAAAAGCTGGCATGCCATTACCAGCTATAAAAAAAAAATGTAAATGTTTTTCCAGAGCCGACAGGGGATGGGACGGGGATAAACTATACTGACTTCCATAAAAAATGTGAAAATTTGAAAGGCTATTTTTCGGGTGAAAAGGGGTGAATATACAATATTGACCCATTGTGGCAAGTTGTTTGGGTCCAAGACTCACGTGGAGTGAAAAAATTGTGTGAGCAAGACATCATTCCCGGCATTGGAAGGTCAACAAAAATGGCAAACTGGTTGCTGCATGTGAGGCACGTGCACACCATGCAGAGCAAAGTTAACCAGCGACAAGTACGCAGGCATGCAGCATTTATAAAGCCGCGCTACAAGGTTCAGGTAACGACTTGCCGTCTGAGCGCTACAGAGATGCCAAGACTACGAGCAGAGGAACGCAATCGTGCCCTAGGCCATCTGGAGGCTGGTGTGGATGCCAGGCAGGTCGCCAACATCTTTAACGTCCACATCTCAACCATCTATCGTCTGCAGCACCGCATGCGAGTCACTGGTACCACTGATGATCGTCCCCGGCCAGGCCGTCCTTGGGTCACCACACAAAGAGAGGATCGCCATCTTGTTCGAACCCATCTGCGGGACAGGCGGCAAACAGCCGCTAACACTGCTCGACAGGTGCCTGGGAATCTCCAGCAACGAATCAGCCTCAACACTATGCGGCGGCATCTTCAGGAGAACGGGCTGGCATGTAGGCGTCCTCACAGAGATCCGGTACTGACACCAAGACACCGGCAGGACAGGCTGCAGTGGGCACAAGCCCGAATCAACTGGCGCAGGCAGCAGTGGGGACGCATACTGTTCTCAGATGAGAGCCGTTTTTGTATTGACATGGCTGACAGTCGTGTCAGAATATGGCGTCGACCTGGTGAACGCTATGCTGACTCCTGTGTGGTAGAGTGGAACCCCTGGGGAGGCCCAAACGTTATGATATGGGGTGCAATTGGCATTAACCACGCCATAGGACCAGTCATCTTTCAGAACATTGGTCCTGGTCGCGGACAGGGTGTCAATGCACAGCGCTACATCCACCAGGTGCTCAGACCCCATGTCGATCCTTTTTTTGCGCAACACCCAAACTGGACATTCCAACAGGACAATGCAAGACCACACACCGCCAGGGCCACCCAGCAATTTCTTCAGCATAACAACGTCAATGTGCTGCCCTGGCCAGCCCTCAGTCCCGATTTAAACCCAATAGAACATTTTTGGGATGAACTTGGCAGACGGTTGGACCTCCTGCGTCCACGACCAGCAACAGCGGCTCAACTTCACCAGGCCATCGTCCATGTGTGGGCTGGTGTGCCAAGGGGACGCATCAACCACCTGGTCCACTCAATGAGCCGCAGGTGTCAAGCAGTTGTCAACGCAAATGGTGGCCACAAACGGTATTAGGACTTCAAGCTGGTTTGTCACGTGACCTTGGATTTTCCACACAAAAAACATATTGCTGATGACATTTTCACACATTACCGGTGTAATGAATCAAATCACGTTGAATTCTCGCTTCCACTCTGTACAATTGTGACCAATAAAATTCACCCCCAACCTTCAGCTTGTTTTGTTTTCGCGTTTTTTATGGAAGTCAGTATATAACTGATTGTACATCCAAAAAGAAAAACTATGCACGTATGACTTGGCCAAAATTGACAACAAAACCTGGCGTGGTTAAGATAACATACTCCCCTCCATCCCCCCACTTCCCTGCCCCCCCCCCCCCCCCCTCCCCGCCAAACTGGGTCATCAGGTTGGCTAGATTTCCCTTTTTTTCTTTTAATTTGACCGTTCACAATGGCCGACGCTCATGATAGTCAATACTCTAGTGCAGTGGTTACTTTTATGTCTAGATCTTTACCTTCAGTGAAACAAATCCAGTGAAGATTAATACACTACCAAGATTTACCATTGAGAAAAAAAGTTTTCAGTCAGCAGAAAAAAAAGGATGGTCAGGTTACAATAACCACAACTGTCATTCAGCCTGACCTGGACAGACACTGAGTTGATGTATACATCTCTCCTGATCTTTGAAAATGTTAAATGAAATCATTCACACACCCAGCAGTGGTGCTTATGAACACACCTGTTTTGATCTGTATAAAGATAGATCATTCACATACCAACAACATAGTTTAAGTGAACATCTGTCCTGATCTGTGTAAAGAAAAAAAAAACATTTGCACACACCAGACCATGGTTAATATGTACATAAAAATAACCAGGTCTTCGCTTTGAAAGTAAACATGTTACATAATGATCCATGTAAACAAAAAATAAACTAGGCATGATAACCTCTACAATACCTGCATTAGGTCGCAATCTAAGTAATGATGTAAGCAAAGTTTGTCACTTAAAAATTCAGGCCCAGTTGATCACAGAAGCCCTTTCCAAACGTGTCACTACAGAGATGAAAATAAACCTAATGTTATGTCCAAACTGTTGATCGAAATTGGCTGTCCTGTCAAAGAAACAAACAAAACGCAAAAATACAATTTATAACTTAATAGCTGATTTATCGGCATCCTAAATGAATAAGATTAGGCCACACTAAAGGTGCTAAGCAATAAAGGCAAGCATGACAAGCCGTGAAGAGAAAATCATCTCGGCAACATTGCTCCAGCTTCAGACAGCTGGCCCCAATCTTCTGCAGGAAACAACCCAGCTTCATGCCATGCACAGACCAAGTCTGAAAGTCGCTGCCCCAAAAGCTGACTCTCTCTCTCTCTCTCTCTCTCTCTGTCTCTCTCTTTGCCTTGCCCCAAAAGCTGACTTCTTTGTGGCTACAGCCTCCCATCCGGAATGAACAGAAAAGTCAACAACAAACAGTTTATTTGTTGTCTGCCTTTTCTGTGTGTTTGTTTGTTTGTTTTGGTGGTGGTGGTAGTGGGGGGTTACGTGTGTGGACCATAGTCTTTCTTCTGTAGCTTAAGACGAAAGCTTGTTGTTGATCCCCCTATAGTGACAGAATAATCAACAATGACAATGGTTGCTGTATGGATGGTAGGAATGAAGGAAAGCCATTGCGCTTGGTTTTATGTCCTCAAATTTGAAGAGAAAGAAAAATCAATGTAAAGAGACAAGAAGGGTGTAAATAAATCTACAACAATTGAATTAGACCAAAGTCCGAATCCATAAAAATCATGATCTATGTAAAAACAAACAAAAAAGGAAAAAGAAACCAAAAAAAAACAAACACCTCATGACATGATATATCTCAACAGTCAGACCTTGATTAGTATGTAAACATCTGTTGTGAAACATCACATACCATGCTACAGTTTGTGTGCATACATCTGTCATGTTGAAAGAATTCACATTTCAGGCATAGTGTTTTTGTACACATCTGTCATGATCTATGTGAAGAAACATTTGCATACCATGCTATGATATTTAGGTAGACAGATGCAATGATTCTTCTAAGAAAAAAATCACATATTAAATGGGGGAATTAGTATGTGAATATCTGTCATGATCTGTGTAAAGAAAATCAATTTCTGTATCCGGCCCTGTTTTGTATGCAAACATTTGATATTTACCAATTTAAAGAAAAAAGACAAATCACAGTATGATTAGTATGTAAATATCTGACATTCATCTATGTAAAAAATGACACATTGACCCCTGGTTTGAAAATGTAAGCATTTGACTTGTTTCTGTGTAAAGAAATCACATGCCCATCTTATAGTCTGTCATTTATCTATAAAATGAAATATAACATACAAAGCTATGTTTGCATGTAAACATCCGTCATTTCTACATAAAGAAAAATAACATAGCAAGCAGTGGTCTGAATGTGAACATATATCATTTATTTACTTACAGAAAAATCACACACCAAGCTATGGTTTGTATGTAAACATATGTCAACACCTAGATAAGCCATCTACCATGATATGTGTGAAGAATGATAATATGACCAAACCAGACTCTGGTTTGTATGTAAAGATCTGTCTTCTGTCTGCTAAAAAAAACAACAACCATACACCCAACTGCTGTCTGTATCTGTCTATGTACCTATCTATCTATCTAAGTTAATCTAATTTGATCTGTCTGTCTACAAAGAAAAATGACAAGCTTACATTTGTTAGCGCTTAAAACATCTGTCATTCATCACAATCACATACATAGTCATGGTTAGTAGCATGTCATGATTCAAGTAAAACTCTGTCATAATGTCATGTTATAGAATATATATGCAAACATCTATTATGATCTTTGTGAAAAAAATTACATATCTGGCCGTAGTTTCATACATCAGCATCTATCACGATCAATGTAAAAGAAAACAAATTCACATATGAAGCCATGGTTACTAGGTAAAAGTCTGTCATGATCTAACAAAAAATAAATCATTCACATACTAGTTACTACAATAATCTCAAACAAACATCTATTAAATCATGATTCTTTTTGATATGATCTCTGTTAAAAGGATTTTAAAAAAACAACATCTGGCTAGGACAATGAAGTCATGTCTTGTATGAAAACATACTTTAGGTCACAACGTAAAAACTGAAAATGAAATAAAATGGAAATCAAAAAGTTACTCAACAGTAGTGAGCACTACAGTTCGGTCAATGTTTGCGTATCTAAACATGTAAGCTCATGACAAATCAAAAAACCTTTCACTTTAACCCTCTTGTACTCAGTTTCTCTGACTGCAAACTTCCCCTAGATTTCAGATTCTTTTACAGGTTTCAGCCTAAAAATGGGTATGTGTGATTATTAACTTATGGGGAATGTATGTGAACCGCTAGGAGAAAGAAAATTGGCAGACAGTTTCAGAAGAGCATGCACTTCACTTTGAACTCTATTTTGTCTGTCTTAGAGATATAGGTCGTGTCACTGTCACCAAATTGTCACCAGACATGTGACATTTTATGATGACAATCAAGTTTACAGCATGCAAGCATGCGCAGTCACCATGCTGATGCAGGCTGTTAGTGGAAGATGAAACCTGAGGCCGACCTGACGTAAACCATCTGCTGCCTGGCAGTACAGGTCCCACTGGTTGTCCCACCAATGTCATACAAAACTTGTCACATGTCACACACAATACTATAAAAGAGGGTCAGGTGCGCCCTTTGCAGCTTGTTTTTGTCTTGTATACCTGTTTCTTTCATCAGTAGCAGTCTTAAAAAACAAAGAGGAACACACAAAACGAAAAAAACAAGTGGTGTAGCAGTGTCGGGTAACGAGTGAGCCAGCCCAGTGGGTTCCTGAAACGGACGCACCCCTGCCGTGCCGTGTGTCGCGGGCCTCCATTTTGTCTGAAGCGCCGCCAGTCGAACATTGTATTCCGGGTCGCTTTGCACTTCACCGTCTTCTTCAACACTACTACCTACTTCTATATCACTTTCATTCTCCATTTTTCTTTCAAATGTCTCCACTTCTACAATAATTTTATCTAACTCCTTGCGAGTGGTCGACCATCTCGTCGTCGTTCGTAGCAGACGCGAAAGCCGCCATTGTGAAAGTCGGTCAATTTCCATTCACAAAGTTACTCGCTGCGTTCTGTGCCTATACACACACAGTTCCATCACCCAAAAATAGTGCCAACACATGATTGGGCCATGCCTGAGTCTTCCTAGTTACTGTCTGCGACTGTGTGTGTCTACACACGTGATCACTGCGTGATGGAAAATTCCCACAGAGAGGTCCCGGTACGTCCCGGTACGGGAAGAACAGGCGCCCGACGTTCAGTCCCGGATTCTCCCGTTGCGAGTATAAGAGGGTTAATCTGGACACAGTTTTGTCCAACAGTGACATCACACACATACACTCAAACATAATAATGTTACATCATGATTTCCACTTTAAAAATAAAAGATCACCTGGTCACTGACATGCATAGAGCTGTGCATAAACAACTGCTACAATATAAATCAACAATCATGCCATGACCTATGTAAAGACAAATTGTTCACTTAGAAAGGATTGTGTCCCCGTCTCACATATCTGTTTCACCTAACCTAGGACTCGCTATACAAAACTGACTGCTATCCAAATACTGTTTTGTATACAAGGACCAACAATGAGATGAGGGAGGGATGGAACTGAATACTGCTGCATCGCCCCAAATGATAGACACTTCCACTGTGTCATGGATTCAATGGGAAATGAGGGACAGGGACGGATGTGGGATCGGGTGGGGAGACACAGGCCAAATGACAATTATTGTTCAATGGATCCATGCTATCCTTTCATCTGCTTGTCGGCTCTGTTCTCATCAAAACATGGGATTGGTTCTCACATGATCTTTAACGGGGTTCCCACTTCCTCACAGGAAAAAAATTCAAGGGTTTTTCAAGGGTTTCTAAAGGGGATATTTTAATTTTTAAGGGGCAAATTTAGCCGTACAGTTGGAAAAAAAAAGTGAATAATTACCTTACACATGTAATCCAGCCATGATGATAAGGTGATTACACTTCTGTAGTCTTTTCCACGCTCAATATCATATACAAAAAATAAAATATGAAGTCTTTACACAGAAATTGAGAAATCAGAAAAAGAAAACTTTCAATCTGCTTTCCGGACCAGTATCTGACATGGGATGTCCAGCTGCTCCTGTTTCAAGTCCTTATTCAATGATTCATCAAAAAGCATGACATATTCATTAATTCTCTACCAGCAGCTGCAGCCGAGGCCCCCTGTCTGGCACATTTCAGGAGGGAGCTCAGCAAACTTTACTTTTAAAATACAGCCACTGTATGTGTTGTCGTGTGAAAGTGTGTGTGAATGGTTGGCGGGCCTGGACTAGCCTAATGCTTGTTCTGGGGCAGGATAGGAAGCGGGGTAATCCCTCTTGAAAAGGTGAACATGGGTAGCCTTCCTGCAGCTCCACACTCAACTGTTTTTTTTGTTTGGTTTGGTTTGGTTTGGTTCGGTGTGTGTGTGTGTGTGTGTGTGTGTGTGTGTGTGTGTGTGTGTGTGTGTGTGTTCTGTTTATGTGTGTGTGTCTCTCTGTGTGTGTATGTCTGTCTCTGTGTGAGTGTGTGTCTGTGTGTGTATCTTTCTCTGTGTGTGTGTGTGTGTGTGTGTCTGTGTGTGTGTGTGTGTGTGTGTGTGTGTGTGTGTCTCTCTCTCTGTCTGTGTGTGTGTGTGTGTCTCTCTCTCTCTTTCTGTGTGTGTGTGTCTCTCTCTCTCCGTCTCTCTGTGTGTGCGTGTGTGTGTGTCTCTCTCTCTGTCTCTGTGTGTGTGTGCGCGTGCGTCTCTCTCTCTGTATGTGTGTGTATCTGTGTGTGTGTGTGTGTGTGTGTGTATCTGTGTGTGGTGTGTGTGTGTGTGTCTGTATGTCTCTCTGTGTATGTGTGTGTGCCTGTCTGTGTGTGTGTGTGTGTGTCTCTGTGTGTGTGTGTGTGTGTGTGTGTGTGTGTGTGTGTGTGTGTGTGTGTGTGTGTGTAGGCTAGCTTGTAGGTAAGTTAGGGGGTTAGGGGGTGGTATGAATGCTGTCTTTTAAACAATAAAGTAGGATTTCTTTTTTTTTACAAATGCGCACACACGAATCACTTAAAGTCTATGGAGACAACGTGACGATTGATTTGAAGATTCAGTCTGTTATTTCACTCTTTTTTCAGTTCTGACAGAAAAAGGAGCAATGCCAAAGTTGCAAGATATCTATTTTTGGTTTCCCCACACCGATAGTTCGTCGCAATCGAGTAATATGGAAACATTGCTGCAAACAGTTTCGTGTTGTCTTCAGCAGATCGGAAACTGTGATGATTGTTGATGGCATGAATCGTCCACAACACTTCAGCTTTCAACACATCTGTCCCATTTTCTGTTATTGTGAATTGGCTGACGATTCTTACTGAGGAAAGGGTCTGACCTGATGTTGATGAATTTGATGATTGCCAAACGAAGTCCGTAAGATTAACTACCAGCCTACTCGTTTTTTTCCAATTCCACGTATTTCTTCCTCTTTCCGTGACTTGCAACCGCCGATTCGCCCATTGCCCGAATATCAACGGTCTTTTTGCACACTTTACGGAAAAACACATGTTTGTTGTCTCTGCATTCAGTGATCCAGCTTCCATATTCTTCCTTCTGTAACCACAACGGATCAAATGCGCAATTTCCCTTAGGCATGATGGCAGACGCAACAGTGTTGGAATTCACCGAAGATGAGGGAGCATGGCGCTCTTTGTCGGAAGTCGAACTGCGCATGCGCAAACAATAACCAACTATTGAATTGCTTCCCTTTGCTTGAAAAGCAGACGACACACAAAATGATTCGAGAGGCGAAAATCGATGTCCGAAGTCTTGTTCGCGTTTGTTCTCCGATTCGTCTTCAAATGTTACGGTCAGTTTTGGTCCGAAAACGATTTTTAAGGGGATTTCAAGGGATGGTAGGGATATCTGCAGTTTTCAAGGGTTTTCAAGGGCCTTTTTGACCCAGTTGTTTTTTAAAGGGGTTTCAAGGGTCTTCAAGGGCGTACGAACCCTGTTTAAGCAACGACCCTCCCATACCTGCCTGTCTGTCTCTTTGCCACTGCATGTCTAGGTTAAAACGTTTGTTGCTTATTTAATAAAACTGCATCCAAGAACAGTCCAGTTTTAAAAGTTAACATATACATCACTAAAACAGCAACAAAAATTCAATGCTCATTGAAAATGCTCTTTTTTCCAATATGAACCGATAGACACACAGATAAAAGACAGACAGATATTTTATAAATAGACAGATAGATAGACAGAAAGACAGATGAATAGACTTGTGTGAGTGTCTGTCAGTGAAACAGTTTGGAATCCTTATGATGCACAATGATGTCAGTCTTGTTCACAAATTCATGTTAATATAATGCATCTCGTAGCAGCATGACACAGACTTCCCCGTGATGTTGGACGTGTAGTCGCCAAATGGATTCCTCCGGTAATTAAATTTCCTGAAGTTGAATTTCTCCTCCAGTGGTCTCAACAGTTTGTACATCTTGACAAAATCCTTTTTCTTGGTGGGCATGTCAATCTTGGAGACCTTAAACAGTTCCCTGGTGTGCATTTCGAAGCCAAACTGCTGGACGTTGCGCAGAGATCCCTCCTGGTAGATTGTCTTCAAGACCTCCCACTCCGAGTATTCGATGTCGATCTTCACATAGTTTATCACACGCTGAAACAAATATAAATACCTTCAAGACCTCGCACTCACAGTACTCAATATCAATCTTTAAGCTGTTGATAGGATACAAACAAAAATGTCTCCAAGCGCTCCAATCAGAGCATTCTGCCTTAATCTTCATGTGGATGCTGCAACAAAACAAACATTTTCAGGACCTTCCCTTCAGAGAATTTAATTTTAATCTTCATGCTGCAGACCGGACAATAAAAGCA
This sequence comes from Conus ventricosus, assembly GCA_018398815.1. Lineage (NCBI taxonomy): Eukaryota > Metazoa > Mollusca > Gastropoda > Neogastropoda > Conidae > Conus > Conus ventricosus. Next base: position 38,145,082 of record CM031624.1, on the reverse strand, counting down.
AACATCTTCAAGACTTCCCATTTGGCGTCCTCAATGTTGATCTTCATGCTGATGCTGAAACAAACACAAACAAACTGAATCTTACCACTTACAGTATTTGATGTCCAGCTTCACCTTGTTGACTGGATGATGAACAAGAAACATCAAGACCTCTTGCTCAGAGTATTTGTGGAGATGAACAGATGCTAACACAAAAAACTTTTTTTCAAAATCAGCCATCCCACCAACAGAGACTATCTTCTTCTTGGACGGCAGATTTCTGCTGCTGGAACTTCGGAACATCAGAAGTGAGCAGCAACCGCAGCACGTCCAGAACCCTCTTTCTGAACTTTCATGACAGTCAACTATCACACTCCTTTGGATCCCGTTCTACAATAGGATCACACAACAACAACAAAATGAAAAGGTTGATCCTCTTTTAAAAAGCATGAAGCAGAATGGAGCAGTACAGCCCACCCAGACTAAAAAGTATTCCAAATCAATCTTCATGAAGCCGATTTCAGTCGCTCAAATGAAACACAAACATTTTCAAGACCTTCTACTCAGAGCAACCAGTGTACACTCTGATGGACATAACTGGAAGCTGGAAAATGTTCATATCTTTTCAAGACTTCCATTTTGGAGTATTTGGTGTTGAGCTTCATATTTCACACAACTCATTGGACACTTGAACAAAAACGGTTAAAACACCATCTAAGAGTAACAGGAAAACCATGCAAAGTTAAGCCATCCCCTGCACAGATGGATTTTATGTCCATCTCTCAGACACTATTTGTATTCACTTGTGAATGATTTTTACTTTCAGTGTTTAATCAGTTTGCACCCACTGACCTTTCACTACCAGCTTCAGACATCTTTCACAACTTATGAATCTTGTGTACTTTAGACGTCAAATATTAGCTAACAATTCTGCCAGTCCAATTCACACCAAACTTTGTATGTAAATCTACCAGTGGAGCAGTTTGCTGTACACGTGTCTGTGTGGTGATGTTTGTAACTGATCATCGTCATCACTTCTTTGATTTCTGAAAATCCAGAATCCATCCTAACTTCAACACTGATCACTTTTTGATCATCCCCCACACAAGACGTTGAAGTCTACATGCACAATCTGCTAAAGTGTCCACAAAAAATGTTTAATATCTTTTCTTTCCCTTTACAGCAGAACAAAAATTCCCGAACATTTGAAAATGGCAATTTCTACATATCTGTCAGGTTGATGTTCATTTCCATCTTTCGTTTGTCAACATACATACTTTTTTTTTCAACATCAGGTGCCACTAAAATTATGTTTGTGGGAGTTTTCCATTCCAGATATTTGCCCACATGTGACAAGGTATGTTTCAACATCAATCATAAATTCCAAACTGTAGTGAAATAAATAGAGGCCTCTGTTGACCATGGACAACATGAACCCTGTGAAGAATCCAATCATCTGCCCACTGACCCCTTCCAGTCCTTCCTCCTGGATGAGGGTGCCCAGAGTCTTCAGAGTCCAGCCGGCCGTGTTGACCATGTTCTTGGGACCAATGCCAATCCTCTTGAACTCTATCAGGGGGCTTCGCTTCCCGCTCATTTCAACGATGCTGCAACAGATAATTACTGCAAGTGGGGTTCCTGACAGTGCAAACCTCTGCTAAAAGCAGAACTCGAATGTTTGTGAACAAATTTATGCACAGATCAGTACAGACTGAAAATAGTCCGTTCAACCCACCTTGAGTTCCATGGCCAAGGACAAATGACGCTATGTTACTTGGACAAATGACGCTTTGTTAAAGGGATGCGATATATTTCACATCATATCTGCAGAAACTTTGTTATACTTTTCTTGTGATTGAAGCAGGTTGAAAATATCCAGTCATAATGAAGAACGACCGTTACACTTTTTTTGTGAAGCAGATTGAAAATATAGAATCATGATGAAGAACGATCCAGGACCTGCTGACCAATCTAGATCAGTGTCACGGATCCGCACAAAGATTTAATGGGTTCATCCCTCCAGTCCATTCCACCTCTTGAAGAAGCTGTGTTAAACCATGCCTAGTGGCGTTTGCATGTTCATGCCACAGGACAAACCAGCCACCCCACACGACGTGGGAGCAAGCACGAGGCAAAGAGAAAACTGCCAGTTTGTTTGAATCCTTGAGAGAAACACATTCATGGCCTGGCTTCATGACCATGCGATGGTGAGCCATCTGTAGGACGCTTTGTAGGCAGTGTCCTCCACATGATGCATCAGAAAAACCCTACTGAGCACCACCAAAGTGACTCAGCACCAGTGCAGGGTCTCTGCTGGTGGGCTTCCTCTTGGTAACCTGACACTGACTGCTGACAGCCCGTGCTGGAGCTGCAACAGAGTGCGTCTGGGTGTGGCTGTGGATGGGGTGAAATGAGCAGCGTGCGAGTTGTGCCATTGATCGGGCAAGAAACATGAGACAGCACACACTAATACAAAAAAAAAAAAAAAAAAAAAAAAAAAAAATCTGATAAACATGTAAATTTGGATTTTGATAACTGACATCATCTACGTTAATCTTTCGCTCCAGAATTTATTTTAAAAAATGCTGGTTTTCTGCCTCATCACATTGTGGAAGACCACAAAGTTTATGCATTACCTGGGGTCATAGGCCAACACCTTGCAGCCGTAAATCTTGGCCACAGAGTCATCGAACTGCCAGTCTCTCCCGATCCTGTCAGAACCAGGACACATGTCAACAGGTCAACAATATATCATGTCTGTCAGCACTTATTCTGAGCAATGGTTATGAAACAATCCATGTTATAAAGACATCAGTCCAGTTTATATAACACCCAAAATATGCCAAAATATTTCTTTTTATCCGAGATGTGTTTATCACCCAAATGGACAAGCCATTAGTTCCTACCTGAGTCATATTTATTATCCCTATTTTCCTTTTATCTCAGTCAGGTTTATTTGTAACACTATACAAAATGACAAAACATTTTTTTTTTTCCTAATTCATAGCAAGATGCGTTTATAACCCAAAACAGCAAAAATGTCTTCTAAACTCAGTCACGTTTATAACCCCAATATGACCAAACATTTCTTCCTATCCAGGGCATGTTCATCATAAAAACAAATATTTTTCCTCATCTAAAATAACGTTTATTACCCCAGACTGTTTCTTCTTATTAAAGTCACGTTCATTACCCAAAATGAGAAGATATTTCTTCAAATCCTACCCTATCACCCTCAAACAACAAAATACTTCTTGTTATCTGAGTTGTTCATCATTAAAAAAAAAATCATGAAATAGTTCTGACCAAACTGTGTTTATTAATCACAATGACAAACATCTTTCCTCTCTCTTTCTCTCTCTCTCTCTCTCTGTTTCCTAGGGAGAGAACCGACAACCCCCAAAACAAAAAATTCCTACAAGTCCACTCTAATAATGTAAAAAAAACACCTGAGAACACCTCCCACCCACGCTCTCTCCCCCCCCCCCCCCCCCCCCCCCCCCCCCCCCCCCCCCCCGCCTAAAGCAAAAACAATACACCACAAGGAATCATAAAAATAATTTCACTTTGTGATAATATTTTCAATGTCAACTTCCAATTATAAAACAGTCAAGTATTATTTTTGAAGATTTAACAGCTTAATTACTGTCAGACCGCACGAGGAGGGAGAGAAATATAATCATTTTCCTGTTTAGCATTGCTTATGTGTATCTGAGCGCAACAGAATCTTCTGCATACACCCACACTCAAAGACACTAAAGCACATGTGCGCGCGCACACACACACACACACACACACACACACACACACACACACACACACACACAAACACACCACTGACCCAAAGGACATAACCACACAAGGACGAAGGAGAGAAAAAGGGGGAGACAGGCAGACATTCCAGCCGCCATCATGATGATGACCCAGCCGAATGTCGTTGTTACAACCGCACGTCCTTGTTCTCCAGGTACCTGCCACACAGAACTTTCATGAAATGTTTGTCAGTTTGAACTTTAAACCATCACTGTCCAGACATTTTCTGCCGAGACCTTGTCCTATGCCATTGCTAATCTTGCCACTTTCACACGCCAGAACAAAGATAATTTGGATCCAGGTGCAACGTGAGACGACTGCAGGCGGAAATCTAAACAAATCTTGAATAAATGTTAACGAACCGCAAAAAAAAAAAAAAAAGAACATGGGCAAACTTCTTGCCCATCAGAACATTCTAGGCATGATAAAACTATGTGTTGTTTCCTGGTTAAAGTGATCTTTTTTGTTGTGGATATTGTTAAGATCTGGGGTGAGAAACCGATTCCTGTGATGAAATTGTCCACTCTCCTCAGCATGTTCCGATCCACAAATGTGTTTATGAAATAACTATGAAATGTCATGAAAAATTCAATAAAATTATTTTCAAACAAATCTGAAATAAACGTTAGTGAACCGCCAAAAAAAAACGGAATCACAAGACAAAACACGATGCGTTTCAACCTCTTAAGTCTTTTTTCAGGCCAGATACAAGACAAAACTTCGTTGTCCTAATTGCTTTGCAAAGACTCCTAAAGATTGGGGCAAACTCATACTGGGTCTTTCCAATAACAGACACAAAAGATCAAACACATGTCAACTGAGATAAGACTTTGAATCTCTATGGGCCCCCAGCACATACTGTAGACGTGTGTGCGCTGGTGTGTACTCATCAGTGGGGTGATGCCAGCGTGTCAATTACAGAGCTTATGGTCATGAGTGTGCATGTGTATTTGCACACACACACACACATACACATCTATTTCTAAATGTTTATTAGGCTGTTCACTTAATATTTATCTTTAGCATTTGTGATTGTTACAGTTAAAATTTTAGTTTAAGTTAAACGTTCTGATGAATAGGGTGGGGTGGAGGGTTATGATCACATGTCTTACGTACTACTTTAAAACTTACACTCCCTAAAAAAATGCATCTCTTTCATTCTTTACATCAAGCTCACTCTACACTATAATATTGTCTGAATCACTTCTAGTGGAAGGACGTTAAACTGAAGAACAACAACAACACACACACACACACGCACCCACGCACACACATGGGCCCGTGCCCACACATCCACACACACACATGTGTACATTCACGACACACACATAAAAAAAAAACCCACACACACACACACACAATGGTAGGTAGGCACTCAAGGTCTGACCAGCGTGTTGGGCTAATGCGTAGGTCAGACATCTGTCGAGTCATAGCCACAAGACCCTCTTCTTCAATTCTCTCATCTCAGTTGTTAATTCATTTGTCCATAAGCTTCAAATCATGCGTAGTATGGTCTCAAAACTTAGCGGATGTGGTGTAGCATATATGGACTAGTCTGCATGCAGTGATGAAAATGAAACTGAAACTGAGGAGCCAAGGGAATCATTTTTTTTTTTTTTTGCTGTCCCAACCTCTGCGCCACCTCAGAGGCAGTGCACCCACGCCGCTCATGAGCCAAGGGAATCATTGTACAAAGGAAATGTTTGTGGAGATTCCACTTCATTCATTAGCGCTTGTGAAGGCACTGCCTATTTGATACATTATACACTATGGATATGTATCATGTGTACATATTATACTCCCTATTTGGTACATTCCATGTACAGTATGGATATGTATCATGTATATATATACATACATGTGTACATATCATACTCTGTAGACACACTGATGGTAGAGAGTTGGCATGTTGGCATTCCTCAAACAAGCACTGTTATACGATATGTATCATGTATATACATACATGTGTACATATCATACTCTGTAGACACACTGATGGTAGAGAGTTGGCATGTTGGCATTCCTCAAACAAGCACTGTTATACGCTAGTACGTACGCGTTGTTTGCTTCATGAAAATCAACTATGCTTTAAGGGAAAATGGAATCTCCAAATTTCAGACTATACACTACCAACTTTCCCTCCCCTCCCCCCAATCTATCTTGCTTTCTCTACCCCCCACCCCACCTTCACCTCCCCAAAACTGGAAGCGGCTAAATTGCAGGTTAAACCATCTCAGCTTTCCTCACTTGAAAAAGTTGTTCTCGGCCTGGGCCTCCGTCATGTTTGTGTTGACGGTGGGCTGTGGCAAGGTCTTCACATGAATCTGCGGAATGAACAGCGGCGCCGGTGGATCCTGCAACACACACTCTGACAACTGACCTCAATATGACTATACATGGTGCCTGACAGATCCACGGGTGGTCATCGTTCTTACTTTAATTTAATAGCCTAGCTACCACACAGGTCTCTTTGCTAATCTTCTCTGTATCTATTACATAAAGCTCAGTTTGTCTGTCTGTCTGTTCGCTTATACACAGCCACAGTTTTAGGCCGATCGGCACCAAATTTGGTATCAAGTATCCTTGGTGTCCTACAAACAGCAACACTGGGTCGGCAATCACGTGAAGCATTGCGTTCTGACGCAATTTGTGTCCACAGATGCAAAACTGGACATCAGAACAGTACATGACAGACAAACTCACCGGGGTGAGATGGGGTCGAAGAGCATAAGCGCTAGTATAATATATGTACTGCGTGAACAGTACACACAGGTCTCTTTCAGGGATGTCAGCAAACAGGAAGGGAGCCGGAATAGCTCCGTTGGTAGAGCGCCGGATTCGTAATCTTGGTGATCCTGGGGTTGCGGGTTCGAACCTCCGCCGGGGCGTTTCGGTACAGGGGGATTTTTTCCCTCCGAGTTAACATTGGTTCTGACTCCATTTCCCATACAGTCCTTCGAATGAGACTATAAACCGAGGTTCCGTGTGTGAACGCACGCATAACATCTTGCACACACGTAAAATCCCACCACCAACTTTCGGAAGAGTAGGCCAGTTTGGCTGTTGGTATGGATGACACGTTACACATATTATGCACCCTGCGTGAGAAATGGAAAGAATGAAGGAAGTAAGGAAAATGAGTGATCGATATTGAACGACACTGACAGGATGACACGGGAAACGACTGAATGAAGCGCCAGCTGGCAGCTCTTCAGTCGGCACTACCCAGGTAGGCAGCCCGTTGTGTAAACGAGTGTTGATTGTAAAGCGCTTAGAGCTTGGCCCCTAGCCGAGAATAGGCGCTATATAAGTATTCATTATTATTATTATTATTAAAATTCTGTCGCAGAAAATGACAACCACCAATAAATGATCATATACATATCAATCAATTATAATTCATAACACAGTGGACCCCAGCAGGCCAGAGAAAATGAGAACGACCCAGGATGAGCTGGGGACAGACAGTGGAGAGAGACTTCCGACTCATTGACAGAGGATGGAGTGACACTACCAAACTGGTTGAGGACCGTGCACAGTGGAGCGCCTTGACTGCCTCATGCGTCGGAAGATGTAAGTCTACGTCTAAGTAAGTAATAAAACAACAGCTGAATTTATGACATGATTAACCTTCATCAGACTTCACTTTTGACCAAAATAAAACAACTCTCAATGCTATGGGTCTGTTATGACACATTCGTTTTGCAGAGCGATCTACTGAAGAGAATGGATATTGGAAGAATGCACTGACGTGAATTGTGGAAAGGGTGAGACATGGTAAAGCCTCTTGTGAAATACCTGGGTCACGAGAGATCCACATTGTCAGGAGTATGTTGTCAAAAGCAATGTCCAGTCAATATTTTAGTGTATGGGTCCTGTAGGGCCCATATTGTTGGAAGTATGTAGTTCAAATCATGTCACCGATTAACGTGTTTTTGTTTTTTTTAACCTTTTCATTCAGAAGAAGAACAACAACAACAACAACTAAACTGAATGAAAAATTGATGACTAGACTTTGAACAAATGATTAAATGTTCACTAGAGTATTAGGAATACCAGTTCAAGAGATCTCTTGCTTATTGTGTCTCTAGGTTGCATGCGATCCAGAAGGCATGGTAAAAGTTAAGGCCAAAAGTAACCCATACTGAAGTTGTCAGCCATTCTCCTGAATCATCATCCCCAAATTTCAAAGAAAATAAAAAGGATGAAAAACTCATGAAAACACACACACACAGACACACACACACAGACACACACACACACACCATATAAATAACAACAGAAAGAGGAAATTACTGGCACCAAATTTCCAGACATGTAGGATATAATTCATATGGATAGATCCCCTAACATACCAGTGGGAGCAGCATGTTAGACAATAAACAGGCTTAGTAGCTTTTGCACCTGCAAAGCTTCGTAAACGCTATTCAAGTGATCACATAGTAAAACAACGCTCTGTGTCATCAGAGAAAAGCCAGTACTACAATAACACACATTACCCCCATCTCCTTACCTTCTTAGGCTTCGAGGAAATGTGAGGTAAGCCAAGGCCAGCAAACGCAGGCTCCATTTGAGGCAATGTCTCCTCCAACACCGACGCCTTCTTTCCGGACAGCGTCGAGTACAGAAATACGTAGACCACAAGGAACACGAAAATCATGGTGGTGCAAAGATATACACACTGACGTGTCAACAGACGCCGCATGGTGGAGGAGTGGTTTGCTCAAAACTTCCACACCACCCATTCAGCGAAGGATTGTTGTTGGCAGAGGTGAGTTGACTGAAATAATAAAAAGCATATTCAAGGCTTTTGACATTCTTTCAGAGTTTAGGAAAATGTTTCTTACTGTGACGAGAGTTGGGGGGGTCGGTGTGTCTCTTGGGGAAAGAGTTGGAATATTTCCTCTGTGAGAGTTATGTTAAAATTTCACCTCCACCTCTCTCTTACTAGTGATAGGAGCAAATTTCCGGCACTAGTCATCGAAAGAATTTTTTTTTCTCCTTTTCTCCAGACTGTTAAAATACTCAATAACGGCTCAGGGATAAGTTTTTCGCTTAGGCTTGTACACATAAAAGTACATGTAGCTCTGAGAGAAAGAATTAGAGAGAAGTTCAAACATTCTATACTGATTGAACAACAAAGAACTGACACAAGTTAATGCACTTTCACACATGAACTTTACTTGTTTACACAAGGGTAAATAGTTAAAGTTATTTCACAATAGACACGTCAGTTCACGTGCGCGACTGTCTGTGTGTGGGTGGTGAATATGAAAGGGGGGCGGGGAAGGGGGGGGGGGGGAGAGGGGATGGAGGAGAGGGTTCTCTGTAGTATGCCGACTATTAGCCGATCGCTGAGTGTGTAGATATGCGAGAGAGAAGGGGAAGGGGGAAAGACGGGCGACAGACTGTGAAATTGACGTCACCTTACTTAGTAACACATGTTGCTAAGCTAGGCTGTCAGCTGGTTTCAAAGAGAGTTTCCGACGGGTTTCCGACAGATGGCGGGAGAATGAGGGGGTGAGGGGTTTGAGAGGGGAAGGAAATGGGGGGGGGGGGGGGGTGAGGGAGTTAGCATAGATCTGAAATCTATACTACCGTGTGTTTGTACAGTTTGTAGAAGAGGGTGGTTGGGACCAATCGGGGGGAGCTGTCAAGTGACTTGTCACACTTACATGGGACCGCATTCTGTCTTCTGAAGTTGTTGTTGTTGTTTTTTTTCATGCCGTTTTGTTATTTGTCATCTGTCAGAAAGGCACATGACCTGCACTTCTACATAAGATGGTAAAGGTTTTAACATGTTTGCAACAGGGAGCGGTAAGAGGGGGCGAGAAGACGGGGGAAGCAGAAAGGGGGGGTGAGCGGGTCTTTGCTTTTTTTTCAATCCATGTGTTCACACATGGACCTTTATCAAAAGTCTTATCCAAAGGACTTGGAATCGGTGGAGTCTGCACTGATGAAACATTAAATCTGAAGAGAAAATCCCCTTTAAGCTGCCTTCTTCTCTCTCAAGGACAAGTCTAACTCTAAGACAATAGAATATACTCCCAAAAGGCCTAGATAATCTGACTTCAACCCTCTGCTCAAATACCTTCAGGGCAGACCTCTGTGACAACAACATTAACTACCAAACAATTTACGCTCAAAGAGACTGCAGGCAGTTTTGAACTAAAATTAGAATGTCAAAGTTCTCATCATGGCTGGGCTCTTGTTGACACACAAAATGTGAAACATATTGCATGAAATTACCTTTCAAAATATGCTTCAGACATCAGTCAGTCCTGTAAAAAAGTGTAAAATAGAAAAGCAGCAAACACTTGAGTCAGTCTTCAAAATGTTCCAGTGTGTGAAACCAGAGCAGATCAAACTTTTCTGCATGAATCAACAAATCATTTACAAGCTTTTCAAAATCAGAGTAAAATCCAGAGATGCCATTCCTTTCTTGATCAGCCAAACACAGAAAGCTCCATTTGCAGAGTGTCTCATGCAAGGCAAGCAAAAATTGAAATGCATTTACCAAGCAATGCAGAACACTTCCAAAGACAAAATGGCAATTTGGATACATGGCTGAAGTTTCAATGAAACAGTGCAGATGCTCAGTGGTGCCCCTTTTCATTTTCTACTCTAAGGATCAGGTAACTACTTAAAATCAACAGTCAGCTGGAGCCCTACCAGAGCAGTTTTCACTCACATGATAATTTTAAAACAAAGATTAGTTTTGAGTAATGCTTCCCACAAAGCAGAATTTTCACCAACCTCTCTCAAAATACAAAGATCACGTGTGGCTGAGAGCAGAATCAGTAACAAGCATAAAAGAGGGAGGAAGATGGTAAAATTATGTGTATGGGTGCATTCATGTTCAATTCAACATATTTGTTCAAAAGTGATTTTCTTCTTTAAAATAAAAGTGGGGAAACCTTTACAGACATAAGTAAATAACCCTCTGACCATTGGTTCTTGGATGCATGCCAAAAGCTTACTAGGTGCCTTACAAACTTTCCACAGTATGATCTGTGATCTTAAGTCTTACATTATTGGATGACATAACAAAAAACTTTTTTTTTCTTCTCTTTTTGATAAAGTGGGTATATCAATTCACCTTCACTGTGTGATTTTTTTTCTTCTCGTTTTGACAAGATTTTTCTGTCTCTTTTTGACAAAGTGGATATATTAATTCACTTTAGTTTCAATGATTGCTCTAAAATAATTATGATCTTCAAAAATGCCAAGTCTGAACCTTGTTGGTCTAAATTAAGTAACAAACATGTCTTATTCATCTGTGACATTACAAAAATTAATGTTTCCTCTTCTTCTTCTTCCTAAAATACTGGTTCACTCAAAAACGAGTAGGTCACCAGCGTGCATGTTAAAAAGTAAAATAAAATAACATAAAACAGTGCGACTCAGACTGTTGGCCCCTGGAGCAAATTTAGCAACAAGGGGTCGCACTCAATATTCAAGAAGATAAAAGCAATGGCCAAATTCAGGCCCAGGTAATAGTAAAATATCAGGGGAAGTAAAAATAGAAAATCATCAATATGCAGATCTCAAAACTGTCGAATCAATTTGTCTCTTGAATGAGACCGCACCCGTGGCAATCTTGATGGCACCCGGCAGTGAGTTCCACAGCCGTACAGAACTGGGATAAAAAGAATGTAAGTGGCTGTCAATATTTGATGCAGGTATGGTATAACATTGACCGCCACTCCTGGTGCTACTTTTATTCAATACTAGTTGTTCCATTGGAATATCAATTACTTTAGCTCTGCCTTTGAAAAAGGTGTTAAGTTTAATAAAAGCTCTTCTCTCTTCCAAGGGTTTCCATTCTAATTTCCTCATGTTCTTCCTAGTATTCCCCTTTTCTCTGATGTGGTTCCCTGTTACGAACCATGCTGCTCTCTTCTGAATCTTTTCAAGGTTATCAATGTCCTTTAGATGGTAAGGATCCCAAACTGAGCAACCATATTCCAGTACTGGTCTAACCAGTGTTTGTAGCAGTCGTCTTTAACCTTTTGGGGGCAGTCATTGATATTCCTGTGTAAGAAAGCTAAGATGTTATTTGCTTTCTTACATACTAAATTGTAATGTTCTTTCCATTTGAGACTATCTATAATCACGCCTAAATATTTTGCAGCATTAGTTTCTTTAAGAATAGTATTATGGATAGAATAATCTGATCTAATTAGTGAGCGTTTGTTACATATACGCAACACTTGGCACTTTTGAGGATGAAATTCCATTTTCCAAGTTCTTTCCCACTCTTGTAAAGCGTTTAGATCTTCTTGTAGAATGCGTGTATCATTCTTGCTTCTGATTGTTCTATATACTAAACTGTCATCTGCAAAAAGCCTTATAGTAGTTCCAGGAGAGAGATTTCTACTTATGTCATTTATATAAATTAAGAAAAACAAGGGCCCCAGAACAGTGAGAGAATCACACACCACCCACCACACACACACACAACACACACACACACACACACACACACACACACAGTTGCGGGGGGATAAAAAAGATTAATCAAGGACATAAAAGGCAAAGATAATTCAATCAAACATTCCTTTAACTATGAACGTGACACGTTTATTTTAATTGTATGTGCACAAACCCATGCCCGTGCAAGATCCACCTCGGCGTTTGCGCGCCACGAAAAGGATCACAAAACCAGTCTTTTTCCGAAAGGAAGTCAACTGCCCTTCCTCTACTGGTTGAATGAATTCCACAGGTCACACATACCAGTTTTCTTGTGTTACACGTGAGTTTGTTTACTTTTCTTCTTACCACTACAGAGGTACCGGTGAGACAAAATGAAATACGGACAGGCTTCTTCTTCTTCCAGTAATGTTCAGCAGTCATCAGGTTGACCATTATTAACATCATTGTGTATGCATTGTGTATTTTCGTGTAGCCGGTACTCACCCGTCTTAGGACATGAGCATCGGGATCTTTAGAGTCCGTGTATGGTCTTTAGTCCGTGTATGGTCTTTAGGCTGGATCCCTATGTTCGGCCAAATGATATCACAAAACGATCCGATAAAAAAGAATTCCTGCTTTCAATTTTCTCTTTATCTTTACAACAAAAGAGATGACAACCCCGAAAATCAAGTGCCACACTCACGCCGAAGTCAGATCGCACTTTCCTCCCTGTCCCGACTACTCGCAGCACAGAGTGGTTGCCCTTGATATGAAGGGGGAAACACTACGCAGGAAGGACATAAAGAATGACGAAAGCAAAAGTAGAACTTTCACACTTTAAGGGCACAACCACAACCACAACAACAACAACAACAATAGGATTCAATTCACTGCTATTCGATACTATTCATATATGTTAATAAGACTGGTTGAATGAATTCCACAGGTCACACATACGGTGACGATGACCCCCCTCCCTCAGAATCTTCAACTTGATGAAGGCGGACACTTAAAGAAAGAAGAAGAAGAAAAAGAGACTGTAGGCCTTATCTGAACATATGATAAAATCGAGCTGGGCTTCCTCAAACTTTTGTCAATTTAAGCCTTTTTAAGTCATTTTGCTTGCTGCAGATTGTGTTCCCGCAGCACACCTCACTGTTATCGAATCTTCCATATTCCCACTGTGTTCAATCTGTGCTCGTATACCCCCCTCCCTCCCTCCCTCTCTCTCTCTCTCTATCTCTGTATGTGTGTGCGCGCGCGCGCGCGCGTGCGCGCGCGCGTGTGTGTGCGTGTGTGTGTGCGTGTGTGTGTGTGTGTGTGTGTGTGTGTGTGTGTGTGTGTGTGTGTGTGTGTGTGTGTGTGTGTGTGTGCGTGCGCGCGCGCGCGCTTAAAAGAATTGTGGGCAAGATGAAAAAGTACATTCTTGTTTATCTGTTACCGTTGAGGATAAAGATCATCACACCCCACACACACACACACACACACACACACACACACACACACACACACACACACACACACACACATACAGAGAGAGAGAGAGAGAGAGAGAGAGAGAGAGAGAGAGAGAGAGAGAGAGTCGAACACTTAGTCGCGCTGAATTTTCCACAGAACCTACTTTGTCTGTCAGGCAGGGACTAGCGTGAACAGAGATGTAGTGGGATTGAAGACAAAATGAAAATCAAATACAGACATTATGATATAAGAATCAAATGACGGAGAGACATAGAAATCCAAAGTGTGTCCAGCAAAGCCACTGAGGTCATGGACAATGTGGTAAACGGCTCTCCACAGTTTTCCTCGCTGAACCGAAGCGTGGCATATGGCTCGTGTCAGGATGAACTTCATCCTCAGATCATCTCCTGCCCTCGGATACAAATCTGGTTAAATTGTAGAAATCAGATGAGCCTAAGCATCCATTTTGCCAAGGGAAACAAACAGTAAAACTGTTTGTCCTGAGCCATTGCGAATCAGCAAAAACTGAAGGAAGGTACACAGGCAAGCACAGATAAGCGCCCATAGAGATTACATATGCATTTAGCACTGCCAAAGGAACTTGTAAGGGCACGCTACAAGAAGCTCCATCAATTTACATTCTACATGGGAGGGAACAGCAGATCGTGCTTTGAGATAGCC
>CM031624.1:38098236-38125736 GCA_018398815.1 Conus ventricosus | reverse complement strand
AGCGGAAAGTGAAGATGTTCAGCTTTCACCCTCTGTATCTAAAGTGTCTAGCCTACACTTCGGAGAAGTTCGTGTGAGCCTATATATTTAAGCACTTGCACATTCACGCACATGCACTCTACCTTACCGGGTCAGTCCAGACACTGGCTTGGAGGTCTCGTTAGGATTCTTCCCACGCCCTCCAATGGCACTAACTACTGAATCGAGTCCTTCACTCTATCATTATTAGTCTCGATCTTACCGATCCAGTAGTGGTAATGACTGTCAAAGTCGTCCATGCCGTTGTAACCGTCCATGGCTGACCATTTCTGTCGCAGTGCTAAGGCGAGTTTGTATCCTGAGAATTGGAGACCCTAGCACTTTGTTTTTAGTCACACCCTGAGCACGACGTGCTAATGGAAAGTTAGCAGATCCGATCTCTAGCCTACGTGTCGTACTGCCGGAGTTCGTCTGCTTGTTTACCTGACCATCAGTGAACACTTCTCAAGCAAGGTGGCATTTTCGCCCAGCTCGCTTATATGCACTGCATCTTTGCGTCATAACCCCCCCCCCCCCCTCCCCCTCCCCTCCCCCGGCTTTGTGATGAAAGCTTTTCGTTCAGGGGGTGCAGTGGGGAAGGGAGCCCTTCACATTGCTTGAGAGTTCAAGTCCGTCAAGCAGAAGGAGAGAGAGAGAGAGAGAGAGAGAGAGAGAGAGAGAGAGAGGCGACTACAAGTCTGGTTTGTCTCCAGGCCACCAGCCTTGGATATCTTCGCTACCAGCTGAAAGTCAGACGTCTCCTCGCAGGAAAAATGCTCTAGCTACTTGCTGCGGGTAACCTTGGGGCACAGCCTTCTGGGAGGACATTGACCTTTGATGTCAGCTCCCTAGGCCATCTGACAAAAATTTAAACGTCCCGTAAACTGGGGAAGCCCTGGCAGTGCACAGGCCACAGGTTTGACCACTCAGCGAAATCACTCAGATGATGAAAGCAGATTGCAGAGCTGATCCCTCGGGCGTCCTTAGGGATGAGGCAGGAATGTACTTCTCTTTCATCTCAAATTCCGTCTTCAAGAGTGTGGGAAAAAAACGGACTTCCTATTCACCTCAACCTCCGTCACGCCTGGCATCCTTAGGAATAAGACGGAGACAGACTTCCTCTCCTCACCAACCTGTATTACACCCAAAGTATCCGAGTGCCCTGCTCCTGAACCTGGGGTGTTTCATACTTGCGCAAGTCCCGCTCGGTGTAACACTCCAAATTTTGGGTTTGTCAGCAAACAAATATCGAGTTGAACCTCTCCTCATTCCTCAGCAGCTGGTCTGGTCTTGCCCAAGCGGCCTGACTGCAAGGTGACTGTGGCCACATTTTTCTATGCTCCACCTAGCCCCCTCCCCCCACCCCCTCCCCTCCTCCTCCGCAGTGCTTGCTATGATCTAGCAACCAACTTCAGCCACGTTTTTTGTTTGTGGTCTCCTTGTCGCTTGGCGACAGCCACGAGCTTTACTCCTGCACATCCAAGTCCTACGCATGAGGGGGTCACAAGCAGAGGGCTTAAGGAATTCCATGTCCATTTGTGCTGGGTAGTTCCTCTGCCAGCATTCCCGCTTCTCTGGGCTCATACAGGCCATCAACACCAGTAGTACCTTCAAGAGCGGGCACAGATTTCAGATGAAATGTTTCTGGAACTGGCTTTCCCACATGCTGGCAGAAAGCCTTCATAGCCTTCTGGCAGTCGGTGATGACCGAAATGCCCATGCTGGTGCGGTGCTGTCTGTTGATAAATTCCACTAGATCTAGCTTATCCCAGTTTCCGCGTGGTTCCAAAAGCCACGCGAATGCCCGCTTCAGTGCCTGTGCTCGCCCCCATAACACAGCCTCTGATGAAGGTGGCGGCCTTCCATCAAAGATTCCAGGCAGGTGGTGGATGAAGGCATGAAACTTTGGATACTGGTTCGCCTCCACACACCCAGGAACCAAACTCTTCCTGCCCCACTTTGGGATTCACCGGCATGTGGATCTGGCCTTCTCTTCTTTGCCTTCCTGGGTCTTCCTGGACTGCTATTGCGAGTTCTGGCATCCTGGATCTCAGTAGTGGGAATTGCGCCTGGGCGCTTTTTCGATCAATTCACGCCCTTTGATACCAACAGTTTTTCCCTAAAAGAGTTGTCCTGGTCATCCAAAAAACAGCCAATGTCAAAGGAACATGGCTGCCGACCACTTTGCCTTGCCACTGGTTCTTTGTCAGCGGATTTCCCGTCCATTCGAGAACTTCTAAAAGATCCTAAACGGCCCGTTTTGGGATCATCATCAAGCCGACTAGAATGCCAGATACCCCCCCCCCCCCCCCCCCGCCTCACCACCACCCTTCCACTGTCCTGAGCATCCCTGGGTGATACTTTTTCAGGTGGTCCTCCGGAACAACTTGATTTGCCACCTATATCTAAATTTTGACTTCGGCATGTTGAACTGTTCTTCCCATGGTCTTGTCCACTCTCATCCTAGAACTGGCCCTGACCCTAGCAATGCGAACAACCTCAGGCCCTGCTTCAGCTGATTCCGATGGATTCTTAAGAGGAATGTTAGCTGCATGGGGCTCATGAAGTACTTTCGGCACCTCAGAAATCCCGCCAAGGGACATGGTCCTCTCAGCATCGCCAGAATACGAAAGAACTGATGCCTTGACTAGAGAACTGGGGTCTTTTTCCTTCCCTTCTTCTCATTCCCTACCCTGGTTCTGAAACAATTTTCCGTTTCGCTTGCAGTCCTTTTTTCAGGTGTCCAACCTGTTTGCAGTAAAAGTGTTTCGTTAGAATCTAGATGTTGGCTTGCTTGCTGACATTTAAACAGCCCTCTGGCACTGAAGCGTGCTTCCAACTTGTTTATTATCCGGCGATTATGAGCATTGTTTGTAGACTTTGGTGGCTATGATGGAGAAATCTTGGACTTTTCCTTCAAGACACAATTTCAGGTAATCCCGAATCTCCTGTTTAGACCAGCTGATGGCTGTTCTATACCTGTCGAACCTGTGTTTGAAACACAGTGAGTTCGATTTCCCGTCATACCATAGATTTTGTTGGTAATTCCAAGAGATCCAGAATGGTGGTACCTGACAGGACTGTCTTCACTGCTGCTGTTTGAGGAGTCAAAATGCTATTTCGACTCAACTCCCAGCACAATCATTGCGGCAATGACAGTGATGTCTGGTTCTGTATGATCCGGACCTTCGGCACCTGCTCCAAGTTACTCTCGAGGGGGAGGGAGAGCCTGACAGGGTCTATCGTTGTCCATCACGCCTCTTGCCGCTGTACAGGTGCCCGGTCTCCAGCAGGTCTCCAGCCAAATCCCAACGTCTGTGGCTAATCGGTACTGGTTTCACTAAGCTCCTAGCAACATCATGTTGAAGTTCTTTATTTTTGCTGTTAACGTGGTTTCTCCACCTGCTGTATGGTCCTCATTTTCCACATTCCAATGATGATGTTGTGCCTGGTCGAAAGAAAGGTGGTCGGCATTGTGGCTGATGATCCCAGAGCCAGTAAGCTGTGTCCACTGACGCCCAGTTCATTCAGCAATCAGTCTATGTATGAGCTTAGTTATTTATGTTCAGGTGTAATGTCTACACCCACCAGAGATGATACGGCAGACGGGGATGAACATCTTCCACAATAGCGTATCACTAGAACGACAACACACTAGGGTGGACAGAGAGAATGACCACTTTTCTTTTTCTTTCTTTCTTCCTTTTTTTTCTTTTCTTCTCTTTGTTTCTCCCCCCCCCCCCCCCCCTTTTTTTTTAAAAATATTTTTATGGTGGATACCAGCGTGATTCCAACACGAACACTCGTTTGACGTCGAACTCGGTGCTGGAACCCGACCACCAAATCGTCCTCTGAGGTGACCAGTATTCAGCATGTGCACGGGGCGGTTCTGGGTCTTCCCATCAGGTGAATTCCAAGTCATCTTGTGAATGTTTTTGTGTGGGAAAACAGTGCCTCCGATGACCATGTCGTTGAAAGCACAGAATTCCACAAACAGTTCTCCATTTTCATTTTGTATTCCTGTTCCGTGTATGCCCATAATCTGCTCTCTGCCCTTGTTGTCCATTCCCACTTTGGCATTGAGATCTCCCATGAGGATCTTAAGGTCTCTCTTCGGCACTGCACTCTATCCACGACTGTTTGGAGTTGATTGTAGAATTCCTCCTTTTCCTCTGGGTCTGCTACGTTTGTGGGGGCGTAGCACTATAAGATGGTGGTTTTCCTGCCCTTTGAATTTAATCTTGCAGTGAGGATCCTTGGTGACACTGGTTCCCAGGACAGCAGTGCTCGCGTCGCCTCGGGTGTCATCAGCAGCGCTACTCCGTGCGTGTGTGGCTGGTCTTCTTCTCGTCCAGAGTAGATGATGGTGTCTCCACTTGTCAGCCTTGTTCTTCCTGTTCCTGTCCATCTAGTCTCGCACAGGCCAAGGATCTTTAGGTTGTACCTGTGCATCTCACTACTCACTTGTGCTGTTTTTCCAGTCTCGTATAGGGTTCTGATGTTCCAGGTCCCTATCCTGGTCTTGGCTTTGGTCGTCAGAAGAGTTGTCGGCGCACTGGCTTCCTGAAGGCTTTCACCAGCTCGCGTCATGGGCTCTGCTAGAGAGAACTCTTCCCCAACCATGCTATTCTCAGAAAATGTCATTGCGGTTTCTGTAACAACGTTTGTTTTCTAGGACCGGGTTGTTAGCCCAATTCAAACCCCCAACCTGGAGGGCCAGTTGAGTGCTCTTTGTCTGGTCTCTACCCTTTGACCTGTCTGGCTTGGGTGGCCCTACCAGGAGACAAATCTCCCGCCAGCATAGCTCTCCGGGTCAAAGAGACACGCAAGCTCCCCAACCAACGGCAAGGTTGCACTCACTGGAAGCGGCCCTGTGTTCCCCAGGGAATTCAGAGGACTAAGTCAAGTCAAGTCAAGCACGGGGCGGGAGGTGGAGAGTCAGGGTGGATGGGGTACAGTGAGGGGTTTACAAATATCATTCAAAAAAAGATGAAAAAAAAAACAAACACAAAAAAACACCACTACCGGGTTTTAAAACCTAATTAGTTAAAAAAAAAAAAAAAATCAAATGAACGGACGAGAAGGGTGGACAAAATGGCGGAGAGGGGAGAGGGGAAGTCAAAGGGTGGTTCGACATCCGTTAACAGCGCCCCCCCCCCCCCCCCAACCTCCCTCCACCGTCCTCACCCCGCATCCCAACCCTTTTCCATGCTATGCGTCTCCTCCTCCCTGCATAGATAAACAGGTGTCGACGTTTTTTTTATATTTCCGAGTTCAGGATCAAAGTTTTGCCTGTGACTCTTATTGTCAAGCTGTTATTACTTTACGAGCGGGCAGACTGATTCTGGATGGGTGATGGATCGAATGACATCAACCGACAGCGTGCGCATTATTCAAATAATTGTTTTACATTGACTGACCGAATGCATGACGCGCGTCTCGGTTGCTAGCCTATGGCAAGACGCGGTGTGCGACAGCACAGGAGTAACCCCCCCTGCGTACTACAAAAGATGGCGCATCGTCGCAACTTTTGAAGACAATTTGCTGTCTGCTATTATTTTTTTCGAAAGCAACTTACGAACTTCTCAACAGATTGAGAAAAGACAAAGAACACGAATGTAAGTAGTAAAAGTTGGACAACAATATGCACTCGCTCTTAGAATGGGAAAGAAACTGTTATTTGATGTTGAAATTTGCAGCCGATAACCTTTGCAGACGATGAGATCAACTTTGGGGTCTAAAAATAGCGAGGTCGCCGGGTCGTTAGCCGTGCTCTACAAGGTCCAGAAATGGAAGAAAATGCTGTCAGCGTCGTGAAAAAACGGTCAAAACAGGTAGAAGGATGCATTTCTATTGTTTTCTTGCAGTACTTTCATCTTGCAGAGGTGTATATTTAAAGATAATACACTCAGAAAACTCGTCGGCTCGCGCATGCGAACCCAAACAAAATGACGTAAGCGCAGACAGATTTTTTTTTCGTTTTTCTTTTTCTTTTTCTTTTTTCGCCAGTGCAGACTCAGCTGAAGAAACGGGGAGTCGAGTTCAGCGCGGAACCAGTGCGAAGTGTTAATCGTGAGCGCTTAGTCGAGTCCATTCGCACTAACTTCAGAGCAGGTTCGTTGAACTGCAAAAAAAAATTGTGCTACGCAAGGCGAGAGGGACAGATATTTGAAGGGAATAACGGCAAGAAAACGTTAAAATATATGCATGTGCGATGATCGCTTCAGTGGTTTTTGTTTTTCTGTAGAGGTGATGCCAAAGCTTCTTGCATGTAATCGAGATAGTTCAAGGAACCCCTGTGAACAAGTTCCAGTAATGGGTGATGTCAGTGTTCTGTGGTTTGTGTGTGTATGTGTGTGTGTTTTAGTCCTAGGCCGTGAGCGCAACCATGCCGTGCGTGGACTACAACTTGTAGGAGTGGTGTTTTTCTATTCAGTTTTTGTCATTTTTCAATATACACACGAACGTATATTCTTTCACGAATCTTAGTGATTTTTGTTCTGTACAAAAGTTGCAGACATAAAACCTGTTTCATGACAGGAGATTTGTATGATTATTATCAGATAATATACACAGCTTTATCAACAAAATATGCTGTTAAATGTAGGTGTTTACCACTGGTATGATACAAACGTTTGTAAATAAACATTTTTTTTTCAATGAAAAAATCTTGTGTGTAATTGGGTTTATAATTATTTTATTGGTTTCTTCTCATTTGTTTCAAACTCGAAGCTCTTTTCAGACTTGATTTAAATATAAAGTGAAGAATTGATGTACTATGTCTTTATCATAGTGTGCCATTTTAGATGTGAATTTATTCAAGTTTAAACACATGTTGATAAATGGGCCATTTTGATTGTAAAGTAACTGATGGATGAGTAGTGTGTTATTCTCAATATTGAACAAAAATCATTCATACCGATTTTATTTAAAGGTGCATATTGAATGAAAGGGAAACTATGATGATGATACAAGACATTGATTTGAATTAATCTATTCAAGTGCATTGATTAACCTGACTTTCAATAGTGTTTTGCTTTTAGCATCACCTAGATTTGATTTGAATTAATCTGTTCAAGTGCATTGATTAACCTGACTTTCAATAGTGTTTTGCTTTTAGCATCACCTAGAGGTAAACAAAGATGGCGATTGCTTCAACTGAGGGTGAAAATGTGAAATGAAACAAGTAGACCGACTCCCTGTAGTGAGTGGAGGCGGGAGGCTTGACCATAGGAATATTTACATGTCGTCGGGGAATTGTAATTGTTGCCATTTGTATGTTGTTTGTATTGTCAAGTGTGTGTGAGAAGGATGTGTGTGAATGGGGAGACAATGAAATGGGAGAATGTCCAGACAAGTTCTGTCCTCTCCCAAGTTTTTCTGGCGGGTACCCTGTGCTGTAGGCAAAACAGTGTCTCTGTTCAAATAATGAACAGTTGCTGCTGAGGGACAGAGAACTTTGTAAAACTGGTTGTACTAGATACATGGTATAGTGCTATATGTTCACATAACCTAATGGACTGTACTGATTCACGTCAGGGTAATTATGCAAGCCATGATTACAGAGATTGTTCAAATGCATGCTGTTGTAAAGTATATTCCTTTTTGCCTGGTAATTGTGACATTGAACTAGATTCCTGTTTGTTGCTTCTTTTTTTTTTCTTCCTGTGGCACTTGATGGTCTTTAATGTCATGTTTTTGACTACAGGGAAAACACCATGGATTCAGTAGGTAACAAGGCAAACATGTTAACAATTTCATCATCGAAACTGTCAAGGTCTAGGGAATCGTCAGAAAAGAAGAGATGTATTTCATTATTTAAGAAAAAAAACCCATACTCTATGTATTGCCGACAAGATACTCATTTTGAAAAAGATACAGAAAAGTTTATAAAAGCGGAATGGGGGTTATGACTGCTTTTTCTCCTCATACAGATCTAATACTCGAGAAGTAGCAATACTATTTACTATTGATTTTGAATTCAAAATGAATAAGGTGGAAACAGACATGCAGGGTAACTTTATCATCATATCACTTACAACAAATGAAAAGGAACTGTTGCTAGTAAGTGTATATGGACCAAACAAAGAGAAACCAGCATTCTATGAGGAACTCACAAATAGGATTAAAAGGTACAAAAATAACAGCGTTATTGTGGTGGGGGATTTTGATATGGTACTAGAACAGGAAATTGATTGTTACAATTATAAACATAAATAACCCCAAAGGAAAAAAAACACACAACAGTTGAGGATATGATACAAGATTTGTCATTAGCAGATATATGGAGAGAAAACAACCCAGATTGTTGGAGATACACATAGTGTAGACCTACCCCTTGCAACAAAGTAGGCTTGACTTGTTCCTTCTGTCAGAATACTTAATCTGGTATTTTGAAGATACTGACATTTTACCAGGCTATAGATCTGACCATACACTAAGTACACTAAAGCTTCAATTCAGAAAGGAGATTTTAAACACAAAACTCTTTGGAAATAAAGTTTATCTTTACTAGAAGATAAAGAATATGTAGACGGAATAAATAATCAAATAAAAGAAATAACAGAGGAATATACAGATAAAGATGAGGGAGTGATATTAATGCTAACAATAGCCAAGATGAAAACCAGACTATCAGCTTAGACCCTAAACTAACAGTGTCTAATTGGGTCGTTCTTGACTTCTAACTAATGAAGATAAGAGAAAAAATCCATCCAGTATGCCATAATTTAAAAAAAAAAGAATCACAATGTAAAGAAAACAGCTTTATGAAAGATATTGAGAGTAAAGAACTTAAATCAGAGGAGGATTTGAAGACAATTGAAGAGAGTAATAGAGAATTGATATTACGAAGAGAAAAGGTTATGAATGGTGTACTACTAAGATCAAAAGCAAGATGGTTTGCAGATGGGGAAAAGGTTAGTAAATACATCTGCAGTTTAGAAAAGCGTAACTTCATTAGCAAACAAAGTGTGGACAAGATAATACACTGGACAAACCAGAAGACATAAAAGTTAGAGTAAAACACTTTTATGAGGATCTATACCGAAAAAGATCCACTGTGAAATGTGGCATTGAGGATTTGGTGAAAAAGATACCAAAACTAACAGAAGAACAGACTAAATCATTACAAGGAGAAATAACAATAGAAGAAGCAGGGATTGCATTGAAAAATATGAAGAACGGAAAAAGCCCTGGATCGGATGGGTTTGGAGCTGAGTTTTTCAAATGGTTTTGGAAACAAATTGGCATGTTTGTAACCCGAGTTCTAAATGAAAGTTTCAGAGAAGGCAAACTATCAAATACCCAGAAAGAAGGTATAATAATCTGTATACCCAAAGAAGGAAAACCAAAAGAATATGTAAAAAACTGGAGACCTGCTCACTTTTCAACCTTGTATACAAAAATGGCTCCACTTGTATTGCTAATAGAAATTTAAAAGTCCCTCCATCACTGATTAGTGAAGACTTGACAGGGTTTGTCCCAAATAGGTACGTATATAGTAACATTAGGTTAATTTATGACATAAAACACCATCTCAGCATAAAAAATATCCCAGATATGCTAATCAATTTAGACTTCGAAAAGCCGTTCAACTCGTTACATTGGGATCTTTGGCACAAAGTGCTAGAGGCTGTAGGTTTAGGTAAAGATATAATGTAATGGATAGAACTAGAAGTATTCTACAAAAATATTAAGTCTACTGTTATCATAAATGGCCAGACATCATCATGGTTCTCAATAGAAAGGGGTTGTACGCAAGGAGATCTAATCTCACCATATATCTTTGTACTATGTGCAGAAATATTATCCGTAATGATCAAAGAAAAAATAGTATTGAAGGTATACAAATCGGGGAGAAAGAACACAAGATATCACAATTTGCCGATGGCACTCAACTGATGAACACAGGGAATAAGAAATCATTTGAAAAATCAATTGAGATTCTTAATAGGTTTGGGAAAACATCAGGTTAATTCTTAAACAAAGAGAAACAAAAGTAAATTTGGCTTGGAAGACAAAAGCATAGTGAAATAAGATATATGGAACATTTAAAGATGATCTGGAATACCAAAGAATTCAAAACATTAGGAATTTGGTTTACACAGGACTTGACACACATGGAAAAAGTAAACTACAAAGATAGAATGATAGAAGTGAAGGCACTATTTAAAATTTGGCTTAAGAGAATCATTACCCCTTTAGGAAGAATTGCTGTCTTAAAATCATTCTGTCAAAACTAACTTACCTAAGGTTGATGCTTCCAAATCCACCTGACACATTTGTTAAAGAATTACAAGACTTATGTTCCTGGTTTGTATGGAATAATAAACAAGATAGAATTAGTCGAAGAACAGTTATTAAAGATGTACAGGATGGTGGGTTGAATCTACCAGACATAAACACACTCATTACTGCATTAAAATTAACATAGATAAAAAGACTGAGACAAACAACACGCACATGGAGAGATGTTGATTTTTTCATACCCAATTATTGAGAAGTACCGTACTCTCCAAATCATCTGTGCATCACCACTCAAGACAATGTTTTCTGGAAACATGTATTCATGTCGTATAAGCAGTTCTCCTTCAAAATGAAACCAGAAAATGCTAGAGAACTACTTGCAGAACCAATTCTTTACAATGAACGTATCAAAATAGGAAATTAACTGATAAAACACAAAAACTGGAACAAGAGAAATGTATTTAGAGTATCTGAATTTTTCAAAGCCAATAGAGATTCACTATCCCATGAGGAATTCAGAACAAAGTATAACATTGAAATAGATTTCCTATCTTATGGTGGATGCATATTATCCATTGAAAAATACATCAGAGAACAAGGGTTTGAGAATCAGATAAAAAGATAACATCGAAGCAGAAGTCAACACAGCACTAAAGAAAATATATTCTGTAGATAAAGGTTCCAAAACTTATTACAGAGTTATTCACTTATTGTAAAAAATAATTGGGAACCAAACTGTTGTGCAAAATGGACGGAGAAGCTGAACAGACAGATACCTTGGAAAAAATGCTTTAGAAAATTCATCAGATTAAGGGTATTAAGCTAAAATGGATGCAAGTGAGAATAGTACATCGGATAATTGCAGCTAATGTGGTTCTGAAAGAAATGGGAATAGTAGAAAGTTATAACTGTAGTTTCTGTGAAGAGGAAAAAGACATTGAACATATGTTCTCGAGGTGCATACAAGTCGGTGAATTCTGGAAATCATTGCAAGAATTAATAAAAGAAAAGTGTTTAATTGCGAATAATCTGTCTCTGACTGAAAACATGATAATTGGCAGTTTCACAAACAATCCAACATTTGATCTTACAATACAGATAACCAAACACTACATTTTTAGCTGTAAAATAAACAAATGTAAGCCTTCAATAACAGTATTTCCAAAAATACTAAGAGAAGATATAATCTTGAAAAATACATAGCAATTGTATATTTGAATTGGCTAAAATTTAACACCAGCTGGATCGATTATGAAGTAGTATTTGAAAATTGATAATCAAAATCTTAAGACACCTTGGATTTAATATGTGCATGTGTATGAGAGGTCATGTTTGGGATGTATGGGTAATTTCATGTGGTATTCAAATATCATTGAGTGTTGGTTGTGGCCTGTAACCCACTGCTTGTCTGGTGTCACGGTATTGCGACTAGGTCCCGTTGACTGATCGGCAACTTAGCTGGTAGGTTGGCTGGTTGGCAGGGTGCGGCTGTGGTGTAGTGATGTCATATTGGTAGCGGGCTTAAGAGCCAATAATTAACTTCTTTTGGTTGTTGAAGAAATATGAAGACATAGATGGACTGAATTTCGGTGCAGGTGTGTACACTCAGCTAGGAAATGCTTAAGTCTATATAAATCTTGAAGGATGATATTGCAGTGAACATATGTTCTGTATCATGAACATTAGCTATCACATGGTACCACACAGAGAAAACTACTTCATTATTATGAATTGTACATGTATTATTTAAGTAGCATTAAATCAGAAGAAGAGAGAAAGTGGGGGTGTGGGTGGGTGGGGATGGGGGGGGGGGGGGGGGGGGCGGGGGTGTGTGAGTGGAGTGAGCTGGTGTGTTTGTTTCACTATGTGCTGGTAGTTTGTAGGAACTCGGGAGGAGTGTGCTTAGTGAATGTATAAATTATAATTATTCATACTGATATCTTGGATTTGTGGGTGGATGGGGGTTTCAGTTTCACTTGGATTTTTGTTTGTGTATGTGTGTGTATCTTCTAAAAAAAACCACAAAAAAACCCAACCTTTCCTCGGCATACATTGAACTTCCACTCAAATCCATTTATACAGAAAAAAAGATAACTCATTTCTAATATGTTTCACCGTTTATTTACTACAATACTGTCAAACATGTATCAATATGATTAATAACCCAAAAAAATATGGTAATTTGCATCCGGAAATGTGCAGCAAAGAGAAAGATGTTGAGGAAATGGATAAAAAAAATCTTTAAAACAAAACAAAAAAGAAAGGGAAACTACATTATGGCTTTTGAAAAAGATGCACACATTTGCACAAAACAGCTTTTAATTTTTTTTTTAAAGAGATGTCATGGTACTGCAGCTGAATAGTCTACTGGCTGCTTGTTGCATGCATCTTCGCAAATTCAGGTCACTGCATGCAGTTCATGGCACGAAAAGATGGCATGTGAGTTTTCCCTTCTTTTTTATTCTTTAAAAAAATTATCTTGACACATAATGATATTGGCAGACAATTATCTTGACACAGGCAGACAGTTTTCACTTTTTGTAAATCCTTACACATAAGAACACAGGCAGACTGTTTTTAATTATCTTGACACATAACAACACAGAATGACTTTGAAATTTTTTTTTATTTTTTATTGTAGCACAGATAAGAACATGGACAGAATGTTTTTTCATTTTCTGCATAACATTTTAAAAAGCTGGAAGTGGATATACTAGCTTTTTTTTTCTTTTCTTTTTTTTTCCCATCAGAGTCTCATGATTATGGGTGCAAGGATAGAATCCTATTGTATACTTATTCAGAACATCAGATACAAGAATTCTGAATAATTATAGACTTTTAAAGTTATGTTTTTTTTATTTAGATATGTTTATTATTTTGTTTCAGTGTTTTCACTATTGAAGAAAAAGGCTACTTCTCCTTTTATTTTGTATGTGTTCTGTATTTTATGGAGCAGTTGTTAAGTATTAAGTTTAAAAGCCCAACTACATGAATTTCAAGTATAAGAGTTATCAATAAATAGAAGATGCCATTATCATGCCAAATAGATGATGTCATTATCATTCCAAAGGCCTTCCCTTTGGTTCACGTGCTCAGACTTAACTTTTTTGAGTGTGAAAGTAAATATTTGCTTTTTGAAAAAAAAAGAAAAGAGTCTTACTTGTTTCTTTTTAAGCATCATACACTTTACCATATCAAAACCCCAGCATTTAAGGGCTCTGGTTAATGTAGTAAAAAGATGCCCCTTTGACTATAGATCTAATTTCCAGTATTGCAGCATTTCATCTTCTCTAGTTTCTTGGTTAAAGATGCTGCAGTTTTCATATTCTGCTGTTAAAAGAGCTGACTCTGACAGAGTTTTAAATACTATTTTGCTGCTGTTGTTATCTTCACAGTACCATGTAGGCTGTCTGTTTGGTTTTAGTGGTTGACGTGCTGTGTCTGTGTATGCGTCTGTTCTCTGTCAAAGGTTGTTGGGATTATGAAGCTGAGTGTTTGGTCTTTCGTTTGTTTTGTTTTTTAAACTGTGTTTGTACAGAGGCTTGAAAAAGTTAATATGGCTTGTTTAGGCATTGTAGCAGTTTTGCTGATGTATGCCTTTAGTTTAATTTTATTACACACACACACACACACACACACACACACACACACACACACACACACACACACACAGAGACTTACTTATAAACATGCAAATGTGTGCGCACATACACATTCACACACACACACACACAAACACACACACACACACACACACACACACACACACACACACACACACACACACACACACACACGCTCACCAACATACACATTCATTTGTTTATTTTCGTTCTCTAAATTTATGTAATGCTGAATTAAAATGTTGAGATGATTGCTTTTGGTTTGATAATTTGTATTCTTACTGATGGGACTATTCTAAACGCAGTCCCAGGTCATGAAATGGAATTAATTCATATTCTTATATAACTTAGGTTTAAGAGAATACACGACTGATTTAAGTATGTTGAAACAAATGAAGGAAAATAAAACAGAAGATTTACATGTACTGAAAGTCCTCTGAGAACTTTACTCAAAATGTACAAAGATTTGGGCTGGGGGAAAGAAACAACAGATTGCTGAAAGAAGTATCGTCACCTGTTTAGGTGACTCAAGTTATCAAAGCTGCCATATTGTAAGTTTAGCATTTCTGCACAAGGAAGCTTTTGGACTGTGAAATTCCTATAAGTGTAGGAAACTCAGACATTTGTGTTTATAAAGAAAAAATCTGTACACACACACTCACGCAGACACACCCCACACACAAATGCACATACGTTATGGTTCTAAACAAAGGAATAGAAAAGGAGAATCATGTACAAAATAAATATTAACCCATAATATCAGCACACACACGCTGTGGGCCATATGGCTCTAAACACAACTAAATCAAAAAGAAACATGAT
This sequence comes from Conus ventricosus, assembly GCA_018398815.1. Classification (NCBI taxonomy): domain Eukaryota; kingdom Metazoa; phylum Mollusca; class Gastropoda; order Neogastropoda; family Conidae; genus Conus; species Conus ventricosus. The sequence goes on along the minus strand of CM031624.1, from coordinate 38,111,025 downwards.
GTACAAATATTGTTGTACGCACCCACACACTTACACACACCAGCACACACACACACACACACGCACACACACACACACACACAAACACACACACACACACACACACACACACACACACACACACACACACACACACACACACACACACACACCCTACATGCATGTCCCATGGCTAACCAAAACTATCAAAAGAAGGGGGGGGGGGAGTTATGTACAAATATCTGCATCTCGGGTTCCCACGCCGAGTGGGTACAGGCTGCAGTGGGAGTAGTAGGGGTCATGGAGAGGACTGTTAGGATTATGGAGAGGACTATTTGGAAGAAGAAAAGAGGTGAGTTTTAAAATGAGTATGAAAGAACAAAAATGAATGCCTCGACCTATCTGCAACTGTATTCTCTGGATACTTCATTCATGCAAGGTAAAAATAGATGCATCAGCATATGCGCAAATTTATTCTCTTGGTACTTCATTCATGCAAGGTAAAAATGAATGCTTTGGCATATCCGCAAATTCATTCTCTTGATACTTCATTTTTGCAAGGTAAAAATGAATGCCTCGGCCTATCTGCAACTGTGCAACTGTAAAAATGAATGCCTCGGCCTATCTGCAACTGTGCAACTGTAAAAATGAATGCCTCAGCCTATCTGCAACTGTGCAACTGTAAAAATGAATGCCTCAGCCTATCTGCAACTGTGCAACTGTAAAAATGAATGCCTCAGCCTATCTGCAACTGTGCAACTGTAAAAATGAATGCCTCAGCCAATCCACAACTGTATTCTCTCGATACTTCATGCATGCAAGGTTACGTTACTCATTCTTTCAGTGTCAAGTGTCAGTATGGGGCTTTGGCCAGAGAAGAGTCTGCATTGCAGTCGGAATATTTCCATGGTGTTCAGTGGCACCTGTCCTTATTACACAAAGACACAATAAAAAGAGAGAGAGAGAGAGAGAGAGAGAGAGAGAGATAAGATAAGATAATGTTGCTTATAGAGAGAGAGAGAAGAAAACTCCCAAACAAACAAGGCAAAAAAGAAAGAAAGAAGAAAACTCCCAAACAAACAAGGCAAAAGCCTTGAACAGGATTTTAGACCAGGCCAGTTGGTTCATGTAGTGCTCTTCACTGGCATAGCCCCAGCTGTCTTCATTCCCTGCACAGTTCAGACTCTATCCTAGAAAGGTAACAACCATTTAGTGGTTTTGTCAGTGGGAGGCTCCTGACTGTAAAGTGTCAACTGGTGTGGTTGCTGTACCACCCCAGTATGTCATGTATTTCTGCCCCCACTGTGGTCCAGTCCCCCACAGTTTGTGGAATTAAATGTCCGTATCCACAAATATATCCCACTAAATATCAAATCTGTACATTTCCTGACTATGTTAAAAACAAGCAAACGACAACAACAAAAATAGCATACTTTAGGTGGTTTGTAAAATTGTCAGAATTTTTTTTACCAAACAGTTAATTAGTACTTGTGCTGAAGTGAACTGAAAAATGTTTTTTGCCCCATGAATATATATATTGAGGTTTGTGTGTGTGTGTGTGTGTGTGGGGGGGGGGGGGGGGGGGGGGGGGTGGGGGGGGGGGGCTTGGTGGTGTGGCAACATTATACAAAGACAGCAGATTCTGGTACATAATGAAGGATCTATAGCTGCTTCATGGCAGCTTCCAGGGTTTAAAAGCAACCATGATTGGAACATCTGGTCTGTTTTACATTTCTGTGTTTGATACAATTTCAGGGTTTTTTTTCCCCACGCTCATGTAAAAGTATCATAAGAGTGGTGCCTGTGGGTGTTTTGTCTCCATACACTTTGTGAGTCACCAAACTTCACTTGGGTTTATTTAACAGGCTGTCTGAATTGTTGAACTCGGGACTACCATTCCTAGCACACGCTTATACAATTAATTGGAGTTCTTAATTTAAAAACCTTTTTTTTTTTCCACCAAACTTTCCAACTAGTTTTAGATATTGTTTTTGCATATTTCATGAAAAAAAAGTTCTTCTCCCAGTGTTAGTAGTAAAGCTCTGTCATAGAATTCCTCAATTTAAGCTCAGTAATAATTTTGTGTCATTCTCTGTACTGATGTATAAAAAAAATCAAGAATATTGAAGAAATGAGATATGTCATCTTTTTGTTTTTATAGTTGATAGATATCTCCTTTCACACAGTTTCAGTTGACATGGGTCATTATCTAAGAAGAAAAAAAAAATTATCGTGAAGATGCCCCCCCACCCCCCACTGTTTTTCTCATTATAGTGTCCACGTTTTGTCATAGCCTTGTGTAATGTCCATCACCATGCACTGTGACAGTATGAGTGGTGTGATGGATAGATAGTCCTCGTGTAGGTGTACAGGGAGAATCCGTGTTTTATGGAAGTGATTAGTGCACAGTCCAATACAAAAACAATGATAAGCAAAAACTGACAGATACACAAAACCAGGATTTTTTTTTCATGATGACTAGCCTCTTGTTGGTCAGATGATATGTCATTTTATTATCATTTGCACTTGATATATTGGGTAAAATTGTGGGCTTGCAATGAATGCACACCACAAAAACTTGAATATAGACAGCACAATGTTTTTTTGCATATCTAGCTTTATAACAACTTTGTCATTGCAATAAATATGTCAGCTGATTGAATGTCACATTTATACTTAACTCACTAATGTGTACTGTTTGAAAAATGTCCCCATTGACTTCCTGGTATTTCAGTCCATTCTGTAAGCTAGGTACAAGGTACCATAGAAGGACTTGGATGAATATATATTATTATTGTTGTCCCCTAACAAACCATTTCCACCCCATATATATGTTCTTTCAAACAGTCCATGATGATTTTCGTAGTCCACGATGATTTACATGCTCTTGCCCTTTGAGAGAGAGATGGAGAGAAAGAATATGTGCATTTTAATGTGCAAGATGTGTGGATTATGAGGGAAGAAAAGTAATTTTAGTGGTCAAGTTAATGAGGAGGAAAGGGGGATAAATTGGGTAAGGATGAGGTAAGAGAGTTGTGTTTTGGGTATACAGTTTATTTGTAATATATACTGTTGAGTGATTTTCCCTCATGCGTTGAGTTGAGAACCATGAAAAATGAATCCAAAAGAAAGGAAAGAAGGAGGGGATATAGCAGGGTCATGATCAGGAAGGTCACTGTTTGGGATTCTTCATTTCACCTGTCAAACATTGATCTTCTGAGTGATCATCTTGTTGAATCAGCAATCAGGAAGTGCTCTTTTGTTTTGTGAGTCCTTCTTCTGTGGTCTGTTGCTTCTCAGCTCTGCAACATTTGCATCAGACACTGGCTGTCTGTTGGCAACTGACACAGGTTTTAAAAGCAGATGGGTGCTAATGGTGTGTCTGCCTAGCAGAGGAAGCAGTTTTACCCAGTCTGTGCTGTTCTGGATGAAAAGAGGCGATAGGATCAAGGGAAATGGTTCATATTGAAAAAAAACAAAAAAAAACAACAGCAACATCATCCCCACAAGGATAAGGAAACGTGGGAAAGACCTTCTACAGCACACATGGATGAATAAGTTACAAAGAGCAGAAAAAAACAGTGCATGACAATAAGGAGAGATTTTTTTTTTTTTTTTTTAAATTAAAGAAAAAGGTGTGGGGATGGGATAATGTCTATGAGAGTGAAAGAACAGGGGAAATTTCTGAAGTTCTACAGGGTATTGAAACTGTTCAGACTGACAGAACCACAACCACTACCATGTTTGGATCTACTGAACGGAGCGTGGCAGACTGGTTACCGAGTCTTAGTAAAAAAAGCAGTAGTAGTTTTTTTTCTTTGATTTTTCCCCAGGTGGATCATGGCATTGTGATGCTTCAAACCGCAGCCTTCCACAAACGAAAGAACCATCAGAATACTGAAGTTGGTTGTTGCGTGGAAGAAGTAGGACCCCCACAGGGGCAGAGAAAGGATGAAAGATTTTCTCAAACAAAGATGGGGGAATGGGTTGCAAAGAACAGAGAAACAATGGAAGACAGTAAAGAAAGGTTTATGTATAGAGAGAAAAAAAAAATGGGGGAAAAGAACAAGAAAAGGCAGAGTGCAAGAGAATGAAAGAAATGGGAAGGGCGGGGAGGAGGGGGGTGGGGGTGCGGATTTCTTGCTGAGAAATTCAAAAGGATAGGTAAAAATTTATGCTGAAAGAACCCCCACTATCCCCACAGAGCAGGGAAAAAGCTGGAAGATTTTTTCTGCTAAGTTGATTGAATTGGTTATGAAAGGCAGAGAAACAGTACACGACAGTAAAACAAAAGAAAACAAAATTTCCTTTAAAAAGAAAAAGAAAAAAAGAGAGAAAGTAAGCATGTAAGAATTGGGGAACTCTGTTGTACAGAAGTCTAGCATAGACAAAGACATAAATGTTCCAAAAGAAAATAGGCCATTAAAGGGAAGGAGTTATTATCAAAAGTTCAAAAAACAAAGAAACTTCGAAGGGAGGGAATTGTTGAGTCTAGATGATGAATCTAGTGCAATAAAGTATGTTCCAGTAGAAAAAAGAGAAAAGTTCTTGAAGAGAGGGAATTTTCAATTGGAGGTAAATCTGGTATGGGCAGAGACACATGCCCCCCCCCCCCCCCCCCCCCCCCAAAAAAAAAATGAGAAAAACGAAAAAACCTTGAAAGGAAGGGAATTTTCATCAAAGTTCTATTAAAAAAGTGTTTGAGAGTCTTTGGTGGGAGGCAAAAAAAAATGTTCAAGAGACAAAAAAGTATTCATCGAAGGAAGAAAGTCTTTGTTGGAAGTTAATTCTAGTATGAACACTGACAGAAATGTTGCAGAAAAAAACATTTTTTCTAGCTCATTCCACCTTAATACTGAGTGCTGTTTGGGTGCCACTGGTTATTGTTCTCAGTCTTTGCCTGAACAGCATGTGCTCATGGACATGCATCAGCCTGCTCAGAAAACGAAGTAATTTGCAGTGAGCTGATCTCATAGGCAGGCTAATTTTTGCTGAGTTATTTGAATGTTTAATGTGTTTGTTATGCTCACATTGAAAGTTACGTAAAGAATAAAGTAATCTTAGGACTTTTCAAAGCATCAAAAGTGCATCATACTACTTGAAAATTCTGATGTTTGATAAACTAATTCTTTTGCAATTTCTATGGGATTTTTTTTTTAGCCTTTTGGTGAAATAGTTTTTTTGAAATGTTACACTTTAAAGAAGTACCACTTCTGTACATGCACATTAGCTCAAATTAGCTAAGCAGAAGAGGCTGCCCAGCCTGTAAACTCAGAAAGATCGACAGAGTTAATGGAGAAAAGTCTTGTTTGGAAAGATGGAAATGATTATGAAAAGTGAGTTTTCAAAGAGAGGCCATTTTTGTTGTAGAGTAAGGGTAGTTTAGACACAGACAGAAATGTTACAGAAATGTCTTTAGTGGGAGGTGGTCTTTATGAGGAGATAAAAAGATCTACAATAGATTTAGACAGAAATGTTCCTGAAAAAAAAAAAGTCTCAAAAGGGAGAGAATTTTATTGAGAAGTAAACCTGAAACAGAGACTTAAGGTTTCACAACCAAGAAAAAAAATCCTTAAAATGGACAGAGTTTTTGTTTGGAGTTAAAGCTTGTGTAGATGAAGAGACAAAATATGTTTTAGATAAAAATGTCTTTTAAGGAAGGAATTTTTTGTTGGGAGGTAAATCTAGAACAAAGATGTAAATGTTCTTTTAAAAAAACGACAACAACAATAAAAGCATTTGGAGGGTTTTGTTACAAGGAAGTGAATCTTGCTTGTGCAGACCAAAACTAAAAAAGTTCCTGGAAATAAGTTATTCAGTGAAGTGCATCACAATGCGATGCAATACAGTGAAGTGCATCACAATGCGATGCAATACAGTGAAGTGCATTGCAATGCAATACAGTGAAGCACATCACAATGCAATACAGTGAAGCACATCACAATGCTATGCAATACAATGAAGTGCATCACAACGCAATTCAATACAGAGAAGTGCATCACAATGCAATGCAATACAGTGAAGTGCATCACAATGCAATGCAATACAGTGAAGTGCATTGCAATGCAATACAGTGAAGGGCATCGCAATGCAATGCAATGCAATGAAGTGCATCACAATGCGATGCAATACAGAGAAGTGCATCACAATGCAGTGCAACACAGTGAAGTGCAATACAGTGTGATAACAGCTTGGTCTAGCAAAGGAAACAATCTGTTCAGAAAAAATTATGGGAAACGGATGGTTTCAGGTGTAGTGACTTCGATTCCCATAATTGTAACCTGCTTGTTTTACATTGTGTTGTGTTAAGAGATTTTTTCCAGCTGGAATTAACCAAGTCCAAAGAGTACCCTATTTTGGTGCCATCACACTCTGTACCTCCCTTCTTGAGGTCTGAAACAAAGCACAGCTACCTAGTGAATTATTTTGCGTGTATTTTACATTCTTTTTACCTTTTTGAAAAGCTCAGAGTCAACTTTTTTTTTGGGGGGGGGGGGGGGGGGGGGTCTAGTTCAGTTCTTATTAGAGCGTTCTGCTGAACCCCTTACAACAATGATTACCCAGTAGCAGAGTCAGCATGAGTGAGTATCCCCCTTTCAGAGTTCATTTTGGAAAGTTCAGGTACAGGGGTCATTGCCCCTTGCAATCAGATTGTAATGGATCATTTCTGGAATATGACGGGCCAAGCTTTTGGGAAGAGTTGTTATAATCGCAGTTCACCAGCTCGGAGTGCAGATGTGCCGTGACAGACAGGAAAACAAACTTCTGAAAAAGAAAAGAAAAAAAGTGATGGGATGGGAGAGGGGATGGTAAGGTTATGTTGCTTATAGCCCGGCCGACCGCAAGGGCCATATCAGGGCTGGCACCATGTCAAGGGAGGTGGGGGGGGGGGGGGGGGGGGGGTTAGAAGCAGACTAATACAGAAAATGGTGATTTAAATAGGTGGATGAAGTTTACATTGGATAACTCGTTTCATTTTGGCGAATGCACTGAGTGAACACTTTAGTTGTTTTTTTAAAATTGAAAAAAATGACAAGTACTAAAGAAATTAATGTAAAGGTATAGTGGGCATCGGTCACTGACTAAACTCTGTTTGATTAAAAGGGGGTAGGGAGGGGAGCTGGGGGGAAGGCTTTGAAACTTGACTTTTACCTTCAGAGGAGTTGAAGCATGGGCATGCTGCTTCAAAAGGATGATGCATTGGCCCTTCTACTCAAAATGCTGAGGGTCTTCTTTCTTTCTTTAAACATCCACCATCATCGTTTTGATGGTTCTGGTGTGTATAAAACTGGGGGGTTTCCACAAGGCTGTTGACATAGACATGTAGGACTGGCAGTAGGGGGACTTGTGGGGTGGGGGAGGGGGGGGGGGGAGCGGGGGGAGGGCGCTGGTTGGTCAAATTTAGGACTTGAAGCACTCCACTGAGGTTGAGGAGATAACCTCAGGAGGCAGGCTGTTCCAGTCCCTGACAGTCCTCTGGAAGAAGGAAAACTTCCTTTAGTTGGTTTTACAAGCAGGGAGGAGATATGTCTCTCTGTGAGACTGTCTTGTAGACCGTGCTGGGGTGTTTGATGTGGGCCTGAGTGGGGTGTTGATGCTGACCTCTTCTCGATGATATTTGAAGAAGGTGGTCAGCCTTGCTGCTCTTCTTCTGTCTGCTAGAGTGGACCACTGTAGATGTGTCAGCATGGAATTGACACTTGAGGTGTGACGGTGGCGGTTCACAACCCATCAAGCTGCATGGCGTTGGACTTTTTCCATGTTACCAATGTTTTTGGCAGTGTAGGAGTCCCAGACAGGTGAGGCATATTCTAGAGTGGGGCGAATTAGGGCTTTGTAGGCAGTTTCCTTGATGTTGATGGAGCCCACTCTCAGGTTTTGCCTGAGGAACCCTAAGGTCTTGTTTGCCCTGTTAGTTATGTTGGAGATATGGGTGTCCCAGCTAAGATCTTGGGAAATGGTGACCCCTAGATACTTTGTCTCTTCAACTCTTTTGAGGTTTTGGCCATGGAGATGGTATGTGCCAGTCAGTGTGTTTTTCTTCTGGAGACATGGAGGGCTTGACACTCGTCTGGGTGGAAAGACATTTTCCATTTTGTTTCCCAGACTGCCATGTGGTCCAGGTCCTGTTGTAGCTTCCTTTGGTCTTGGGGGGGAAGCTACAGTTCTGTGGCAGAGAGTGTCATCTGCAAAGAACCGTGTTGTTTAGGAGAGTTGTTCAGGGAGGTCGTTTAAGTAGAGGAGAAAAAGGGCTGGGCCCAGGACTGATCCCCGGGGGACTCCTGACTCTACTGGGACGGCCTTTGAAGAAGCTCCATCAACAACCACTGCCTGCTGTTGGTTTGCCAGGAAGTTCTTAATCTGTTCGTGGACCTGGCTGGTGATTCCATACTGGCGGAGCTTGTGGATTAGAAGGGAGTGGCAGACTTTGTCAAAGGCTTTGGAGAAATCCATCACCAAGACGTCTGATTGTTTTCCCTTTTCCATATTGCAGGGTAGCTCATCCACAAGCCCCAACAGTTGGCTTTCACAGGATCTGCCTCGCCGGAAGCCATGCTGTTCCTCACGCAGGATGTTGTTTGCCTCTGCAAATCCCATAATTGTGCTTACTACAATGTGCTCTAGGATTTTGCACGGCACACTCGTGAGGGAGATGGGGCGATAGTTTTCAGGCCTGTATCATTCACCCTTCTTGGACACAGAGACGTTTGCCCTTTTCCAGTCCTTTGGTACAATGCCTGTATTTATGGAGGACTGAAAGAGAAGCGTTAGAGCTGGGGCAGTTTCATCACCAATTTCCTTCAGGAGGCAAGGGGTGATTCCGTCTGGTCCAGGGGCTTTGCTCGGGTCTAGGCCTTTGGGTCATTGTGGAAAGTGATGCACCTCTGAGGCAGAGCACATTCAGAAAATGAACCCTGCCCATATCAGTCCAGTGAGAGTCCAAGTGAAGATTCCAGTACCAGAGACTTCAACCTGAACTCACCATAGGCTGTGGGGAGGAAATGAAAACCGAGATCATCACAAGAGCAGTGCAGGAAGGGCCACAGACTCTGACACATTTTTCTGTGATGACCAGTGATGATGAGGGGCAATGATGATGATGCCAGGGAGTTTTATGATGGTGAAAGACTACAAGATTATTCTCTAATCTGCCTTTCATAAAATATCCTAGCATGGGACAGGCCTGAAAAATACAGACACATGCAGTGTTGGTTAGGAAATATGAGCAATACTTTGAAAGATGTGTTTCTTCAGTGGATGAAACTGGATAGTGTTGTTCCAGTCTTTCCGTTTGAACCCGTGGTACAGTCCACTCTGGGTAGGAGCCAGCTGTTACCAAAAAATGCCACAAACAGGTGCATCTGATGGGAGGGGGTGCATAGAGAGGATAAAATGGGGAATGCAAAGTGTTTGTGTATGTGTGTATTTCTACTTTTCAGGCCCATTCATCAGCCTTTTCTGTAGAAAGTATTCCCCCCCCCCCCCCCCCCTCTTATTACAGGTTGTAATATGTGAGCTTTTAAGTCATAATCTTGTAGCTAGGGATACACATTCAGTTTCTGAAATTGGCTCTTGCTGTCCATTATTTTGAAACATCAGACAGCTTAAAACTTGGCAGATTAGCTGAAGCATTCATTGAGGTGTAATTTGATCCACCTTAATGATTTCCATATCACATTCATGTGTTAGGAATTGGTTTACATACAGTACATTTTGTCTGCATGGGTTCTTTGTAACAGGGATGGCCAGTTATTTGAATGTGATGAAAGCCCTGAAAAAAAAGGCTGTGTGGTTGGCTAGGATATAATGTAGCAGAACTTTGGTGGGTTTTTGTGTGTGCTTGATATGAGATGCTTAAAGGTTTTGTGCAAGGAAGCAGTCCCTCTAGCTCTCTGAAGGTATGAAGATATCTATACCAGACGAAAGGCAAAAAATTGTTGAAGTAAGTTTCAAGAATTTCTTTTTTTTTCAGTCTGTTACTAGCAGTTTGGTTAGACTGGCTAAAAGTTGCTGAGTGTGTGTATAAGATGTTGAAGGAAAGCAAAACTGCCACACATACAATGATCCATGCATGCAAGGTTTCCTGCTGAGCATGGTACGCCAGACAGATATATGTGTTCAACATTGGCAGAAAATGTGAAACTTGACAGTACTGAGCATTTTTTTTAGCGTATTTGAGTTCTGCATCTCATTTCAACATTTGTGTTCCATTTGAGCATATGTGTTGTATTTGGTTGCACGCAAGCATGGTCATTTACCAATGAATGTCATTCATGTTGCTAGCATCAAACTTTGCTTTGGAGGCTGCTGGTTTAGGTGGTGGTGGTAGGGTTTTTTCCTATTGTTTTTTTTTATTTTATTATTTTTTATTTTTTATGTCAGTGTTGTGCGTTTCCTTTGCATTGTTTATTTTGTTTAATGTTATTTCATTCATTATTAATTCTTGTTTTATTAATCTTTGATTTATATGTGTTGTTTAAGCATGACCTGTTTTAGTATTGTTTTGACTTGCATCTGCGACATTTTTGCACACACATATACTGACAGATGCACATTCGCAATCACACTTTTCTCTCTCTCTCTCTCTCTCTCTCTCTCTCTCTCTCTCTCACACACACACACACACACACACACACACACACACACACACACGCACACACACAAAATCACGCTCACACACACACGCATAAATGCACATGCACACGCACACATGCATGCACGTACGCACATGTATGCTCACTCCGAGTTGCACATACACACTCTCTCTGTTTCACGTGTGCATGTTTGAACACACACACACACACACACGCACACACACACACACACATGCACACGCACACACACACACACACACACACACACACACGCACACACACACACACACACACGCACACACACACACAGGTAAAAGCGTTGTTACCTACAGGGTAAGCAACAGACTAGTGACAAAAACTAAAATTCATCCATTGGCAGTTGCCTCCCCTAGACAGTACTTGGTGGATGTCCAGGCACCCAACCGTTTCTTTTCGTTTGAAATACCTCCCCCACCCACCTTTTCCCTTTAAAAAAAATTCTTATTTATGTATTTATTTACTTATTTTGCATTTGAATGTTTTTCATTCCTTTTTTTTTTTTTGACCTTTGCCAGACGTCCTCATCACAGGCTATTTTTTCTTGTCTGCCATGAGGATGTCGGTAGGCTAGTTACACCATTTTACGAATTTAATATACATCATTAGATTGTGTTTAGTATTGATGTTTTTTTGCAGGATAGAGCTTTTTCTTCTGTATGATAACATCTTTGAAAGAACCTGTGTGGCTGGTCTGTATTCATTGAACCAGAGCAAGATTCTTTGTGGAACAATGTTTTAGAACAAATTTGTGTGTGTGTGTGTGTGTATTTATGACATCTAAGCCCTTCTTTCCTGTGCTTTTTAGTGCAGCTGCTTCAAGTTTTCTGTGTAATGCTTTTAATATTTCTAGAATTTGAGAGGCAGCCTTATAGAGCGCAGAGTTTCTTCTTCTCATTGGTGAGTAGTCATGTTCTTGTTTGTTTTTAAATCAGTTGTAACACAATATTAGCTGTAAATTTGGCCTTTGTTACATCAGTTTCAAGCGTTACATAGTCCTGAGATTATGCTGATAAATTCATGGGCTGCATCTATATGGTTTAAGCAGTTGCATTTGAATACAGGTAGAACATGAGTTACGTACCACATTGAAATTGTGTTGGAACTCATGTTTGACAATTCTTTACTAATTCAGACAGAGTATAAGTTTTCTTAATGTGTAAAGAACACAGTTTAGGTCACTCTAGATGCTTGCACATCATTTTACAGTGTTTGAATTGGTGTCTTTTCATTGCAAAGCAGGTGTAATGCAGTTTCAGCCGTTTCTGTAGTAGTCCGGAAGGCATCATTGGTGCATTTAAATTGGATATGGACATGTTTTCAAGAGACATGCACTTTACACTTAGCCTATGTACCTCTTTTTTTTTTTTTTTTAGCGCTGCACAGAGGTGAAAAGATGAAGGTTAGAAGTCTGGATGGATGGATCCCAGACAGTGTTATGGGCTCTTTCAGTCTGAATCCTCCACTTGCTGGAAGTGTCCTGTGCTTATCAATGTGTCCTTTCTGTCGATCTCTTTGACTCGGTCTTTTTGCCTTCTTTTTTTTTTTTTCCTATACTGTTTATCTGGTGATCGGATAGTAAAAATTGTACAAACTGTCCCGAGTGGATACAAGTTGTCCATTCGGCAGTATTGATTTGATTATATGGCATTCTTTACGTGTTTTTGATTACATTTGAATTTGTTTGTGTTTATTTTTTATGCTTTTTTTTTCAAACCTTGATATGTTGTGTGTAATTTTTGTTTTACTTTTTATTTTCATTTACTCATTTTTAAAAATTTAATTTATATATTTACATACTTATTCAATTTGAAGAGGGGGTGAGGTAGGGCAGATGCAGATGTTAGTTGAAAATGGAATAGGAAGGTGTGTGTGTGTGTGTGTGTGTGTGTGTGTGTGTGTGTGAGGTTTGCAGGCAGAGATTAGCTGAGTGTTGAATTTGTAATTTTTTTCCCCTAAAAACATATTTTTTAGTTTGTGTATCATTGTTGAAATTTTTTCAAGATTTCACGATTGAATTTCATAGAGAATGCAGAAGGTACCTATGTCTGTCTATCTATTTATTCATCTATCAATCTATGTAAGTATCCTTTACAGATGTCAGCTAAGCATGGAGCGGAGAGCTGTGGTTTTGATTTTGTGTATTTTTTTTAGTCATTTGGTAAGGCCACATTTGTGT
>CM031624.1:38070736-38095736 GCA_018398815.1 Conus ventricosus | reverse complement strand
GCATTGTTGGTCAGATAATTTAGTTGCAAAGTGAGACGACTGCAGGCGGAAATCTAAACAAATCTTAAATAAATGTTGGCGAACCGCCAAGAGAAACGTGGACAAACGACTCGCAAGACAAAACACGACGCGGTTCGACCTCGTAGGTCTTCTTCAGGCAAGACACAAACAAACAGGACAATGAAAATGAACGAATTTTTCACTTAGCTTAGATCTCTTCAGCGCAAGGTATAGGCAGGCATTCAACGCCTGCCTACCTTGCGCTGAAGAGATCTAAGCTAAGTGAAAAATTCGTTCAGATAATTTAAACAACTGTCAAAAGCATATCCATGAAGCAAATGAAACTTGACTGTTAGATTCAAGTCTACCAATTGAAACCCAAAATTCAAACTCTGGGTGGGAAGCCGGTCGGGGCCTAAAATCCAACAAATAAATGGCTTTGATGAGAAACGAACCTACTTCCTCTCAGCCAGGAATCGGCGACGCTACCGAGGTCATGATTGTAGTTCATTGAAAGACGCCACAGAGATGTGGCGAGGGCAGGTGAGTGGCTTTCAGTATAGATTGTTTCCATGCTCATAACTTAATACTTTTTCCCCGTAACTCTCTGACGTTTTTTGTTTTGTTTTTCTCTTTTATCCACAGCTATTTTTCTGTCCTTTGGACTGTTTTCGTTTATTCTAGAAAATCGTTTACACTTTCTGCTGTCGTCACAGTTTACAGCTTTATTGTGGTTGTAATATGGTGACTGTAGGTAAGTGACACTGTCCACCACGCCGACCAGAGTGGGCGCTGTAGGTGTATTCATTCTGCAGTGGCTTTTAAACTGATCGCTTTGATGCATTTAAATGCTTTTCTTTATTTATTTATTTTCGTTTTTTTTTTTTTGGGGGGGGGGGGGGGGGGGGGGGTGCGTTTTGTTGTGGAAAAGGGCGTGTTAGCAGGGCCCGATTTTTGGGGGGTTAGGGTAGGCATTGTTTATCTGCCCTAAATCAAGTACCCAACTTGTTGGAGGAATGCACAAACCAATCCTCCTCTCTCTCCCCCTCTCTCTTTTCTCTCTTTTCTCTCTCTCTCTCTCTCTTTTCCCCTTCTCTTATCCTCTCTCTTCTTCTCTCTCTTTTAAATTTTTTGTTTTTTTTTCCCTTTTATCTTTGTTTTCATTTGAGTTCCTCTATGATTAAAATACCGTTTTTGCTTGCTTTTTTTTGATTTCAAAACTTTAATTTGATTTCACTGAGTTGAAAGCCCCTATTCGGGCGGGGACTGGTTTGAAAAAAAGCACTTTAGTGCTTATTTTTATCCTGTAAAAAAAGAATTTTGTCTTGTTTTGGGTTTTTGTCTCTCTCTCTCTCTGATGTATTGTTGATATGTTTTCTCTGTTTTCCCCCCTTCCCCAAAGGGGACCATGGCCTAAGCCGATTAAACGTTCGCATTCGAAATTTTTCTCTCCCTCTCAGAAAAAAAAATATATAAAATTTTTTCAACCAGTCACTTTTTAAAATCTCTTTTCCCCTCTCTCCTCCTCTCTCTTTCTCTCTCTCTCCCCACTCCCCTCACACGCACCCCGCACCACGCACCACGCACAGAGTTAAAGAAAAAAGTTTTTCCCTGTTGCGCAACTGAAAATTTTACTCATAAATTTATAGTACTTTTTAATAAACCATGGCAGTATGTTTTTTTTAGTAGTAAACCTTTTAAATTTCACGTTTAAAAAACATTTTGCATTTTTGTCGATTTCCCCTTTTGTCTTGTTTCAGTTGAAAAGTTTTTTTTGGGGAAAATAACTTTTCAGCATTTGGGGTGTCTGCTGTTTGAATGAAAAAGGGTTTCATTGTGTTTTTGTTTAGTTCATATGCTATGAAAAGTAAATGAAAAATGATTCTTCTCTGTCTGTCTGTCTGTCTGGGCCCCTGTCTATCTGCCCCGTTGTCTGTTTTCCCCTCTCCCCGTGAAAAACATTTTGAATGCTTTTTTTTCTTTTTTGTTTTTTTTTAATTTTTCCCTTTTTTTTTCATTTAATTTTCCATTTTGTAAATGGTTTTTAATTTTTAATATTTTGGGGTTTTTTCCCCTTAAAAAACATAGTATGTACCCGCTTATCTTCTTAAACCCCCATTTAAAATTTTCTCTCGTCTCTGTCTTTTGTCTCTCTCTCTCTCTCTCTCTTTTACACCGTCCCCCTTTTTTGTGATTGTTTGGGATATGTTGGGGAAATTTACATGGCGGGAATGCTTTTTTTGGGTTTTATTTTATTTAAATTTTAAATTTTTAAACGGTAGATTTAATTTCCCACATGTTCATAAAAAAAAATTGCATTTTTTTTGTCATTTATAAGGTTTTCTGTATATAATTTTTGAACCCGGGGTCCATTTATTTTTGATAAGTTTTTTTGGAATTAAAAAGTCTCAATCAAATCGAGGTTATTGTATTTGTTTTTTGTCCCCTCTTTGTGTTTTTCTTTTGCTCTCCTTTTCATCCTTGGGGGGAACCTCAGGGTAGGGTCAAAAATTGTCCCCCCACATTTTATTTCTGTTTGGGATAATTTTCTTTTTGTTTTTTTGCAAAATTTTTCCTCCCCACAATTCCGTTTTTTTTATTTACTACTTTTGCTGGCTGATCTGGGGGGGCTGTTTGGTTTTTTTTTGAACCCTTGGGGGTAGAACACCACGTATTATGGACTGTGGTGTTTCCCCTTTTTTGACGCCAGGGGGCAGAGACAGTCAGCCCTTCCCTTTATGAGTCCGATCCGGGATGAAAAAGGCCCAGAGAGGCAATACAAATGATCTGCCTTCAAAAGGGAAATTTCGATGGGTTTTCCCCATGCAGTAGTAAGAGTTTTCATTTTTTAAAATATTGTTTGGTCAAACAGTGGGAGATTGCATCCTTGGAGATCCAAATAAAGGGTCCTGCCAAAATTTTTTAAACCATTGAAAAATTTCGTTCCGTTATAGAACACAAGCTTTACCCCCCTCAAAATGTTCCATTTTCCTTTTTATCTCCCCCTTGGGACCTTTAATGGATCCCAGGGGATAAAGGGTCAAAGATTGTCCCCCACAATTTTTTTGTTTTTATTTAAAGCTTTTGGTTTTTTTTGCAACTTTTTTTTCCCCTCCACACTTTTGTTTTTTCCATTTTTAAATATCTTCATGGGGGGGTTTGGGGGGCTCTGTTGGATTTTTTTTTGAACCCCTTGGGGGTGAGAACACCCCAGAATTAGAACGGGGGGTGTTTTTAAATTTTACCAAACCCGGAGCGCAGACAAAAATCACCCGGGCTCCCTATGAGTCCGAATTTCCCGCGGTTTAAAAGGGCCAGGACGGAAAAAACAAAAAGATCTGCCCTTTGAAGGGATTTTATGGGTGGGTTTCCCCCCCGGCGCTAGGAAGGGTTTTTCATATTTTAATAAATTTTTTTTTCCCCCCCCCCTTTTTCTTTTCCTTTTTTTTTCCCTTAAAAAAATTTAAATCTTTGGGAAAGTCATTATTAAAATTTACGGAAAAATTGTTTTGGCCCGCCCCTTTTTTTCCCCCACTACTTTAAATTTTTCAGCATTTAATTGTTTGGGGCAAACAGTGGGAGGGTTGCAAACTCTTAGGGATCCAAGTAAAGGGTGTCCTGCACAAATTCTTTGCCAAATTTACATTTCTTGGTTATAGAACAGCAAGCTGCCACTCAAACCCGTTCCATATCTTTTGATCTCCCTTTTATCCTTGAATGGAATTTCCCAGGGGTAGGGTCAAAAAAATTGGGCCCCCAAAATTTTGTACTGTTTGTATAATGCTTTTGGTTTTTTTGCAACTTTTTTCCTCTCCCCACTTTTGTTTTATTTCCCCTTTTACTATCTTTTACTGGTTGCTTTGGGGGTGCTGCTGTTGGGTTTTTTTTTGAAAAAATTGGGGGTGAGGAAAAACCAAAAATTATAAACGGGGGTGGTTTCTATTTGACCCAAGGGGCGCAGACACAATACCGTTTTCTCCCTGATGAGTCCCCATCCACGGAAAGAAAGGGGTAGGGGCAGGGAATACAAAAAGAATTTTTGCCCTTTAGAAGGGAAACATTTGGTTCCCTCAGGCCCGCTTGTGAAAGGGTTTTTTTTCATATTTATTAAAAAAATTTCCCCCCCTTTTCTTCTTTTTTTTTCCCTTTAAAAAATTTAAATCTTTTCAAAATCATTATTTTAAAATTTACGGAAGAATTGTTGGCCTGCACTTGGGGTTTTTCCCCCCCACTTAATTTTTCAGCATTTTATTGTTTGGGCAATAGTGGGGGATTGCCTCTCTTTGGAGATCCAATTTAAAACCCGTCCCGCCCCAATTCTTAGCCATTGACATTGCCCGGAAATTAAAGAAAAGCCCAAACTGACCATAAAAATGTTCCCTAAACTTTTTTATCTCCCCTTTTAACCCTTAAAGGATCCCAGGCATAGGGCCCCAAAAATTTTCCCTACATTTTGTACTGTTTGTATATGCTTTTGGTTTTTTTGCAACTTTTTTCCTCTCCCCCACTTTCGTTTTTTCCTTTTTTCTATCCCTTCCCCTGCTGCTTTGGGGGTGCTGTTGGTTTTTTTTTTGAACCCCTTGGGGGGTGAGGGAAAACCAAAAATTTTGAACTGTGGTGTGTTTCTTTTGACAAACCCGGAGCCAAAAACAATCGCCCTGTCTCCCTGTGAGTCTGTCCGGGAAAAATAGGCCTAGGGGCAGGCATAAAATAGATCTGCCTTTAGAAGGGATCATGGTGGTTCCCCCAGGCAGCCCAGTGAAGGGT
Source organism: Conus ventricosus (assembly GCA_018398815.1). Classification (NCBI taxonomy): domain Eukaryota; kingdom Metazoa; phylum Mollusca; class Gastropoda; order Neogastropoda; family Conidae; genus Conus; species Conus ventricosus. The sequence continues at coordinate 38,090,969 of CM031624.1, read as the reverse complement.
TTTTCCCCTATTTATAAAAATATTTCCCCCCCCTTTTCCTTTTTTTTTTTTTCCATTAAAAATTCAAACTTTGCGGGAATTTATTTTTTATAATGCGGAAGGAAAATTTTTGGCCCGCACTTTTTTTCCCCCCTACTTAAAAAGTTCGCATCAAAAAATTTGGTCAATCATGGGAGATTGCACTCTTTGGGGAAACCAAAAAAGGCTGTCCCGCACAATTTTTAGCCATTTACATTGCTTTTAGTTTTTAGAAAAAGCAGGGGCTGACCACTCAAACTGTTCCATATCTTTTTTATTCCCTTTTACCTTGGGAAAGGATCCTCAGGATGGGTCAAAGATTGTCCCCTACATTTTGTACTGTTTGTATAATTCTTTTGGTTTTTTAGCAACTTTTTTCCTCTCCACACTTTCGTTTTATTCCATTTACTATCCTTCACTGGCTGCTTTGGGGTGGCTGTTGGATTCTTTTTTGAACCCTTGGTGGTGAGAACACCACAGAATTATGAACTGTGGTGTGTTTCTATTTGACACCAGGAGCGCAGACACAATCAGCCGTGTCTCCCTGATGAGTCCGATCCAGCGGATGAAAGGCCTAGGAGCAGGCAATACAAATAGATCTGCCTTCAGAAGGGATCATGATGGTTCCCTCAGGCAGCTAGTGAAGGGTTTTTCATATTTATAAGATATTTCCCCCATTTTCTTCCTTTTTTCCATTAAAAATTCAAATCTTTGCAAAGTCATTATTATAATGACGGAAGAATTGTTGGCCTGTACTTGTTTTCCCCCACTACTTAATTGTTCAGCATCATTTATAATATATTTTCTTAATTTTATGTTCCCAATTTCTTCATCTTCACCCCCCCCCCCCTCCTCCCCCCCCCCCCCCCCCCCCCCCCCCCTCCCAAGTTCAAATCTTTGCCAAGTCATTACTGTGATTGACAGAGGGGTTATTGGCCTGTGCTTGTTTTCCCCCCACTATTAGATTGTTCGTCTTTGTATTTGTCTGACTTTATTCAAGTTTAAAAGGCTGTGCCAGTCTTGAATAAAAGTCGCTCTGTGTTAGGTTTTCTTATGGGAGCAAGAGTTACCCTACTTGTTTATTGTTACTGTTCCCTGCGTCATTTTTATTTTCAAATAAGTTCGATGATCAAATATTCTTAGTTTTAGTTCGTTTGTTACGCGCAGCCCCTCTCCAAAGATTAGACCTGATGAAAAACAAACAGAAAACAAAGTCCTGCACATGTTTGTCTGTGACTTACGGGTCTTGTCTTCTTGACCTAGACACAAACAGTGGTGCGAACAAAAGACCTGCACATGTTTGTCTGTGACTTACGGGTCTTGTCTTCTTGACCTAGACACAAACAGTGGTGCGAACACAAATATAAATATAAATTCAACAGACTTTCGGAGCAACCAAGTTGGAACAACCAACTACCCTTGACTACATCAAAAGAAAGTGGAGAGGGTGGGGATATGTGATGTAATGTTTATAGGTGTGCAGAATGTACTTAAAGGGTTACATGGGTCGCAGTTTAGGGTATGTGGGTAGCGGTTTAGGAGTAGGCTACATAATTATGCCAGTGTAGCAGTTTAGTAACTACAGAAGTAGAGGTTACCTAAAACATGTAACAATAGGCAGTGAAAACTACACACTGTCAACAGCGGACACTAGCCGTCCTTGCTGCGGTGTCTCTTTGTCCATGTGACTTTTTAATATTTTATTTTTGTGGCGGTTTTTGTGTTGTTGTTGTTGTTGTTTTTCGTGTGTTCTTAAATCAGGGAGTGAAATATCGAAGGGAATGCACGACGCTGATTTTTATATGCTGGAAGATGTCAGTCGTTTAGCTACTATGTCACAGAATGTTTTTGGTTTTCGTTTCTTTTTCAGGACATAATTTTTGTTTTTTTTCAATGGTCTGGCTTGTTGTGTGATGTGACATGTTTTCTTGCGAGTGTTTGGCAGCCCTTAAAAGGCTCTGTGCGATGGGCTGGACTGTAGATACGATCAGGATTCAAACTTGAAACTCGATGCAAAGATTTGCATCCGTTTGCGCTATTTTGAAGTAAGTTTCACTTGAAATTGTTTTCCAGGAGAAGGGGGGGGGGGGGGGTGTGACATGCCTGCCGACACCCAACCACTTCCCCCTCCCCCCACCCACCCACCCACACACCCCGTCACCCCAAAAAGTTAAGCGGTTCTCGCTTTTGTTCAGTGGAACCCATGATTCTTGTGCTTAAAAAAAAAAAAAAAAGTCGACCTGTCCACGTCATCCAAGAAATGGAAAGACAGTTCTACACTTTTTTTTTTTTTTTTACGGTGTCTTACTTAATCGCTGAACATCTTTTTTTCCAAAATTGTGGTATGTGTGTGTGTGTGCACCTGGTGGACACCCTCTGGTGATGGAAGGGGCGCAGACCTGCAGAACATGTCGTGCTGTCATTGGGAATGGACTCCATACGCCTGGGTTGGTGATGTTGTAGTGGAGGTAGGTGAACACAGTTTGCAATGGCCGGTCCTCAGTCGCTCCATTCCCTTCCTACCCGTCTTCTGTGGAGAGGAGGCAGATCCCATACGTAGAGCTGTCGTCAGGATGCGCGTTCTCTGGAGAGTGCCGGTGGTTCTGTCTGTATGAATCGTGTCTCTGCCTTCGGGACATTTTGTACTGGTATTTTCCTTTTCTTTTCTTTTTTTCAGTCACATTTTTTTTTTTACTCTGCCTTTTTCGGGATGGCAGAAGAGGGGTGGGTGAGGGCTTTACTGTTGTTTACTTTCTAACCTTTTTTTTTTTTGCTCATTCAACTGTCGTGTGTTCTGTAACGAGAGCAAATGGTTGCTCAGTCCGGGTTGAAAAAGTCGTGGATGCTGATGTTCCATACCATGGATGCCGATGTTCCATACCATGGATGCCGATGTTCCATACCATGGATGCCGATGTTCCATACCATGGATGCTGATGTTCCATACCATGGATGCTGATGTTCCATACGAAAGTGTCAGCAGTCCATGCACCGCGGAACCTGCCCTGCCATGGTCCCTGGCTGGGTTGAGTTTGAAGGGCATGGCGTTATGACCTTCACCTTTAAGTTCTTCAGCTCTTTCTTCTGAGGTTCGTATTCTACATGAACCAATCACGGTACTGAACTTGACGAAGATAGAACATAAAATCTCAGCTTTAATTAAAAAAAAAAAAAAACCAAAAAAAAAACCACAACAACAACAAAACTGTCGTGTTCCGACCTTGGCCTATGACACCGGAACTCGTTAAAAAAGAAAAAAGAAAAAATGTAAGTCTTACGACGACTAGTTGTTACAATGCTTACAAGATACAAGGACCATCCGGCATACAGCCTTTCTGAAATATACTGTGTTCTAACCTCCACCTTTAACGACTATAACTGCCCTTGTGGAGATCCTCGTTGGGGTGGGGGTTGGGGGTGTTCTTTTAGTACAACCCGCGCCTCACCTTTCAGGAAGTTCTCCGCTTATAACTTCTTTTTTTTCCCACTCGCTTTGACTTTGCTTCTGTTAAAGATCAATTTGTCTTTCTCTGCTGTCGTCAACTTTTTTTTTTTCCTTGTGGACCATTCTCCTTTGTCTTTGTTCCGGAAACTCTTTTACACTTTTTTGTCACTGGTTACAGTCAATGCTGCTGTTTTTTTGTTTGTTTGTTTTTTCTTTTTTTTTCTTTTTTTAATCTGTTGAGAAGGAAATGAAAATCGAAGAGGCTATCCAGAGTGGACACAACCTGTCCGTTCTGTGGCGTGTATTTGCCCGTATGGCCTTTTCGTAAATGTTTTGTAGAAAGTAAATGTTTTTAATGTTGTTGTTGTTTTTTTGTTAGTACGCATGCACTGATCCTAAGAAGTGCCATGTACCATATCTCATTCCATCTGAAACTTCTTTCGAGCATTTTCCAACGTAGCTGTTGCCCCCGTTGGCATTACTGGACTGTGTCTCTTTGGTTCTCTTAGAAATTCTCTGCAAGTAACTTGCTCTTTTCTTTCAATCTCTTTGGCTGCCTTAATAATGGCTTTCTTTTATGCCGTATACTGTTTCCAGCCTTTGTAGACAATTTCTTTTTTATTTCTGAAAACTCTTACATTTTTTTACTCAGTTTGTGACATGTCAATTTCTTTCTTAATTGCAATCTGGCGACCAGCAAATTTGTACAGTGTCCGGGGGCCGGAATAGCTCAGTTGGTAGAGCGCCGGACTCGTGATCCTGGGGTTGAGGGTTCGAATTTCGGTACAGGGAGAATTTTCCCTCGGAGTTAACATTGGTTCTGACTCCATTCCCCATACAGTCCTTCGAATGAGACTCTAAACCGAGGTTCCGTGTGTGAACGCACGCACAACATCTTGTACACACGTAAAATCCCATCACTAACTTTCGGAAGAGAAGGCCAGTTTGGCCGTTGGTATGGATGACACGTTACACATAGCATGCACCTTCCCCGAAGATGGAGTATGGCTGCCGTAATGCCGGGATAAAAAAAGAAAAAGAAAACGGTCATGCACACAAAAAACTCCACTGCCTGTCTATACAGGCAGTGTCCGCAGGAGTATCAGCCTGCGTACGCAGAAAGAAAGAAAGAAAGAAAATGTACACAGTGTCCAGAGTGGACACTGGCTGCCCATTCTGCGGTGTCTGTTGGTCCGTGTGGCATTGTGATGTATTTTTGTTACATTTTAATGGTTTCAACGCTTTAAAAAAAAAAATTTTTAACGTGGATGTAGAAGTTTGAAGGAGAATTCTTAGTGCGTTAAGTATGTCGATAGTTTAGCTACCGTAATTTTTTTGTTTTGTTTTTTTGTTTTGGTTTCATTAGTTGATTACATTTGTGTTACGTTGTCTGTTACCCTGTTCAAGATATAACCCGCTTTCCTTCGTTTTGACAGCCTTTACGAGGCCCTGTGGAGTCGACTGGGCTGTGATAACGAAAGACCAAAACAACTGGAACTGTCTTAAAAAATTTTTTTAAAAGACAATGGGAAAGAGGCAGAGGCAGGTGGAGAGACTGCAGCTGATCGGTGTCAAGATTATTTCATAACTCTTTCAGGAATGCTTGTATCAGATCTCATGTCAGAAGAAGTGTTGTCGTTTAAATGTTGCGGTTTTACACAAAAGAAAAAAGAAAAAAAAAGAAAAAAAAACCCAAACCAAACCAGTGCAGGGATGAGAGGAGATAGGAAGGGGTGGGGTGGGGGACAAAGGGTTGAGGTGGGGGTGGGGGGATGGGATGGTGATGGTCATTAAGGGAGAGGTAACAGAAGTGCATCAGAGGGGAATTTGAAGTGGACTTGCGTGTTTATATTCGTGGGTTTACTTCTTTTGTACGTGTCCTGGTCTGCCAGTGAAATTGAAAATCATCCTGTTATGGATCTCTGCAAAACTACAACTCGTACCAAAACAGACAACAGTGAATGCTCACGAGACATAGTATAGATGTCAAATACCATTACAAGAAATTACTAATAGGACTTGTTGACAATGAAACGAAAGATCACGTGCTTGCTTTGGCGATTTCCAGGAGAAGGGGGGACATGCCTGCCGACCCCAAACCGCCCCTCCCCCCTTCACACACACACACACACACACACACACACACACACACACACACACACACACACACACACACACACATCCCCCACCCTCCATTTCATACCCGTCTTCTCTGGTGAGGATGTAGTTCCCATACGTAAACGATCGACATCCTTAACGCACCAAGAATTCTTTTTACAGTAAGTGCTAAGAGAACTGGGGCAAATTCTTTGATGGCATCATGTAAGAGTGTGATCAGAAGTTATATCATGCTGTCTGCAAATAAAAAGAATATTTAGTGTACTTAGTTTTAAAATCGTCAAGTTTCCACCTACATTTTTAGCGAAGGCAGTTTCCTGTTATGACGAAAATTGCTTGTTAGTGTGCTGATGTCCAACTTCGGTCGCTTTCATGCAGTCTCAGTAGGTGACTTGGGAACTGCTTCCAAACGTGATGATTCTTTTGACTGTAATGTTCTGGAAAAGGCAGGAGAAAATGATTGAAAACAGACTCTGAGCGGCAACTTCGCCCCACGTGTTTAGCTGCACTGCCTTCTTTGACATTGTAACAAAATGAACGGCGAGGCAATTTCCAACAAACAGTGATGTCATTGCCTCTCAAAAGTTAATGTACGGATTAGATAATGTATTTCAGTTGTCATCGTTGAACTGAACTTTTAATAATTGCAAAGCTTGAAGCAACGACATAAAATCAACACAGAAAAAAAATGGAAGGACACTTCGTGGAAAGCTAATGAGATGATGCTAAGCCATCGAAATTGCTGCACGGTCAGCCGTATAAACATTTTTGTAAGGTAAAACGACTTCTCGCTTTTCAGATCGGGTATTAGATTTTTTTGCAACGTGAGGTGGCTGCAGGCGGAGATCTTAACAAATATTGAAAAGTGATTATAATGACTCCATCGAACAACGTGGACAAACGGATCACGAGACAAAACACGGCGCGTTTCGACCTCTTAGGTCTTCTTCAGGCAAGATGGACAACACTCAGGACAACGAAAACGAAGAACGAGGAATCACTTCTCTTTGTCGAATTCTTCACTTTCGTTGTCCTGGATTTACTGGATCTTGGCGGAAGTCTGCTATCTTCCCGCGTGCCATTCTCATTGGAGGTGACGAAGGCCTGGGTCGAATTTGCTTTTGTAGGCTTATGTAAGAAAAGAAACACGAGCTGTAAATGAAAACAAAAGACCAAACAAACAAACAAACAAAAAACCCCACCGGAAACACATGTATAGTGTGCGTGTGTTAGCTAATGAAGAAGACGCATACCCAAGCAAACGGAGACCAGAAAAATTTAGAGGGGAGGTCGATGCATGGAGAGCATGAATTCATTTGAGGAAAGACTCTCTCTCTCTCTCTCTCTCTCTCTCTCTCTCTCTCTCTCTCTCTTTCTCTCTCTCTTGCACACATACACACACACGCGCGCGCGCGCGCCACCCAGAAAGAAAAAGAGGAGACAATCTGTTTTCAGTTCAGTTACATAACGCCACAAGACTCGATGCGAAACAAAAACTTGTTTCAACGTGGAAGAGGACATTAAGGAAATCTTCACTTTTAAAATTTTTTTAATGTTGCACTCCTTTTTTTTTCCACTTGTTCTTTCTTTTTCTTTTTTTTTTCTTTCTCCGTTTTTGACCCTTTAAAAAAAAAGAGTACACAATCTAGAAACTCACCATTGGTAATGTTGGTTATAGCCCAGCTGACCGCAAAGGGCCATACAGTGTTGAAGCTCACCACACAGAGAGAGAGAGAGAGAGAGAGAGAGAGAGAGAGAGAGAGAGAGAGAGAGAGAGCAAGCAAGGAAATTGACTCTTGACTCCATACGCAGTTCCAACTGTAATCGATGCATCTGTGAAAGCTTCCGGTCAATAGATTATTAATAATCTGACCATGACCACCCAGAGACAAACCGCTCAGGTTAGCTCTCAGTCGATGAGCCGAGGAAGGTGATCGTACTTTTCTTTGAATGGAGAAGACAACTCTTGACCTTACACTGCACACACACACACGCGCGCGCGCGCGCGCGCGCACACACACACACACACACACATATATATATATATAATAATATTTTGTGTGTGTGTGTTGTTTTTTGCAAAAGGTGCTATACACTTAAGACTTCGGATTAATATTAGTTGACGTTAGGGTTTAGAGCCAAGTTTGGTTCAGGGTCAAGGCTGAAATGTCTTCGGTTCGTAGTTCAAGTTAGGTTCTTGTCATTCATTCCGGAGTTGAAGAGTCTTCCGTTTTTTTTCTCCCGAAGTTCCGATTAAAATGCACATTTTAGGTGAGGCTCGGGTCATTCCTGCCGCTGTTGGAAGAGTCTTCCTATTTTCTTTTGGAAGTTGCGATCTATAATGCAAACACAGGCAGCCAGTTGCAGACCGGCAGACTGTCGGTGTGCCAGCAACACTCTCTGTAGGCCTAGCAAACGTTGCGCTCGCAGGGCGAAAACAGCGAGCGACCCTGCAAGCGATGATAGATCGCCCGAGTTAATACCATTCCGCATGACTCACGAATCGCCCGCCAATGACGTCACCAAGTCTAACCTCCACGAAACTATTTTTAGAACTGATGACGGTGCATCAAAGACCCCACAAATAGACGCACGGCGTTGCCGCGTTCAATGAGAGAAAGACGGAGGGAGTAAAGAGGCGAGGAACGGGGGTCAGAGCTTGGAAAGCCTGCTCACATACAACTACTGCTACTAATAACGACAATTTCTATAGCGCCCATCCCAATAACAAATGCTACTTGGCGCTTTACACATTTAGCAAATCAATATCTAAAATATATGTACCCAGAACACACGCACACACGCGCGCACGAACACGCACACGCACGCAGAGTTCTGCGTTCGTAAGGCATAAACATATCGCACGCACTCGCATACACGGGCGGACCCCCCCCCCCCCCCCCCCCCCCCCCGCCTCCTCATCCCTTCCTGTCGTCTGCGCCCTGCCGAACACTCGCACAGTGTCACATACATAGACACTCTCTGGATAACACGGTGAACAGCTAAATCGGACACTATCCACCGTGGAACAAATTGCCGCCATCTTAATGTATGATTTGGACGGTAGAGGTCTGACAAGTCAGTGTGTGTGTGTGTGTGTGTGTGTGATTAGGTATGCTAGGCGAAGTAGTGAAATAGTGGTGATCACCAGCGTTATCTTGTTTGCAGTGATGGCGCTAGTTCAAAGATAGTGACATGTTAAGATGGTGGGGGGAGGGGGGGGGGGGGTGATGGTGGTCTTGGTGGTGGTGCGAGAAGAAAAAGTGTGCTTCTTGACCCTGTGTGTGTGTGCGTCCGTGTTTGTATGTGTGTGTGCGTCCGTGTTTGTGTGTGTGTGTGCGCGTCCGTGTTTGTGTGTGTGTGTGTGTGTGTGTGTGCGTCCGTGTTTGTGATGTGTGCGTGTGTGTGTGCGCGTCCGTGTTTGTGTGTGTGTGTGTGTGCGTCCGTGTTTGTATGTGTGCGTTTGTGTGTGTGTGTGCGTCCGTGTGTGTGTGTGTGCGCGTCCGTGTTTGTGTGTGTGTGTGTGTGCGTCCGTGTTTGTGTGTGTGCGTGCGTCCGTGTTTGTGTGTGTGTGTGCGTTTGTGTGTGTGTGCGTCCGTGTTTGTGTGTGTGTGTGCGTCCGTGTTTGTGTGTGTGTGTGCGTTTGTGTGTGTGTGCGTCCGTGTTTTGTGTGTGTGTGTGTGCGTGCCTGTTTGTGTGTGTGCGTGTGTGTGTGCGTCCGTGTTTGTGTGTGTGTGTGTGTGCGTCCGTGTTTGTGTGTGTGTGCGTGCGTGTTTGTGTGTGTGTGTGTGCGGGGTGTGTGTGTGTGCGTGTTTGTGTGTGTCTGTGCGTCCGTGTTTGTGTGTGTATGTGTGTGTTTCTTTCTTTCGTTCGTTCTTTTTCGGGAGGGAACCTTTTTTTTTTTCCCAGAATGGTGACAGCCGTGAATAGGCCATGCGTGGTCGACTGTGTTGCAGTCCTAAAACTCAACGAAACTCGTGGGTTTTGACGTGTAAAGATACAGCGCAACTTGTCTGCTTCACGTGTGTTTGTGTGTGTGCGTCTGTGTCTGTGTCCGTGCCTGCGTGCGTGCATGTGGGTGTGTATGTGAAACAGAGAGAGAACGTGTCTCGCTTATTTTAAAGGGCATGTTTCCTAACAGACTCTGAGCGCACAAAATGGAACAACATTGGAATGTGATGATAAGAAAAGAAGCACTGACGTTCTTTGCTCCATCTTTGGCGAACCTGTCAACTTTATCAGTCAAAGCACATTTCGTTGTGATTTAGACGTTAATCCTACTGTATATCCCCTTCAAGCTCGGGTGACAGAGTATTAGGGATAACGAGGCTCAAACCTATGTCCGGTTTACTGTCTACACACAGGTACGGAATTTCACTTTTCATCATGTGCGTGGTTAAAATACAAAGAAACTGACAGAGTCAGTTAAGACAGGAAAAGGATGGACATGAAGTGTAACAACACACACAGAGGCACTGTCCCTTTTTCCTTCCCCTCTCTAGTCCACGTCAGCACAATGTATTTTCTCCTTCCGTCTTGATAACCCACCTCCTCTTCCTCGTCTCCCTCCCCGCCACTAAACTTCCTCCCCACATTAGCGCTGTCCCCTTCATTCTACAAATACTCAAGTAAATTCCAAAAAGGACGAAATAACTAACGGTTCTGTAAAAAAAAAAATCAAACAGTCATACACATCGATTATAGATAAGAGCACAGTCGCATATTATGTATGACACAGTCACATATTATATGGCACAGTCGCACATTGTATGGCACAGTCACACATTAGGCAAAATGGCACAGTCATACATTATATGCACTCTTAACTCACACTTTATCCGTACGTACTAACGATTAGAGAAAGCGCACAAGTCAATAACCAGTGACCATAGGAACACTCCCAAACCAGACTTTAATGTTCAATCTGTCATAGTTTTCTATCATTCTGTTAATGTTCTATCTCTCGTTGTTTTCTATCATTCTGTTAATCATTTATATATGATGAAATCGAAACTTGGAGAACCTTTGGGCAAGACAGCCATTCAATGATCATGGAGTATTCTAGAATGCTCAAGAACTTTGACATGACTCAGCCAATCAAAAGGCATGGAATTTTCTAGAAGAATGGAGAACCATCACGCGTTATAGCCAATTAAAATGCTCGGAACATTCAAGAAACAATTTCTGGAAGCGTCTTGCACTTCTTGCCTTATTCTGGTACCTTAGAGAAACCTTCGGAATCCTTACGCATTTATTTTTTTGCTTTCGTCATTTGATGGGCAAACGTCACGTAAAAAATACATACAAAGCGAAACCAAGACATCTAGATTTTAATCCAATGTTGACAGCAGTAAGTGAAGTTGAACAGTTCGTAACATCGCACCGATCGATTTTTCTGCATTGAAATTAAAAACAGGCTGGTCTCTCCTGGGAGCGCTTGTCGCTATAGTAGAGTGCCATCCATTTTGTGTATATGCTTAATATATATATATATATATATATATATATATATATATATATTATATATATATATATATATATATATATATATATATATATATATAAAGTGAGTCTTCCACGGAATTTGGTCAGGTCTACTCCTTGGCTGCGGTAAGTTCTTTTAGGTAGGCCAAATACTTGCTTCATTCGGGACATCGGATTTTTTTTTTCTTTCTTTCTTTTTCTTCTTCTTCTTCTTCTTTTTCGTCTTCTTCTTCTTCTTCTTCTTCTTCGTCTTCTTCTTCGTCTTCTTCTTCTTCTTCTTGTCTCACCCGGAAAGGCCGACCCTAAGATCAGTGAAAAGGATGAAACAAAAAACCCGTCCCTTATGAGACACGTTGCCCAGACTCGGGATTCTCTGGCTTTCTAGGTGGGCATGTCATCCACAGGGCAACATATTCCTCTGAGGAGTAGGCCCACCACTTGGTTGAACGCGTCAGAGATGATTGATTTCAGTGGCAGAATCTTACTCACGACCTCCACCAAAAAGTGTAGGGTTTTTTTTTTTTTTTTTTTTTTTTTTTTTGCCTGCATGTTTTGCTTGATTGGTTTGTCTCTCGGTGAAATTACTCTAAAGCTATCGACCCGATTTTAACAAATTTTATGGAAAGATGACACGTGATCCAAATACGAACAGATATGAGTTTGTTGTTGATCCGGATCCGGATCAACAAGCGGATCCAGGATTTATCTATCCTTGGCTGAGCTCTGCGCTCTCCCAAGTGCCATTCCACACATTTTGAGCTAGGAACAAGGCTTGATTTTTTAAGGTCATACGCAGGCGGTCAGTACAGATGAAGTCTCACAGACTCAAAACATACATGGTCGAGATGTCTTTCTCTGTGCTCTTGGTGGGAAGAAACGGAGAGAGCTGGGCAGCAGGAAGCGTTGCTTCAGGCAAGTGTTTCTGTCCTTGACTCCTTACAACCCGTGGGGACCGGTCTGCATACAGGTCATGATTCCTGGTGTCCCTTTGCTCTGGCCTCTTCCTTTTCGCTGCCTGGATTCGAACCTACATTCCACGATGGTCGGACGCCTCATTGCCGAGTCACCTTGTGATCTATGTCCTTGACCAGGTACCCGTTGTAAGTCAAGCTGGGAAGTGTAAGCTTTATGATTTTTTTTTTTTTTTTTTTTTTGGCTGTCCCAACCTCTGTGCCACCTCAGAGGCAGTGCACCCACGCCGCTCATTCCGACACCCTGTCCACAGCCACAGCCCGGTCGGCCCCGGCACCGGCAATCTACAGGGAGCAGTCAATGTCAAGTCGTCATGAGGCAACCCACCGGAGGAGACACTGCACTGCTGCCGAGTCACTTCGGTGGTGTTCAGTGGCGCCTGTTCTGATCCAACATACGCAGGACACCACCTACTAAGCCCCCTACTGACGACAATAATTGCTTAGTCGCGGAGCCGACGTGAGTGAGCTCTCCCTCCGGAGGGCGCCACCACGTCCGTCCAACGACATCCCCCATGGACTCGCCGATACCGGTGACCCCGACGGAACCAAACCAAGGCCACAGACGTGGAGAGGACATCGAAACTGAGGTCACCATGAGAGCAGGGCATGAAGGGTCACAGAATTTGAGACACTTTTTTTATGCTGATCGATGAGAATGAGGATGATTAAGATGATGCTACGGATTTCCATTTTGGTCTGAGACTACATGACAGGGCTGTACTCTACGCTCCCTTTCATATCCCGGCGTCAACCAGGCCCGAGAGATACAGGCACCTGCAGTGTTGGTCAGGAAATTTGAGCAACACTCTCAGAAACGCATCCATTAAGTGGATGAAACTCGACTGTGTGGTCCCAGTCTTCCCATCTGAGTCCGCAGCAAACTCAACTCTGGGTAGGAGCCGGTCGGGGCAGAAAAACCCACATGACTCTGATGGGATTCAAACCCACGACCTCCCAGCCGGGAGTCCGCGACGCTAACCACTTCGCCACGGCGGCTGGTAAGCTTTATGAATTTTACTTTTGTTCCTCCTCGATCAGATCCAGTTCAAACTTTTTATCAGATGCTTCTGCCATTGCTTTCAGGATTATGGTTTTAACCACAAATCGTGGGCTATTTCATGGGATCATGGGCAGATGTGTCCTCCTACCCCCCCCCCCCCCCGCCCCCACCCCTACCTTCACCATGCTCCACCGTCTGTGGCGAGGACTTTGGCTTGGCAGCCAGACTCTCTCAAGCTGCTGGCCCGACTGGCGTACTTCCCACTCACGTGCAAGTGTGCTCCATTCTGCTTTCATATAACACAATGAGTGCCGTGAGAATAATTTGTTTTGATGAAAGTGAATGGAGTAATGCATCCGATCTCATCGTGTTTTGTCTTGTGATTCGTATGTCCACGGTTTTTTTTGTTTTTTTTTTTTTTTTGGCGGTGCGCTAACACTAATATTTAAGATTTGTTTAGATTTCCGCCTGCAGTCGCCTCCCTTTGCAACTAGATCTTACGCTGGAAAGAGGCCATCATAGATCCCATCCTCAAGAAAGGAAAAGACAGATACAGCAAGAGCAGCTATCGCCTCATTAGTCTCCTAAACTACCTCGGCAAAACTATGTAACGTATGATAAACCGGTAGCTCCAGTTCCACCTAGGAAAGAATGGGCTGCTCACACAGTCAGGCTTCAGATAGAACAGGAACACTGAGGACCATGTCACCTTAATCACAAAAGGCATTGAGGATGGTTTTTAACAGAAGATTATGACACTAGCCATCTTTGTCGACCTTACCAAAGCTTTTGACAAAGTCTGGAAGGAGGGTCTCCTCTTCAAGCTGCTCCAGAAGAAAGTATGTGGAAGGATTTTTGCCTGGATTCCGGAGCTACCTGTTCAACAGGACAGCCTGAGTCAAGCTGGAAGGACACACCAGTCTTCCCATAAAGATCAGAGAGGGAGTACCCCAAGGCGGAGTAATCTCGCCGGCCCTCTTTACCATTTTTGTCGATGATATTGCTGGCCGGCTGTCCTCCCATATTCCCTGGGCACTGCATGCAGATGATCTTGTTGTCTGGACCAAAGCAGAGCAAGTCAGCACTGCAAGTGTCAGGATGGAGGCCCTGAACCACATCTCAGACTGGGCAAGAGAGTGGCTTGTCATCATCAACAGGACCAAAACTGAAGCCACCTGCTTCTCCCTCTCACCCAAGAGAAAAGAGTTCACCCTATGCATCAACGGGCAAGAAATTCCCTAGCGGGACACCCCAACGTATCGCGGAGTAAAACTGGACCGAAAACCAACCTAGTTTCCACAAACAAATTCCATGCAGAGCAGAAGCCTCACGAAAATGGCCCTGATGATGACATTGGCAGGAACGAAATGGGGAGCCAACATAAAAGTCTTGAAGCAAGTGTACACTGCAACCATTAGACCCCATATGGAGTATGTCTCCAGTGCCTAGCTAACTGCTGCAAAGACCAACCTAGACAACCTGACAAAGATACAGAATGCCACAGATTATATAAAAAGACAACAGGCAATATCTCACTAGAGGAGAGACGACAAAAAAACCCAAAGAACTACAGTGGCAAAATGAGAAAATCAAAAGGCTTCCTTCCCACCCCTTACAATTCAAGTTTATGGCTTCAATAAGGAACAGATTGAAGCGACAGAGGCCAGATCACCTCATAAAGGCGCTAGAGAAGAACCTTAATCAGCTTCCTGCAGATTCCACCTTCCTACATATTCCAGTCGACCAACTGAGATGCTGCAGGACTGGAAGGACTGGCAGGAGGACATCCCATCTAACACCTGTACTGTCCCGGCGTAACAGCCAAAGCAGAGGAACTGCAAGTCCCGAACCCCTCGGAGCTCTAAACATCTCATTCCCATTTACCACCTTGGCTGGAGCATACACGGATGGGCCAGCAGATGAGGCTGTGGAAAAAGGTGGAGGTGGGGTTTTCATCAAGTTCCCGGGCGGCAGATCCTTCAGAAAGTCTGTGGCCAGAGGTACAATGTCTACAAACTACAGGGGTGAAGCCTGTGCCCTACTCCATGCTGTCCAGACTCTTAACCAGGAAGACAGGCTCCCTACCAACACAGTCTTTCTGACAGACTGTGTATCCATCCTGAAGATCCTCCAGACACCAGGAGGGGAGCAGATAGTCAGAGCCATCAGAGAGGAACTCGGTCTCCTCCAACAGAGAACTGCTGCAGTCCTGCAGTGGATTCCTTCTCACTGTGGCATTGGAGGGGAATGATGACGCAGACCGTCTACGAGATCAGCAGCAGGCAGGAACAGTCAGAGCAACCAATGTCCTGCAGTGAAGTAAAAACCATTCTGAGGAACAACTTCAGAAGAGCGTGGCGCCAGCGCCTTGACATTGAGACTGAAGAGGACAGCATCCACCAACTCGACAGAGCAGCTCAAGTTGCCATCTTCAAGTTGCAAACAGGACACTGCCAGCTCCTCTCCCACCTCTCACGTCTCAAACTCTGTCATACTGACCAGTGCCCTAGTGGTTACAGGCTCCCAAACTCCCACCCACATCTTACAGTCCTGCCCCTCCTTTGAAGTCTTAAGACGTCAGATGTGGCCCAGTCCGGTTGAGGTCCAGGAGAAGCCATGAGGACCGGTGGGGTCACTGCGGCGGACAGCTGACTTCGCCTAACTCACCGGACAGAGGATCTAGCGTGGCCTGGAACGCGAAGGAAGAAACGAAGATTATTTGGGTTTAGAGAAAGAGAGGGGAGAGGGGGCAAAGGGAGACATGGATGGGAGGTAAGGCATGCAGGAAGAAAGGTGGAGGGAGAGTGGGTAAGAGAGAGAGAGAGAGAGAGAGAGAGAGAGAGAGAGAGAGAGACCTGACGCATAGTCGTAGAAATAGACGATTTGTTCAAATCAGGTCAAAGGTCAGAGAGAGAGAGAGAGAGAGAGAGAGAAAGGGGTAGAGGAAGGGGAGGATGGGATAAGATATGCAGGGATGAGGATGGGGGTGGGGGATGGAGAGAAAGACAGAGACAGCCAGAAAACCTCGACAATAGATTCAGTACCAAATGACACTCCATCGTTACTTCATCCCGTCACGTGCCACCGAAGACGAAACACTGCGCTGTTCGCAATGACGTAGCTATCACATGACGTATGGGGGGGGGGGGGGGGGGGGGGGGGGGGGGGGGGGGGGGGACGACGCGGCCCTCTCCAGACAAAACCCGACAGAAAGTGGTAACAGCGCCACCGAGCGGGGAAAGGCAGAGGCTGTCAGCAAAGGATCACTCACTCTTGGCGACTGTTGACGTATTTCTCACTCTTCGGCTTTTAGTATAAAGTCGGGTGCGCGGCTTGGTTCGCTCTCTTTCGCCGATCCACCCATTCACGCCACCATTTCGTCTTGTGTTCGGTCATCATCATCACTTTTCGTTGTTGTTGTCTTCGTCTTCTTTGTTGACGTTGTCTGCGACCAGCCAGAGCCAACATGCAGGTTGTCAGAGTGACTTTGCTGATGCTGGGTGAGTTTTCTTAAATACCGAGACTTCACACACACACACGCATACGCGCGCGCGCGCGCACACACACACACACACACACACACACACACACACACACACACACACACACACACACACATTGCGTTATTTTTTTTTAAAGAAGTGGTATCCATTTCAGCTTCGTAAAAGAAGTGTCACTATGTGCGGACTAGTCCATGTACAATGCTCCACATCTGCAAAGCCACAAGACATCAGCAAGCAAAGTTTGGGCAATAGGAAGCAATAACCAGAAAGAAAGGCCTCCAAAAGAGGGTCTCACGGGATCTGGATTCTGATCAGTTGCAGTCAACAAACTTCTTTTGATATTTGATGTGAATGTAATGCCTTCTTTTCTTCTCCTTCTGTCGTCTCTTCTTTCTTTTTCTTCATATTTTTCATCTTTCGGTCACTTTTCGTTGTTTATTCTTCCCTTTCTTTCTTTGTAGTTTTTTTTCTGTCTCTTTTTTTTCCTCCCTTTGCTTTGAATTCCTTTTCATTCATAGTTTTTTTTTTTTAAACAACCCTTTTTCATCCGTCCGTTTTCTACTACCCGTATTCATTCTTCTTTCTGACATTCTTTTGTCTTCACATTTTCTCGCCCCCTCTCCCCCCACCCCCACCCCCTCTTTTTTTTTTCTTTTTCATTTTTAGTAAAGTGAGCATGAATCATGGAGTGGCAGTAAATTCATCTTGGAAGGTGACGTTTTGACGAAGAGGAAGTTGTTAAAACTATTCCAGATGCATGGTGGGAGTTTTGACATTGTACGAACTGTGCGGATAGAACAAGCGATAAATCCCCAAAGTTACATTGAAACAAACGCTTAAATTAACATTGACCTGAAAATGTAGACAGACGGTCAAAGGACAATCACAGTACAAATGAAGAGAAGTTGTCAGATAGCTGGTCACTTCAGGCCACACCCCCATCAGGTGCTTTTCAAGGCATTACACCATATATCAAGGTCAGGTTTTCAAAGGTAGAAAACAAATGTTTTTTGTATGCAAATATGTATTAACATACGTTTCTCGTCATGGCCAAATGACCAATGTACTCTTACAAAATTCCAGCGCTATGTATGTAGAAGCCACAAACTGTTCCTTCTTTTCCTGTATTTGCTTTCAACTGACATGCACAGAAAGTCATTAGGCATTTATCAAAACTGACAAAACGGTAAGAGTCAAATGCAGTAACCCTTGTCAACAGCAGAAGACAGTAGCTGTCGGTAGCCAACAACTTAAGACATTGACAACGCTAGCCCTGACTGTACGAAGCAGGTCTTGCCCATGACGGCTATTCACTTGAAGACGTGAACGCCCCAAACACACGTCTGCTTGTGCTTCGTGCGGTGCCTGTCAAACTCCGTTTCCCCCCCTCGGCCAGTTTTGGGATCCTCCGGTATAAATTATAGCCGTTGACATCAAAGTCACCACGAAAACATTTCTCTTCAAACAAGTATACCTGGTGCACGCTTGTCTGGACTCGCCCTCTTTTTCCTAAATTACGAGGCAGCGGAAAGGAACGTAGACATTTAAAAAAAGAAAAAAGAAAAAAAAAAAGAGGATAGGAAGAGGAAAGAGGATGTTTGAGAACTGGGGGGAGATGAATGGGAGTGGAGAGGGGAAATGGTAGTAGGAGGAGGAGGAGGAGGAGGAGGGGGGGGGGGGATTAGGGATTAGGCAGACAAGAGGACGAGGGGCGATGTGTCGTGCTATATCAGGATTAAGAGACAGCCGTAAAACTTGCAAGGACAGTGGAGCTGCAAGTGGTGGCGGCTGTGAGAAAGAAGGAAGGAAGGAAGGAACGGGTGGAGACAGGAGATTCACATAGATCAGTAAACAAACAAATTCATAACTACACGGCTCTCATTGGTGTTGTCCACACAGATCAGTAAACAAACAAATTCATAACTGTACGGCTGTCATTGGTGTTGTCCACGTAGACCAGTAAACAAACAAATTCATAACTATACGGCTGTCATTGGTGTTGTCCACATAGATCAGTAAACAAACAAACAAACAAATAAATGAATGAATAGGTACCGTGGTTGAAAGGTGAAGTAATGGTCCTGTGGTTAACGCTCTCGATTAGGAAGAGAAAATCTCGGGTTCGTGGTTCAAGTCTGTCAAGGACCTGGTGATATGTGTGTGTGTGTGTGTGCGCGCGCGCTCGCGCAGGCGTGCATGTGTGTGTGTATGTGCGTGTATGCGTGCGCGCGCGTATGTGTGTGTGTGTGCGTGTGTGCGCGCGCGCGCGCACACACCCACGCGTGCATATGTGTGCGTATGTGCGTGTATGCATGCGCGCGCGCGCGTATGTGTGTGTGTTCCCTTTCAAGTCGAAACGTAAAGCAAAGACATGTCTGTTGCACGTAATATAACCCATGGCAACGAGGTGGTTATCCCTAGCTAACTTTTGTGGAAGAAAAAGAACCCATACCCACTAGGTAAACTGAAATATGGCCCAGGATGAAAACAAAAAATGGTCGCGTTGTCCTAGGGCGACATACTGTCCCAGGAGAGAGCAAGCCGAATCTTTACACCAAGAAAGCTGTTTTGATGATAGAGTTCTACCATACAATACAAAATTAGACGACGGCAGACCCCTGCCAAGGTTAGACAAGGAGGCTGGATCCGTCCTTTCAGATCCGGATCCACACAACGAACCCCCACCCCAGTTTCGTGAGTTTGTCCTTGGGTCCCATTCCATCTTCTCGGCAAGATTTTAAAGAATCTGTGTAGAAGTTTTTGCGTCATCGTGTTGAACGGATCTTGAATTCACCCTTTGATCCCGATGCCCCCCCCCCCCCCCCCCCCCCCCCCCCCCCCCCCCCCCCCCCCCCCCCCCCCCTCTCCACGATCTCTCACAAAAGTTTAAAGAGTCCACGTCTTGGCCGCGTTCTATCCTTCTACCAAGTTTGGTTAGAATAGTTTAACAGTTCTTGCGTCAACTTGCTGATCGAATCTTGAGGATACACCCTTAGACCGCACATATCCACCAGCATTATTTTAACAGGCGTGTCCTTAGGGCCTAGTTCCACCTTCCACAAGTTTCGTTAGAGTCACTTTGAGTTCGTTTCTTTCTTTTCTTTTTCTTCCCCATCCCCCCCCCCCCTCCTCCCTACCCCCGCCCCCACCAGCATACTCCTGCAAACAGAAGAACAAACCAACCAATGGGTGCAGGTGAATACATGATCACCTTGCTGGAGATAAGAATGCAGTGCATGTCCAGTGATCTGAAGTACAGAGAAAATGAAACGAATAAACGAAATGATGATTAGATAAATAAATGAATAAATGTAGTCAATAAACGTCACACAGCCGGCACGAACTTCGCTGTTTTGAAAGGATGATGACGGAAGTGAATAACTGGCCTACGTATGTGGGTTCCAGTCGCGTTCGAGACGACTTGTGGGCCCAGATTCATGTCTAGCGTATTGAGGAGCTAAGGCCAGACAGGAGCAATAAGGGGCTATTCACTGTCTGTTCATGGGACATTGTCAGGCTGAAAGTCGGCTGTCGGTTCTCCGTGATCCTTTTCCTCTCTCGTGTTCTTGGTGGCGTTGATTTTTGCCGTCTTCCTCCTCAACAGATTGAACTTGACCGAACTTGGCCAACTCTAGGTCAGCACACACGGATTTGAAGGAGAGAAACTATTGTTCAAAAGGTATGATTTCTC
>CM031624.1:38053236-38060736 GCA_018398815.1 Conus ventricosus | reverse complement strand
CCCCCACCACCACTACCACCACCATCATCACCCTTTGTTCGTCCATTCTTTAGAGTCACAGTCGTACATTAACGTAGAAATTCACACCGGAATGCACAAGAGATGTCAGTGATGATAACATTTGAGCGACAGAGATCGACTGGATAGAGGAGGTGGGGTAAGGGTAGGAGATATGGGGTGCGTGGTGGATTGTAAGGAGGCCAGGATAAAGAGATTGGAAAACTGTCACATTCATAATTCATTCACAGCGTTCAAAAATAACGGGAGGAGGACAGGTAGTGCATGAACACGGGGATTAATCATTTTTCCAACCGCAATGGAAGGTGATTGATGTCGGCAACGTTTCCTCAAGTTCAAAACGATCACTTATTTCTTAGCGAGAAAATCTGCTGAAGCGACAGTAGTACATCTCCTGACACGTTACGTGGCCATAAACGTACAAAGGCTTGGTCAAAATCGGACGTCAATCAGTTAACAACGCTCGGAAGCAAGCCGGGGCGAAGACAGACGACGCCACAGTCTGGAGTCAAAGAAAAATGTAAAATCATCGTGTCCCGTCACTACCTCTACACGAAACCGAAAGCGAGATGATGGAAAGGCGGAGAAAGCGCTAGCTGACAACGATCCGTCATGATCTTTCACGCGCCTGCCCAGTCACGCTGCTCTGTCACTGCTTGTCATGAATGAGGAAACGTGACCTGCTCCGACATGACTTTGATGCTTGGTTAGATCTGTGGCTTCCGCAAACACGACAGAGGCTCGGCTCGGACCAGCGCGTAGGATCAGGATGCGTAATAATGCCGATCACAGTCCGCACCAATCAGATTACGTACGTCGAGCCGATTATTCATGCCGTACTAGATTCAGAAAAACAAATAAACAACAACAGCAGTACATAAAATTGAAGTTTACAACACACAGACACACACAGACGCACACACAGACGCACACAGACGCGCGCGCACACAGACGCGCGCACGCACACACACACCACACACACACACACACACACACACACACACACACACACACACACACACACTCACACACAAAAGACCCTTTCAGACATTTAACCTTGAACTAATAACTATAGTTCTTGAATAAAAACAGATTCATATTTGTGTTGAAGATAAATTGGATTATAAACGAAAAGAGGCAGCAGCAGATATCAATTTTAAAAAGATTTTTTAAAGAGCTGTCCTTTTATTCATATGTTTAAATACATGTATGCGATATGCCAAAAATTGTCAGCTTTCTGCTGATCAGTCAAGACTTTGTTATCTTCCTGTCGGCATTAACCATTGTCCTTTCCCCTTGTTTTGGATGATCCAGCTTTACTTGAGTGTAAGATTAGTTAACAAGATTCGGCTGTTTAGTAGAAATTACATTCATTGGTCAGTGTGTGTGTGTGTGTGTGTGTGTGTGTGTGTGTGTGTGTGTGTTTATTTGCCTGTACATGCGTGTGTCAAATGTGTGTGTGTGTGTGTGTGTGTGTGTGTGTGTGTGTGTGTGTGTGTGTGTGTGTGTGTGCGTGCGTGCGCGCGCGCGCGTGCGCGCGCACATGTAGGCACGTGTGGGTTTTTTTTCTGTGTGACACTAGTGTCATTAAATTGTTGGAGATGATGATCGGTTCATGCACGAACATACGCAGAGAGACAGACGGACAGAATATGCATGATATCTTTCTCTCTCATTCACACACACACACACGCGCGCGCGCGCACACACACTTCACACACACACACACACACACACACACACACACACACACACACACACACACACACACATACACACACACACACACACCTCTCACACTCGCATACACACACACACACATACACGCGCGCGCACGCACGCACGCACGCACGCACGCGCACACACACATATGCACACACGCGCACACACACACACACACACACACACACACACACACACACACACACACACACACACACACCTCGCCTCTCTCTCTCTCCCTTTCCCGCGCGCACACACGCGCACACACACACACACGGACAGAAGAGAGAGAGAGAGAGAGAGAGAGAAGAGAGAGAGAGAGAGAGAGAGAGAGAGAGAGAGACAATAATACAGGGACGGACAAGTGGGGAATATCCGGGGTTGGGAGATACATACCATCCGCTATCCTCCCTGCCTCAGCAGGCATTTTTGCCACGATGCTTCGCAGTCCCCCAGTGTAGAAGAACTCCCAGATCCCCTGTGGAGGCTCACCCCCCCCCCCCCCCCCCCCCCCTTTCCTCTTCCTATGTAATTGATCCGGCTCAAACTGGGGCAAAGATGCAGATGAAGAGAGAGAGAGAGAGAAGAGAGAGAGAGAGAGAGAGAGAGAAAAGGGGGAGGAGGGGGAGGGGGGGGGGGGTGGAGACATCGGTGACAGATTTTATGCGTCAAAACGATGCTGTAGTATCAAGGTATTTACGACGTCACTTATGTCTGTTGACGTACCACAAGGAAACTCCTGTTTGACTGACATCATTCCCCGCTCCCCCCCCCCCCCCTCCCCCCCCCCCCCCCCCCTTAGTTCTGTCGGTCTTTGTCGTTTTTTTAGGAGGGGGGAGGGGAGGGGGAGGAAGGGGGGGGGGGGGTGATGGGAAGAGGGGCAGCAGTTGTTTTGAGGGTGATGCATAGATAGGGCATTTGATGCTCTGTGATTCACATCGGCGCTGCATTATCCAATAATGGGGGAGTTTACCTGTAAGACTGCGTCTGTTTCTCTGCCTTTCTGTCTGTCTGTTTGTCTGTCTGTCTGCCCGGCCGTCTGTGTATGTGTGTTTGTCAGTCTCTCTGCCTCTTGGTCTGTCTGTCTGTCTCACTGTCTGTGTCGTTTGTCCTCTGGTTTTCTTTTTTCTACTCAATCCTCGACCCTTCCTCCATTGAATCCCACCCCACCCCCATTCCCCGCCCCATGCCCTTGCTTCTCCTTCGTCCTTCATTGAATTTGACCTGTCTTTGGATGAAAACATTGTCGCCTCTTTGGTCTTTTTTTTTCTTTCCTCTCTCTCTCTCTCTCTCTCTCTCTCTCTCTCTCTCTCTCTCTCTCTCTCTCTCTGTGTCTGTCTCTCTCTCTCTCTCTCTCTCTCCTCTCTCTCTCTCTCTCTCTCTCTCTCTCTCTCTTCCACTATCAGTCTATGTGAGTGAATGAGTGAGCTAGTGTGTGTGTGTGTGTGTGTGTGTGTGTGCGTGCGTGCGTGCGTGCGTGCGTGCGTGCGTGCGTGCGTGTGTGTGTGTGTGTGTTTTGTGTGTGTGTGTGTGTGTGTGTGTGTGTGTGTGATTTCCTCCCTTGTATATGATGATCAGAAGTTTTGCGTCTAAGAAGAGATGAATGTCGATTAATTCATCGTGTCTTCCATATTACATTTTGATGGTTTAACCCAGGAGGTACAAGCAGAACTCCAGTCTTGTTATTATTGTTGTGTTTTTCGGAATTTAGCATGGAATGCCTACGAATATTGGGAGGGAGGGAGGGAGGGAGGGAGAGAGAGAGAGAGAGAGAGAGAGAGAGAGAGAGAGAGAGAGAGAGAGAGAGAGAGAGATGATGATGATGATGATGAAAAAGGAAAATGATCATTTTATCGAAAGACAAGTCATCTTTTACAGACTAGGCGTAGTTGGGATCTGAACCCCAGACCTGTAAGATTTAGTCTGCAAACTACTGGGCATGGCGCTCACCATCAGGTTCTGTAGGGAAGGGTTTGTTTGGTTTCGTTGGTCTTGTTTGTTTGTTGTTGTAGGGCCTATACTTTTTTGTGTGAGTTAGGAGGAGAGCAAAAAGAAATACCCCAGTGTCAAAACTGTACAGAAAGGAAATTGTCAAGGATTTGCTCTTGTTAGAACAGGCTATCACGAAGTGAAGAATGAATATCTCAAACATTGCATGATCAGCAGAATGCCAACATGTGACGCACACTGCATGGTCAGCAGAATGCCAACATGTGACACACACTGCATGGTCAGCAGAATGGCAACATGTGACATACACTGCATGGTCAGCAGAATGCCAACATGTGACACACACTGCATGATCAGCAGAATGCCAATATGTGACACACTGCATGGTCAGCAGAATGCCAACATGTGACACGCATTCCATGGTCAGCAGAATGCCAACATGTGACACACATTGCATGGTCAGCAGAATGCCAACATGTGACACACACTGCATGGTCAGCAGAATGCCAACATGTGACACACACACACACACTGCATGGTCATCAGAATGCCAACATGTGACACACACATTGCATGATCAGCAGAATGCCAACATGTGACACACATTGCATGGTCATCAGAATGCCAACATGTGACACACATTGCATGATCAGCAGAATGCCAACATGTGACACACACACTGTATGGTCGGCAGAATGCCAACATGTGACACACATTGCATGGTCATCAGAATGCCAACATGTGACACACATTGCATGATCAGCAGAATGCAAACATGTGAAACACACACACATTGCATGGTCAGCAGAATGCCAACATGTGACACACAACACACACACTGCATGGTCAGCAGAATGCCAACATGTGACACACACACACACACACACTGCATGGTCAGCAGAATGCCAACATGTGACACACACACACACACACACATTGCATGATCAGCAGAATACCAACATGTGACACACACACATTGCATGGTCATCAGAATGCCAACATGTGACACACACTGCATGGTCAGCAGAATGCCAACATGTGACACACACTGCATGGTCAGCAGAATGCCAACATGTGACACACATTGCATGGTCAGCAGAATGGTAACATGTGACACACATTGCATGGTCAGCAGAATGCCAACATGTGACCACACATTGCATGGTCAGCAGAATGCCAACATGTGACACACATTGCATGGTCAGCAGAATGGTAACATGTGACACACACTGCATGGTCATCAGAATGCCAACATGTGACACACATTGCATGGTCAGCAGAATGCCAACATGTGACACACACTGCATGGTCAGCAGAATGCCAACATGTGACACACATTGCATGGTCATCAGAATGCCAACATGTGACACACACTGCATGGTCAGCAGAATGCCAACATGTGACACACACACACTGCATGGTCAGCAGAATGCCAACATGTGACACACACTGCATGGTCAACAGAATGCCAACATGTGACACACATTGCATGGTCAGCAGAATGCCAACATGTGACACACACACACACCATTGCATGGTCAGTAGAATGCCAACATGTGACACACACACACACACACACTGCATGGTCAGCAGAATGGCAACATGTGACACACATTGCATGGTCAGCAGAATGCCAACATGTGACACACACTGCATGGTCAGCAGAATGCCAACATGTGACACACACTGCATGGTCATCAGAATGCCAACATGTGACACACATTGCATGGTCAGCAGAATGCCAACATGTGACACACACACACACATTGCATGGTCAGCAGAATGCCAACATGTGACACACACACACACACACACACATTGCATGGTCAGTAGAATGCCAACATGTGACACACACACACACACACACACACTGCATGGTCAGCAGAATGGCAACATGTGACACACACTGCATGGTCAGCAGAATGCCAACATGTGACACACACATTGCATGATCAGCAGAATGCCAACATGTGACACACATTGCATGGTCAGCAGAATGCCAACATGTGACACACACATTGCATGATCAGCAGAATGCCAACATGTGACACACATTGCATGGTCATCAGAATGCCAACATGTGACACACATTGCATGATTGCAGAATGCCAACATGTGACACACACACTGCATGGACAGCAGAATGCCAACATGTAACACACACATTGCATGGTCAGCAGAATGCCAACATGTGACACACATTGCATGATCATCAGAATGCCAATATGTGACACACACTGCATGGTCAGCAGAATGCCAACATGGGACACACACTGCATGGTCAGCAGAATGCCAACATGTGACACACACACACACACACACTGCATGGTCAGCAGAATGCCAACATGTGACACACACTGCATGGTCAGCAGAATGCCAACATGTGACACACACTGCATGGTCAGCAGAATGCCAACATGTGACACACACTGCATGGTCAGCAGAATGCCAAGATGTGACACACATTGCATGGTCAGCAGAATGCCAACATGTGACACACACACACACACATTGCATGGTCAGCAGAATGCCAACATGTGACACACACTGCATGGTCAGCAGAATACCGACATGTGACACACACACACTGCATGGTCAGCAGAATGCCAACATGTGACACACATTGCATGGTCAGCAGAATGCCAAGATGTGACACACACTGCATGGTCAGCAGAATGCCGACATGTGACACACACACACACACACTGCATGGTCAGCAGAATGCCAACATGTGACACACATTGCATGGTCAGCAGAATGCCAACATGTGACACACACTGCAATGGTCAGCAGAATGCCGACATGTGACACACACACACACACTGCATGGTCAGCAGAATGCCAACATGTGACACACACTGCATGGTCAGCAGAATGCCGACATGTGACACACACACACACTGCATGGTCAGCAGAATGCCAACATGTGACACACATTGCATGGTCAGCAGAATGCCAACATGTGACACACACTGCATGGTCAGCAGAATGCCGACATGTGACACACACACACACTGCATGGTCAGCAGAATGCCAACATGTGACACACATTGCATGGTCAGCAGAATGCCAACATGTGACACACACTGCATGGTCAGCAGAATGCCAACATGTGACACACATTGCATGGTCAGCAGAATGCCAACATGTGACACACACTGCATGGTCATCAGAATGCCAACATGTGACACACACTGCATGGTCAGCAGAATGCCAACATGTGACACACACACACACACACTGCATGGACATCAGAATGCCAACATGTGACACACACTGCATGGTCAGCAGAATGCCAACATGTGACACACATACACACACTGCATGGTCAGCAGAATGCCAACATGTGACACACACACACACACACACACACACTGCATGGTCATCAGAATGCCAACATGTGACACACACTGCATGGTCAGCAGAATGCCAACATGTGACACACACACACACACTGCATGGTCAGCAGAATGCCAACATGTGACACACACACACACACACTGCATGGTCATCAGAATGCCAACATGTGACACACACTGCATGGTCAGCAGAATGCCAACATGTGACACACACACACACACACACTGCATGGTCAGCAGAATGCCAACATGTGACACACACTGCATGGTCAGCAGAATGCCAACATGTGACACACACTCCATGGTCAGCAGAATGCCAACATGTGACACACATTGCATGGTCAGCAGAATGCCAACATGTGACACACATTACATGGTCAGCAGAATGGTAACATGTGACACACACACACACACTGCATGGTCAGCAGAATGCCAACATGTGACACACTCA
>CM031624.1:38023236-38048236 GCA_018398815.1 Conus ventricosus | reverse complement strand
ATTTTTTAGGTATTAACAGTGATGTCCCCTGCTTATTGCTCTGTGTTTAATATTAGGCAGGACGCGTTTAATTCTGTGCATTCATTTTGTCATACGAACTGTGCGTATTATTGGCAGTTCTGTGGATATTTATGACTACATCTTGCAGGTGGTTTAGAAAAGAATTAGCCTGCTGCCCTTATTTCAGATTGTATGGGTTTTTTGTTGTTGTTGTTGTTTTGGCTTTTGGTTTGTGTAGTTTGCAGAAATACTGATACGAATCTGTTATGCCTTGGCTGCATCAATCCATCGCTCTCTTTTCAATGCTTAGCGTCAACAGGCACAAACTGTTGCGGAAATTTGCAGTTTTTGTACAGCTCCAAAAAGTCGATGTGATTTCATTGATCGATGTGTTCTCTGGGTTTTTTTTTAAATTTTTTTTTTAAGCCAATGGAATTTTGAATGTTTAGAAGGAGATAATTTATGTTTTTGATTTGTATCAAAATTTTCATTGTTGGAGTTTAGGTGTGATTCAGTCAAATGTTATTCTTTTAACTTAGTTCAGTTGTGCGCGAGCGAAATCAGAATTTTATTCTACTTTAGAAATTGAGACAACTTACCTTTTTTTTTCTTAACTTTACTTTTTCATGTTGACTGCAAAGTTTATGTGAGATGTGACACTGAGATCTATGCTGATATTTGCGCATGCGCGCACTTGTGCGCGCGCGCGCTCACACACACACACACACACACACACACACACACACACACACACACACACACACACACACACACAGGCGCGCGCGCACACCTGACTGGCTGACGGACTGTTCATGATTTGGTTTTGTTCAGCTGAATGTTTCTTTCGCCATACTGATTTAGACTGATTTTTGTCTTTCGCCATATTGATTTAGGCTGATTTTTGAATGTGTCTTTTGCCGTACTGATTTAGGCTGATTTTTGAATGTTTCTTTCGCCATAATGATTTAGGCTGATTTTTGAATGTTTCTTTCGCCATACTGACTTGGGCTGATTTTTTTGTCCTTTTCGAGCGCGTGTGCATACTTTTGTTGATTGTTTTTACACTGATATCCACTTCTTTGATAGAGCACTCTCCAAGCATTGATTGTTTTTACACTAATATCCACTTCTTTGATAGAGCACTCTCCAAGCATTGATTGTTTTACACTAATATCCACTTCTTTGATAGAGCACTCTCCAAGCATTGATTGTTTTTACACTAATATCCACTTATTTGATAGAGCACTCTCCAAGCATTGATTGTTTTTACACTAATATCCACTTATTTGATGGAGCACTCTCCAAGCATTGATTGTTTGTTTTTACACTGTTATCCACTTCTTTGATAGAGCACTCTCCAAGCATTGATTGTTTTTAACACTCATATCCACTTCTTTGATAGAGCACTCTCCAAGCATTGATTGTTTTTAACACTCATATCCACTTCTTTGATAGAGCACTCTCCAAGCATTGACTGTTTTAACACTGATATCCACTTATTTGATAGAGCACTCTCCAAGCATTGATTGTTTTTTTTACACTGATATCCACTTATTTGATAGAGCACTCTCCAAGCATTGATTGTTTTTTTACACTGATATCCACTTATTTGATAGAGCACTCTCCAAGCATTGATTGTTTTTTTACACTGATATCCACATATTTGATAGAGCACTCTCCAAGCATTCTCTCAACAGAATCAGCTAGATGTCCGTGACCATGGGACGCCCCCCCCCCCCCCCCTTCCCATTGCTTACAGCATCATATGGCGCGTGCTCTGGGAGACCTGCAGCGTGCAGTTAGGGGGCAGATGATGGCGTGCACTTGGTTTTGTTGCTCTTCTTTGCGAGCTGTTGTTGTTGTTGCTGTTATCGTTGTTGATGTTGGTGCTGTTGCTGTTGCTGTTGTTGTTGATGATGATGCCATGATGACTGACCTGCTGCCTCCTGTTCCCAGACAATCTGGTTAGCGCCCACTTCACGCTGCAGGCGGACGCCTCCAACCTGACGGACGGTAGGTATCTGTCAGTCTATCTATCTACCTCTCTCTCTCTCTCTCTCTCTCTCTCTCTCTCTCTCTCAATATACATATATCTACGTGGTGTCTACACTGACAGGTCTTCTGTTGTCTCTCCGCTTGTCTCCTGTCCGTGTGTGTGTGTGTGTGTGTGTGTGTGTGTGTGTGTGTGTGTGTGTGTAAAATAGTGGGGAGGGAGGATAATAGTAATGATAATAATGACAATATTAAATAATGACAATATTAATGATGATGATGATGGTGGTGGTAATAATTATAATGAGAATAAAAACAGTAACAAGATCAATAATAACAAATAATGATAATAATTATAATGAGAATGAAAACAGTAACAAGATCAAGAATAACAAATACTCATAGATATTAGTATTTGACAAACATGTCCCATGAGCTGCCACATGTGGACTGCCTGCTCCCTGGGGACTGCCTGGTGCCAGGACTAACATGAAGAACGGCGTGGGAGTCGTGCCACCACCACCGTGAAAGGAAAAGGAGACAGGATTTTTTTTTAGATGTGTCATTGGAAGTCAATGGAGCATGGACAAAAGAGACAAAAATGTTACAAGTTAAAAAAACAACCAACATAACGACTACCGGATTTAGAAAGGTCACTCAGCTAGGAATAGCACTTACTTGGAGCTTTCGACAGACCTCCGTCCGTCTTCTTCAGCAGTGGTGTTGCTACTGAGTGAACTGGAGTTCAGTGCACACGACCACGGGTCGAACCCTGGTCATGTGACTGAACGATGAGGGTGTTGTACACCGATGGCAAAGTGTGTCTGCCCCGGTCCCGGTTGAGTGTGGGGTTGTTGGCGGCAAATCGAATAGCCTCCTTCACCCCACGCTGAAACCGTCTATTGTCACACAAAAAAAAAAGATTGAAAAAAAAAAGGCCGGTGTTGCGTGCACGACTAGTCGTGCGATAATACGACTCGCAACCCAGTCCGGATATTGGCACGACTAGTCGTGCGACGAAGAAAACTGGTGTTGCGTGCACGACTAGTCGTGCGATAATACGACTCGCAACCCATTCCGGCTATTGGCACGACTAGTCGTGCGACGAACTAAAAAATGGTTGCGTGCACGACTACTAATTACGCAATGGCTGTTTTGAGCTGTGCGCGCCTCACTCCCTCTCTCTCCCAAGCAAAGCAAAAAAAAAAAAATGATAATGATGATGAAGATAAAAAGTATATTAAAAACTCAGCAAGAATAGTCAGACATAATCGTGGAACGGCGAAAGGACAGTCTAGCATGGTGACGTCACAAATGTCATCACGCCTCCCTGGCCCTTTTCCACATGTCTCGTACTCTACAAAATTGGGACCGATTCATTTGAACTTGAAGCTCCACGTGCTACACCCGTGAACAGATGTGTAGCCTACCTGCATTTAAATAATTTCTTCCATTTATCCTAAGGACGCGGAACATCCTGCACCAGGACACTCCCGTGCATCAGCAGACCCCTCCTTGTCAGTCCCTGCGGAATCACTTTGAAGGAGAAGCTCAAACGTTTTCACTCTCATCCTCCTTGTCCCTTCACCTCTCAGTCATCATCATCATCATTCTCTTGCCCATGATGGGCGTAGAGGAGAGATGAGAGACACTCTCGAAGCCAGGCACCGCCATCCGGCCCTGTCCTCTGCCTGTCGCATCAGCGTAGGGCCATCCATCCTGGTCCATTCTTTGATGTTGTCCATCCAGCATTTGGCTTGTCGTCCCCTTCGTCTGCCGCCTTCCAGCGTGCCCTGGATGACTGTTTTGGGCAGTGAATTGTGGCGTATGACATGCCCGAACCACGACAGCTTCCTCTTCTTGACTGTTGCCAAGAGGGGTTCTTGGGGCCTGCAAGTGATGTTATTTGGCTCCTCACAAGGTCGTTTGTCTTCCGGTCTTGCCAAGAGATCCCGAGCAAGCGCCTGAAGCATTTAGTTTCAAACGTCTGGATTCTCTTGGTGGTCTCTGCTGTCATGGTCCAGCTTTCGCAGCCATACAGCAGGATGGACAGCACCAGGGACTTGTACAGCTTCATCTTTGTAGGAAAGCTGATCTCCCTGCTCTTCCAGATCTTGTTTAGCTTTGCCATTGCTGCTGTTGCGATCGCTAGTCTGGTCTTGATTTCTGTTGTAGAGCGACCGTCTTTGGTGAGAGTGGCGCCAAGGTATTTGAAAGCGCCCACTTCTTCAAGCTGTTGTCCGTTCATGTAGATTTCAGCATGGGTGTTGGTTGTGCTGTTGACCAGGACTTTGCTTTTTTCTGTATTCACTTCCATTCCATATGCACCTGCCCTTTCTTCCAGTCTCTTTGTCAGGTCTTGTAGTTCTTCGTTGCTGCCTCCCATCAGGTCGATGTCATCTGCGAACCTCAGATTATTGATGATTCTTCCTCCGATGGAGACAGTGGAGTGGAAGTCATGGAGGGTTTCACGCATGATATTTTCCAGGAAGAGATTGAACAGTACGGGAGATAGCAGGCAGCCTTGACGGACTCCAACTGTGGTCTTGAAGTAGTCCCCTATCTGGTTGTTGAGGAGGACTGCGCTGCTGGCGGTGTTATACAGCGCCTGGATGGTTTGGACGAGACCCTCCTCTATGCCAAACTTTCTGAGCACTTGCCACAGACCCTTGTGCCACACCCTGTCAAACGCTTTCCTAAAGTCAATGAAGTTGTGGAACAGGTCTCTCTGATGTTGCAGATGTTTCTCCATCAGTATCCGGCAGGTGAAGATCTGTTCTACTGTGCTTCTGCCTGCCCTGAATCCAGCTTGTTCTTCCGCCAGGTGTTCTTCCGCCTCTTTCTTCAGTCGATTCAAGATGACTCTGAGCATGATTTTACTGGTGTGGCTAATGAGACTTATTGTTCTGTAGTTCTGGCATTGGCGTAGATTTCCCTTTTTGGGCAGGGGATGATGAGTGATTGAGTCCATTCTGTGGGCCACTGTTTTGTCTCCCAGATCTTCTGACAAATCGATGTTACTAGAGTGACCAATTCCTTCCCTCCATGTTTGAGCAGCTCTGCTGGAATATTGTCTGCTCCAGGTGATTTCCCTGCCGGAAGGCTGCCGATGGCTTCTTCCACTTCTTCTCTCATCACTGGTAGTGGTGAGGATTCCCTTGATGGTGTTGAGTCCCCTTCAAACAGACTGTCGTCTGGCTGTATAGGGTAGTTGTAAAGTTCTTGGCAGTACTGTGTCCATCTGTTCAAAACAGCGGAGCTTTCTGTCAGCAGCTCGCCTGAGGTATCCTCGATGACTGACGATCTGTTTTGCTGCGTCTTGGTGAGGTTTTTCAGTGTGGTGAAGGCATGTTTGCTGTTTCCCTTTTCCATGCCTTTCTCGATGTTCTCGCACTGATTATTGATCCATTGTTCTTTGGCTTCAATCATTTCCTTCTTTACAAGGTTGTTGGTTTTTCGATACTGTGCGGCTTGTTCAGGGCTGGAATTTTTTCGTATTCCTTGTCCCTTCACCTCTCAGTAAGTAGAGAGTATTGCTCGCTGAATGGAGGTCCGTTACAAGTAACCATGAAGAAGATCTTGTTTGGTTAAGTTTCAGTGCCATCCATTCTTCAAGTCGTCACGGGCGCTGCCCGATGTTCCGATGTTCAACTGTCCGAAAAGTCAATAGTCCGACGTTTTCTGTTCCGACGTAGCGATTGTCGACATCCATTCTGACTATCGATACTTCGGAATTCCGAAACAATAATCTGTTTCAACAGTCCGAAGAAGCGTTTATCCGACACTCCCGATGAAAATTTTGTTCCGACGTGTCGATAGTCCGAAAGTTAATTAACACGTTTAAAAGTTCTTTTTTTCTTGTTGTAGTTGTGGTCTCCGTTGCTGCTGTTGTGTGTGTGTGTGTGTGTGGTGGGGGGGGGGGGGGGGGGGGGTGGAAGACTAGTCGTGCCAATAGCCGGACTCGGTTGGGAGTTGCATTATCGCACGACTAGTCGTGCACGCAACCATTTTTTAGTTGGTCGCACGACTAGTCGTGCCAATAGCCGAACTCGGTTGGGAGTTGTATTATCGCACGACTAGTCGTGCACGCAACCACTTCGAAAAAAAAAACTCAAGCAAATCTCATGAATTGTGAGATGTGGTGTTAACATTGTCCGTTAAGAGGTGGACGTATGGAAACCCTGTGGACTATGTGAGGTCAGAGTGTCTTCTTTGCTGCTGGTCCCCCCCCCCCCCCCCCCCCTCTCTCCGTGCAGACTGGGTGCTACCTGCCGCCCGTGGGGAGTAAATCCAACAACAGCATCCGATCCGGAGAGGCATGGGCTCGCCAGGTTTGATGTTCACCAAGAAATACCAAATGGAAAAAGAAAATACATTTTGATTTTTACTCGGCGGGCTTAAGCCCGAATAAGTACAAATACGGACATGATTCATGAGCTAGACTTACTAATATGTTGTTTTTTTCCTCAGTCGTAGAGTAAGGGGGGAAGCGGGGGGAGGGGGGGGGGGGAGGGGGTCAGAAAATGTTCATGAACTTTCGTCGTTTTGCATGGCTGATATTTTGTATACGTAACAAGAATACCCTTGACTTCAAACTTCACACACACACACACACACACGCACACGCACGCACGCACCTCTACCTCTTCTTCACATACGAACTTTTTTTTTTTAATGTGGCCTCCGTGTCAAGAGAACGTGTAAGGGGCAAACCATGTCTGAATACAGGATTGCTGCACAACAATGTACTCCATTGTGTCAGCCTTCCTACCCCTTTGTCTCTGTTCCCTCTTCACAAATAAAACCCCCACTGTTTTAACTTTATTCAGCCGACAGCCCCGTCGACTTGGGTCACACTATGGCAATTGTAAGTTTACAGCTGACCTTTAGTGTGGACTCCACCAAACACTTCCACAAAGGAGGGGCGTCTGTCGCTTCGTGTATCTGTAGAAAAAATCTGAAATAAATGTTAGCGAACCGCCAAGAGAAACGTGGACAAACGAGTCACAAGACAAAACACGAGGCGTTTCGACCTCCTAGGTCTTCTTCAGGCAAGACACAAACAAATGGAATTTTTTTTTTTTAATTCAACGCATACCTTGCGCTGAAGAAAGCTAAGTGATAAATTCGTTCGTTTTCTTTGTACTGTTTGTTTGTGTCTTGCCTGAATAAGATCTAAGAGGTCGAAACACGTCGAGTTTTGTCTTGTGACTCGTTTGTCCACGTTTCTCTTGGCAGTTCGCTAACATTTATTTAAGATTTGTTTAGATTTCCGCCTGCAGTCGTCTCACTTTGCAACTAGTGTATCTGTAGGTTAACAGAGACACGCCCAAACCACAACATTGATTGTAACGAAATGGGGGGCAAGATGAAATTGGATTCAAGGGAGAGCACTGGGAATTTTGGTGCGGACCAGCCGCCATGGCGAAGTGGTTAGCGTCGCTGACTTTAGGCTGGGAGGTCGTGGGTACGATTCTCAATCAGAGCCCTTTATTTGTGGGGTTTTTCTATCCCGACCGATTCCTACCCTGAGTTGAAGTGCTACGGGCTCAGTTGGGAAGACTGGGCCTACACAGTCGAGTTTCATGTATTTAATGGATGCGTCTCTGAGAGCGTGGCACAAAGTTTTTGACCAACAATGCAGTTGTCTGTATTTCTGGGACCCGGACGATGTCGGGATATATTGTTATAATAAGCGTAGAGTATAGCCCTGTCATACAGTCTCAGACTAGAATGGAAATCTGTTGCATTATCTTAATTCTCCTCTTCCTCAGCGAGTAGCATGGAAAAAAAATGTCTCAAATTCTGTGGCCCTTCAGGCCATGCTGTCATTGTCATTTCAGTTTCGATTGCCTCTCGACGTCTGTGTGATTGATGTGCTTCTGTCGGGGGTCACCGGAATCGGCAAATTCAAGGGGACAGTCTTTGAACGGTCAAGGTGGCGGCGCCCTTCGGAGGAAGAGCTCATTCCTGTTGGCTCGGCGCCTTAGCCATTTTTAGGGGGGGGGGGGGGGGGGGGGGGGGGGGGGGGCTAGTGGGTGATGTCCTGCTTATGTTGAATCAGAACAGGCAGCACTGAACCCCCACCGAAGTGACACGGCAGCAGTGCAGTGCCTCCTTTGGTGGGTATTACTATGACAACTTGACAAGGCTTGCTCCCTATGGATTGCCAATGTCGGGGCGTGGCGGACGGGCCATTGCTGTGGTTGTGGACGGAGTCGGATTGGCGGCATGGATGCGTTGCCACTGAAGTGACACAGAAGATAAAGACAGATAAAACGAAGAAAATAAGGAGAAAAAGAGGACCGGGGGGAGGAAGATGTTGGAAGAGATAAGAAGAAGGAAAGGAGGGGGAAGAAGAAGTGAAGAAGGAGGGGAGAGGAAGTAAGAAGAAGAGAGGAGGGGGAGAGGAAAAAACGAAGAAGAGAGAGGAGGAGTGAGAGAAGAGAGGGGAGGAGGAAGAAGAAAGAAGAGGAGGGGGAGGAGTAAAGAAGAGAAGAAGATTGAGGAGGGGGAGAGGAAGGAAGAAGAGGGAGGGAGGAGAAGAAGAAGAAGAAGAAGAGGAGGAGGAGGAAGAAGAAGAAGAGAGGAGGGGGAGGAGAAGAAGAAGAAGAGAGGAGGGGAGGGGAAGAAGGAAGAAAAAGAAGATGAAGACGAAGAGACGAGGGGGAGGAGAAGAAGAAGAAGAGAGGAGGGGGAGGAGGAGACGAAGAAGAAGAGAGGAGGGGGAGGAGGAAGAGAGAAGAAGAGAGGAGGGGAGAAGGAAGACGAAGAAGAAGAGAGGGGGGAGGAGGAAGAAGAAGAAGAAGAGAGGAGGGGAGGAGGGAGAAGAAAAAGAGAGGGGTGGGAGGAGGAAGGCGAAGAGAAAGGAGGAGGGGAGAGAGAGGAAGAAAAAGAAGAAGAGGAGGAGGGGAGAAGAAGAGAAGAGAGAGGAGGGGGAGGAGGAAGAAGAAGAAAGAAGGAGGAGGGAGGAGGAAGCGAAGAAGAAGAGAGGAGGGGGAGGAGAAGAAGAAGAAGAAGAGAGGAGGGGGAGGAAGAAAGAAGAAGAAGAGAGGAGGGGGAGAGGAAGAAGAAGAAGAAGAGAGGAGGGGGAGAGGGAAAAAGAAGAAGACGAGGAGGTGGGGGAGGAAGAAGAAGAGAGAGGAGGGGGAGAGGAGAAGAAGAAGAGAGGAGGGGTGAGTAGGAAGGAGAAGAGAGGGAGGTGGGAGGAAGAAGAAGAAGAGAGAGGAGGGGGGAAGAAGAAAGAAGAAGAAGAGAGGGGGGGGGAGGAAGAGAAGAAGAAGCGAGGAGGGGGAGGAGGAAGAAGAAGAAGAAGAGAGGAGGGGGAGAAGGAAGACGAAGGAAGAGAGGAGGGGGGAGGAAGAAGAAGAAGAAGAGAGGAGGGGAGGAAGGGAAGAAGAAGAAGAGAGGAGGGGGGAGGAAGAAGAAGAAGAGAGGAGGGGGAGGGAAGAAGAAGAAGAGAGGAGGGGGAGGAGGAAGACGAAGAAGAAGAGAGGAGGGGGGGAGGAAGAAGAAGAAGAAGGGAGGGGGAGGAGGAGAAGAAAGAGAGGAGGGGGAGGAGGATGAGAAGAAGAGAGAGGAGGGGGAGGAGGAAGTAGAAGAAGAGAGGAGGGGGAGGAGGAGAAGAAGAAGAAGAGAGGGGGGGAGGAGGACGAAGAAAGAAGGGGAGGGGGAGGAGGATGAAGAAGAAGAGAGGAGGGGGAGGAGGAAGAAGAAGAAGAGAGGAGGGGGAGGAAAGGGGAAGAAGAAGAGAGGAGGGGGAGGGAAAAGGAGGAAAGAAGAAGAGGGAAAGGGGGGGAGGAAGGGAAAAAGAGAGAGGAGGGGGAGGAGGAAAAAGAGGGGAGAGAGGAGGGGGGAGGAGGAAGAAGAAAGGAGAGGAGGGGGGGAGGGAGAAGAAGAGAAGAGAGGGAGGGGGGAGGAGGGAAGGGAAGAAGGAGAGAGGGGGGGGGGGAGGGAAAAAGAAGAGGTGGGAGGGGGAGGGGAGACGAGGTGAAGGGAAGAAGAACCCAGATCCACATGTGGATCCAGCAGTGGTTCCATGTCCCTTCAGCCAAGCTGCTTGACTACACACCGAGTAGACAAAGTACACTTAACTACTGCACCCATGTAAACAAAGCTACACTTAAACTACTCCTGGATGTAAAAAAAGCTACACTTAAAAAACTACTCCACTGATGTAAACAAGTAAAACTAAACTACTGCACCGATGTAAACAAAGCTACACTTAACTACTGCCCGATGTAACCCACTTGGTTGAAGGTCGGATATGGCACAAGGGTAGACCAATGGAAGGTGTTAGCGTCTGAAGGCGATAAGAACTGGCCGTGGTCTTCAAGGAAACAGCCAAAACAGGGGGGTGGGGAAAACTATCATCCAGAGGACTGCATCTCTCTTCTTTAAGGGTGACAACGTTTTCTTTAAGGGTGACAACTGTTTTCCTTAAGGGCGACAACTGTTTTCCCGAGGGATAACAAACTGGGTTTTTCCCTTTAAAGGGGGACAACTGTTTTCCTTAAGGGTGACAAAATGTTTTAGATGCTAACAATGTTTTCCTTAAGGGTGACAACTGTTTTCCTTAAGGGTGACACTGTTTTCCTGATGTTAACAACTGTTTTCCTTAAGGGTGACAACTGTTTTCCTTAAGGGTGACAACTGTTTTCCTTAAGGGTGACAACTGTTTCCTTAAGGGTGACAACTGTTTTCCTGATGCTAACAACTGTGTTCCTTAAGGGTTTACAACTGTTTTCCTTAAGGGTGACAACTGTTTTCCTTAAGGGCGACAATGCTTTCATTAAAGGTGACAACTGTTTTCCTTAAGGTTAACAAATGTTTTCCTTAAGGGCAACAACTGTTTTCCTGATGGTAACAACTGTTTTCCTTAAGGGTGACAACTGTTTTCCTTAAGGGTGACAACTGTTTTCCTTAAGGGTGACAACTGTTTTTCCCTTTAAAGGGTGACAACTGTTTTTCTGATGCTACAAATGTTTTCCTTTAAAGGGTGGGCAAAATGTTTTCCTTAAGGGGGACAACTGTTTTCCTTAAGGATGGCAACTGCTTTCATTAAGGGTGACAACTGTTTTCCTTAAGGTTAACAACTGTTTTCCTTAAGGGTGACAAATGTTTTCCCGAGGTTAACAACTGTTTTCCTTAAGGGTGACAACTGTTTTCCTGTGTTAACAACTGTTTTCCTTAAGGGTGACAACTGTTTTCCTGATGTTAACAAATGTTTTCCTTAAGGGTGACAACTGCTTTCATTAAGGTGGCAACTGTTTTCTTAAGGTTAACAACTGTTTTCCTTAAGGGTGACAAAATGTTTTCCCGAGGTTAACAACTGTTTTCCTTAGGGCGACACTGTTTTCCTGATGTTAACAACTGTTTTCCTTAAGGGTGACAACTGTTTTCCTGATGTTTAAAAACTGTTTTTCCTTAAAGGGTGGACAACCCGCTTTCATTAAGGGTGGCAATGTTTTCCGTAAGGTTAACAACTGTTTTCCCTTTAAAGGGGGACAACTGTTTTCCTGATGTTAACAACTGGTTATCCCAGAGGATCACAATTGTTTTTCGATTTTCCTGGGACACTAACTATTATCGCGAAGAAACGTAATTACCGGGAAAAGCAGCGACGATCGTTGTACAAAATGACAAAGTGCTTCACATTGGTATTAGTGGTAATATTTCTTCGCGGACAGCCCGGCCCCGAGAACAAAAGAAGGCACTGGAAAACGGTAATTTTCCTGAGGATCACATTCATTTTGCTCCAGGTCACAACTGTGTTCCTATTTTTCGTTGTTTTTCATGGGGGGTAATAACTGTTTTCCCGCAAAAACAGGAACAGCAATAGTGGTTCTTTGTGATGATACTGATGACGGTGTTGCTCAGCACGAAAAAGCCTGCGTCCTGCTGCTGCCTTGTGGTTTGTTGCTGTTCCATCTACCGCCAGTGTCAACGTCTCTTCTTCATGTCACCGCTGAAATTGATATCAAACTACGCCAGTGTCAACGTCTGTTTTTCTTCATGTCTGCCACTGAAATTGGTATCAATCTAGCGCCCGTGTAACGTCTCTTCTTCTTCATGCTGCCACTGAAATTGATATCAATCCGTTTTTTTTTTTTCAGGTTACTTGTTTGGTAGTTTGTTTAGTTTGTTTGTTAATAGATAGACAGATAGATGGTGTGTGTGTGTTGTGTGTTGTGTGTGTGTGTGTGTGTGTGTGTGTTGTGTGTGTGTGTGGTAATTGTTAATAGTGGGATAAGGAAGAAGTTAGAGAAGAGAGGAGGGGGAGGAGGAGAAGGAAGAAGAGGGAGGGGGAGACGGAAGAAGAAGCGAGCGGAGGGGTGAGGAGGAGGAAGAAGAATAAGAGAGGAGGGGGAGGACAGAAGAAGATGAAGAGAGGGGGGGGGAGGAAGACAGAAGAGAAAGCGAGGAGGGGGAGGGGGAAGACGAATGAAGAAGAGAGGGGGGGCGAAGGAAGACAGAAAGAAGAGAGGGAGGGGGGGAGGAAGAAGACAACAAGACGAAGAGATGGAGGGGGAGAAGGAGAAAGAAGAAGAGAGGAGGGGGGGAGGAAGAAGAGAAGCGAGGAGGGGGAGGTGGAAGGAAAGAAGAAGAGAGGAGAGGGGAGGAGGAAGCGAAGAAGAAGAGAGGAGGGGGCGGAGGAAGACGAAGAAGAAGAGTGGGGGGGAGGAGGAAGGAAGGAAGAGAGGAGTAGGGGGGCGGAGAAGAGGAAGAAGAAGAGAGGAGGGGGAGGAGGAAGTGATGAAGAAGAGGGAGGGGGGGAGGAGGGACGAAGCAAGCAGAGAGGAGGGGGAGGAGGACTGCGAAGAAGGAGGAGGGGGAGGAGGAAGAAGAAGAAGGAGGAAGGGGGAGGAGGAAGAAGATGAAGAGAGGAGGGGGAGGAGGAAGAAGAAGAAGAGAGGAGGGGGCGGAGAAGAGAGAAGAAGAGAGGAGGGGGAGGAGGAAGAAGAAAGAAGAGAGGTGGGGGAGGAGAAGATAGAAGAAGAAGAGAGGAGGGTTTCTGAGGAAGACGATGAAGAGAGGCGGGGAGGAGGAAGAAGAAGAAGAAGAGAGGAGGGGAGGAGGAAGAGGAAGAAGAAGGCAGGAGGGGGGAGGAGGAGGGAGGGAAAGAGAAGAGAGAGGAGGGGAGTAGGAAGCGCAGAAGAAGAGAGGAAGAAGAAAACCTAGATCCACATGTGGATCAGCAGTGGTTCCACTAGTCCCTTCAGCAAAGCTAGACTTAGATACAACACCGAAGTAGGACCAAGCTACACTTAAAAACTACGCTACGATGTAAAGACAAAGCTAACTTAAATATCACTGATGTACAACAAGCTAAATTAAATCACTCCATGATGTAAACAAGCTACACTAAACTACTGCACCGATTGTAAACAAAAGCTACACTTAAAACTACTGCCACCGATGTAAACCCACTGGTTGAAAGGTGCGGCTATGCACAAGGTAGACAATGGAAGGATGTTAGCGTTGACGGCCTCGATAAGATGGCGTGGGTCTTCAAGGACAACGCCAAAACAGAGGGGGTGGGGAAAACTATCATCAAGAAGGACTGCATCTCTTTCTTTAAGGGGATGACAATGTTTTCTTTAAGGGTGGACAGTTTTCCTTAAGGGCGACAAACTGTTTTCCGCGGTTAAACAAAGTTTTCCTTAGGGTGAAACACACTGTGTCTTAAGGGTGACAACTGTTTTCTGATGCTAAAACTGTTTTCCTTACGGGTGACAACTGTTTTCCTTTAAGGGTGACAACTGTTTTCCTGATGTTAAATCTGTTTTCCTTAAAGGGGGTGACAACTGTTTTCCTTCAGGGTGACAACTGTTTTTCCTTAGAGGGTGACAATGTTTTTCCTTAAGGGTGAACAACTGTTTTCTGATGCTAAACATCTGGGGTTCCTTAAGGGGTGACAACTGTTTTCCTTACGGGTGACCCAGTTATCCTTAAGGGCGACAAATGCTGTCCGTTAAAGGTGACAAACTGTTTGCCTTAAGGTTAACAAGTTTTTCCTTAAGGGCAACAAACTTATGTTTTTCCTGATGCTAAACTGTTTTCCTTAAGGGTGAAAACTGTTTTCCTTAAGGGGGACAATGTTTTCCTTAAGGGATGACAAACTGTTTTCTATGGGTGAAATGTTTTTTGATGCTAACAACTGTTTTCCTTAAGGGTGACAATGTTTCCTTAAGGGTGAACAATGTTTTCCTTAAGGATGGCAATGCTTTCATTAGGGTGAAATGGTTTCCCTTAATGGTTAACAAACTGTTTTCCTTAAGGGTGACAACTGTTTTCCGAGGTAAACAACTGTTTTCCTTAAGGGTGACAATGTTTTC
The DNA here is from genome assembly GCA_018398815.1 of Conus ventricosus. Lineage (NCBI taxonomy): Eukaryota > Metazoa > Mollusca > Gastropoda > Neogastropoda > Conidae > Conus > Conus ventricosus. The sequence continues at coordinate 38,033,906 of CM031624.1, read as the reverse complement.
CTGATGTTAACAACTGTTTTCCTTAAGGGTGACAACTGTTTTCCTGATGTTAACAACTGTTTTCCTTAAGGGTGACTAACTGCTTTCATTATAGGTGGCAACTGTTTTCCTTAAGGTTAACCAACTGTTTTCCTTAAGGGTGACAACTGTTTCCCGAGGTTAACAACTGTTTTCTAAGGGCGACAACTGTTTTCCTGATGTTAACAACTGTTTTCTTAGGGTGACAATGTTTTCCCTGATGGTAACAATGTTTTCTTAAGGTGAAAACAGCTTTCATTAAGGGTGGCACTGTTTTTCCGTTAAGGTTCATCAACGTTTTCCTTAAGGGTGACCAACTGTTTCCTGATGTAACAACTGGGTATCCACGAGGATCACCTTGTGTTTCTGATTTTCCTGGGACACTAATATTATCGCGAAGAAATGTAATTACGGAAATAGCAGCGCCGTTCGTGTACAACATGACAGTGCATTCACTGGGTATTAGTGGTAATATTTCTTCGCGGACAGCGGCAACGAGAACAAAAGAAGGCTCTGGAAAAACGAAACACGGTAACTTTTCTGAGGATTCACATTATTTTGCTCAGGTCCACAACTGTGTTCCTATATCGTTGTTTTTCATGGAGGTAAGACTGTTTTCCTCCGGAAAAACAGGAACAGAATGTGGTTCTTTGTTATGATATGAGACGGTGTTGCTCAGCACGAAACAGCCTGCGTCTGCAGCTGCTTGTGGTTTGTGATGTTCACATCTACCGCCCAGTGGCACGTCTCTTACTATGTCCACCGCTGAAATTGATATCAATCTACCGCCAGTGTCAACGTCTGTTGTTCTTCATGTCTGCACTGAAATTGGTATCAATCTAGCGCCAGTGTAACGTCTCGTCTTCTTCATTGTTCTGCACTGAATTGATATCACTCCGTTTTTTTTATCAGGTTATTGTTGGTAGTTTTTGTTTTGGTAGATAGATAAAGATAGACAGATAGATGTGTGTGTGTGTGTGTGTGTGTGTGTGCTGTGTGTGTGTGTGAGTGTGTGTGTGTGTGTGTAATTGTTTATAATAGTGGGATAACTAAACAAGAGTAGTTTGTGTGTGTGTGTGCGCCGGATCGTGTGTGGTGTGTGTTTGTGTGTGTGTGTGTGTGGGTTTGGGTCGTGGTGTGTGTGTGTGTGTGTGTGCTGTGTTCTTTATTTTCTTCCTTTCTTCTTTCTTTTCCTTCTTTTGTATCGTCTCTCGTTCTTTTTTTTATTCAACATGCATGCCAAACTTTTCCAATCGGTTTTCATTGCCATTTCACCATCAAACAAGCCCTTTTTTTATCTTTTTTCAATGTGATTTTCTCAATAAATGGGTGTTATTGCTTGATTTCTTTTAAAAAATAAATCTGGTTCTCTCCGTTTTCTGTTTGTGTGATCAGCGACTATCCTAAGAGTTCACCGGGCGCAGGATCTACTTATCGACAGATCCTTTGGAGGTGTCGTCTCTCCTGACCTTGATACGCGGCGCGGCGCGCGAGGCGAGCGAGGCTGGCTTGATGGAAACGGGCTGGCATAGTCTAGGGGCGCTATACAGAGGTGGACGTTACGGCGGAGGCATGCCTGGTCAACTGGAGTTTTCAAGGGAGAAGGGGGTGAGGAAATCTTATTCAGAGCCATCAGATTTTTGTAGAAGAAGGACGCCTTGTTGCTATTCAACTATTAAGATCCATTTTGGTGCTCCAAACGGCGGAGTTCCTTTGGCGTTTGAGACAATGTTCAACAAAAGTCCACTGCCGGGGTGTCCTAGAGCCGGAAGGGGCAACATTGAAGAAAGGGTTCCACACTATTTTGTTTTTTTATACGGCAGTACCAGGAAAAGGAGAAAAGAGGCGGCAGTAGAAGGGACATCTGGGGTCATGACCTGGATGCGGCCCGGCCCCCTTAGAGTGTGAGGAGTTAGGGCCGAAGCACTTGTCTAGGGGGGGCTTTCTCTTGAAGCCCTCTGCTGTCAAGCTCTCCTAGGTTTCTGCCTACTGTTTCAATCAACATGTCCGAGGCGAGACATTCTTTGTTTCGTTTTTGGTCGACCTCCACGCAGTTCTTTTCGAGAGGGGAGAAAAAATGAAGAAGGAAAAGTCTAGCGTAATGTCAAGTGTAGATTCTAATCCCGGTCCGGTTGTGTAGGTAATCAATTTCTTGATCACAAATAAGTCTTTAAGGTTTCATCCTTTCAAAAAATTCTGATCAACGTCTGAAATGTTTCTGTGTTGAAACTAGAACCTCTCTCCCCATCTCCCCCACATCTCCAGCAACTCCAGGGTTGGCCTGAGCATCATGGCGGTGGCAACAGGTTGCTTCATGCGCTTTTTTGTTGTATTGATTTATGATCTTTGGGGTGCGGGGACTGGGGAAGGCGGGTGACGGTGGGTGGGCTTGCCGCGCTGCAGGTCGGCCATCAAGCAGAAGGTGAGCTGATTCATCAGTGTACATAGACAGCAGAAGGCGGAGCTGCTCATCACGTACGTTAGACAGGCGTCTTTCACACAGGGGCATTCTCTATGACCAGAGGAGGCCGGGTAGGAAAGGATGATGGGGGGGGGGGGGGGGGGTCGCGGATGGAGGAGAGTGGACGGGTGGGAGGCGGACTGGGGCAGCTGCCCTCCCTTCTCCCCCTCCCCCTCCCCCCGTTCGCCCCATCCCGGCCCCTTGTACTTATGATGAAGGGGGGTGCCGGATGCCATACTGCCCCACCCCACCTCCCTCATGCCTCCCTTCCCCCCTTCTCCATTAACAAAGCATGAACAAAAGAAACACCAGTGGTCGCGGACGGAGGAACCGGAGAGGATGGAGGCGGAGGAGAAGGGGAAAAGCAAAATCATACAGCACGCTCTTGCTGTCAGGGAGAGGGTGTGTTATGAGGTAATTGTCAGCACACACAGTGGACCAAGGCGCTCTTGTTACATTTCCTACTTGGGAAGTTTCGTGTGTAAGGCCTCGGATACTCCCACTTGAGTTATGGCTGTAATGTCACAGGTATGGACATTTCTTGGCTTGTTCAGTGCATATATACCCATATCCCCGCCCCCCCCCCCCCCCACACACAATAAGCTCACTACCCATTTCTTTGCGTCTTCCTACGCCACTGGGCGGGGGGGGGGGGGGGGAGGGGGGGGGAGGGTGCGAGGGGGGGGGAGGGGGGCATTGTGAAGTTCTAATTTTGTGTTGGTATGCTGGGAGCGTAATTGGAAAGGGGGCAGCTGCTGGCAGCCCTCCCTCCCGCCACCTCCTCCTATCCGCAACACCTCCCCCCCCCCCCCCCCCTTGTCCCCCGCCTCCTCTGTTCATAGAGCATGCCGTGTGAAAGAGCCTGTCTAAAGTACCACTGATGATCAGCTCCCTTCCAGGAGTTCATAGTTTCCCCCCCCCCCCCCACCCCCCCCTTGGTTGATCGGCTTGGGGCATTGTGCGCTCGGGGCAATTGCTTTTTTCATGGCATAAGGCGTGAGTGGCAGAACCTTGTTTCTGTGTTTTTTTGTTTTTCTTTATCATCTGGATCGTCAGCAAAGGGGATGCACCGTACGCTATTCATATCCATCCAAATCATTTCATTGTCCTTGCTACATATTACATTAGGCTTGATGTGCGATCTCTTCACTGGCTTTCACGTGCTGATATTTAACACGGACTGGTTGTAGAAGGAAGCACTGCTTACATGAGAGCGAGAGAGAGAGAGAGCGAGAGAGATGGAGGAGAGAGAGAGAGAGGACGCATGCATGACGTTGCAGGGACCCCAAAAAGCAACGCGCGCTGAGCGTATGCAATCGCTGGTGGATGAACTAACTGAGGTGGTGGACGCGCTTGGATTCAAACTGTGCGTTCATGGTCACTTTACCTCTTGCGTGCAGGCAGCATGTCTTGCGTAATGGAAGCAGGAGGGATTGGCCGCAGAGTGGGTCCATCGCCTTGTAGTGTGTATGTCTGTGCTTGGGTCTTGCGGGAGATAAACATCATGTGCATCGCCTCTGCCATTTTTGCATTACGTCGTTGACCTCATTAATGGGAGCGCTCCAACACGTTGTGGATAACTTTCAGAGCAGACGAGAGAGAGAGTGAGAGAGAGGGAGAGAGGAATGTGTGTGGTAGATGTAGGATGGGTGGGTGGGGGTAAGGATTGCTTCCAAAAGCTTGGATCTGATAAACAAAAAAAAGCAATTTGTATTTTATTTTTTTTTTTTTACTTTTTTTTTTTTTTTTCATATAAATGACTGTAGTATTCAGTAGCTGCAGTTACGTAAGAATCGCTTTTTTGTCGTTCTCCAAAATCAATCTCTTGACACGAATACCCCAATCCCTACCCCGGTATGATAATATAACAGTAAAAGTAATAATTTTGATAATAATGATACAGATAATTATGATAATAATGATAATAATCATCTTAATAATAATAATAATAATCTAATAATAAATTAATCATAATAATAATGAATAATGTTGTCTGCGACCTTAAAACAGTTTGGGGAAACAACATGCTTTGATTTCTCCACATTTGAATGTCTGATTACACGAGAGGGTTTCAGATGGTAAACGACCTGAGTTTTGCTGCAGAACGGGAACGGTCCAAATGTGGGACAGTTGTCCTCACTCGGAGGTATCAGTGTGTCCTTAAGTGCCAAAAGTAAGAGTGACGTAGACAAGGCGCACCTGGATTCTTTTTGTAGAGTTTATCTTAAAGGCAATTCACAGGTTACGTATGGTTTGCCTTTTTGTATATGATTAGTACTAAATGATTTACTACTCACGACGACGACGATCACAACAACAACAAATAATATGATACTAGAAACTAAAAAAAAATTAATGATAATAATAAAAATAATAATTATTATTTTTGTTATAATATTAACGAGATAATCGTGGTTAATAATTTTCCTATGATAATGATGATCACCATTCTTCTTTTATTACTATTCTTCTTTTCTTTTTCGTATTATTATGGAAAGCATTTTTGCAATATGTAGATGACATTTAGTAATTATGTATAGTTCTGTCGCAAGTAGAAAGCAGTTTCTTTTTTTTTTTTTTTTTTTTTTTTCAAGAGGTGCCACAACGTCAGGTTTGAAAGAAATTATGATATATATTGATATGTGTTAAGGTATATCCTTCAGGAGAATTAGACCTTTTTTTTGTTGGTTTTTTTTTTTTTTTGGGTTTACTATCTCAAAAAATAACCAACACTGTCTATATTAAGGGGAGAAAACCTGTGGTGGAAGAAGAGGGAGGACCGAATCGTAGGAGGGGGGGGGGGGGGGAAGAAAAACACAAACACAATAGATGTTTTGCCCGGCTAGGAGCTCAGCAAGATCCCCCACGAGATTCGGAATACTGACTTATCAGGGCACAGACGTGACCCGGCTCTCAGTTTGTCAGTTGTGCCAGTAGCACGCATAGCTGGCGTGGCACAGCAAGCCGGCCAGAACGGTGTTGCCTTTCCCCGTGTGCACTTCTCCCCGAGTGAGCCGTCCGCTTTATGGCAGGTTGTACGTACGTAACAGGAAGGGAAACGACATGGGGGTCTTTGTTTTGGGCTCTCACGTGCTGAACTGGTTGTTCCGTAATCCGGTGAATTAATTGTGGGCGAGACCCATTTTTTATCGGAAGATAAATGTGTGCGATGACGTTGAGGATTATGATATTTGAAGACGATGACAATTAGCATAATAGGTCTCATCATCATAGCATGCAGCTGATGCTTGATGATGCTGATGTGGTGGTGGTTGATGATGATAACAAAATTCCTAATTATTTTATTTTTTATTATTAGTACTATCGTCATTATAAATACTTTTGTTGTTTTATTACTAATATTTATGTATGAATCTTCAATAACAGAAGAGAAAAAGGATTGCGTGTGTGCTAGTTACTTTCGCTGCACCATCTCCTCACTGGCCCTCTCTCTCTCCTCAGCCCCTCACGTCTCCTATTGAACCCTTTTTCTTTTGGAATTAGCAAGGAAAGACCTCTTCTTTTCGCCTCGTCGATTTCACTGGCTCTTAATCAAAAGCAACGGAACTAGCGTCCACAGTCATGTTTTGTATTGATCGCCCGTCCAGCAAAAGGCCAGCAAACTGTTTACAAAGCGAGCTTACTTACTTTTCTCCACTAACTTCATTAAAGGATTAGTAATAGTTGTTTTTTTTATCTTGTTAATTCTAGTCACCGGGCGCGTTTAATGTTCCATGAGGTTTAGACGATGGTTCTGTGGGTGGTTGGGTTTATTTTTTCTTTTGGGGCACGGGGAGGTAACCAATCTGGTCGTCTGCAAAGAGAAAGAGAGAGAGGGGGGTCGTGTAAGGGTGCTTGATGGGTATTATCGCAGTTTTTCCTTTTTTTTTTCGGAACACTAAAGCACCACGCATAGTATTCCTGCGTTCAGACATTTTTAGACTGACAGACCGCCCTGATTTGTCTTCTCAAGTCACTTAACAGTCGCCTTGTTTAAGAGACTTGTCTGTGTCGAATGCGAAAGCAGCAAGTGTCCTAGAAACTATGTGTTATATGCAGGACGTGACATAGGCTGGTAGACGTGACAAGCCTATGATAGGGCTTTGTGCGACACAGGTGCTTGAGCTGCACTCGTCTGACGTTGTATGTGACGCCCTTAGAGATAGAACAAGCCTTACGACTAGGCAAGCTCAATAGGTTTTTGACTTTTGAAGGCTGGCGACTTTGTACAGAACAAGAAAAGAAGCCGAAGATGGCGTCTTCCCATCATCTTGTGAGGCATGAGCTGTGTTTGTTCTGCAACATCCCAACACAGCTGCCCTGAAAGATTAACTCAGTTCAGTGAGATAAAGATGTATTTGCAAGCACTGTTTCTCTGCCGCGTTTTCGCTGGTCAGTTAGGATGGGTGGACATTTAATCCAAAAGTGATCAACAGACTCATGAAACGAAAACGCGTAAGTGTATGGAATAAAAGAAAAGAAGTAGAACAGTAACTATTCTTGGGAAAAGTGCATCGCTGGTTTATGGTTGTGTTTTGTTTTAGTTTTGGAAACAGCACAAGGATAAACGAAATAATGACAGATAGATAGATAGCTAGATAGATCAGATAGATCGATAGATAGATAGATGATGATAGATCAGATAGATAAACCAGATGACTAAATTAATTGAGGAACTCCTTGATGTCTTTTCTGTCCAACGTGACCTTTCTTTATAGGAGCTGGGAAAGTGAGAACTCTCTGATATTGGCTAACGGAAATAAAACAAGAAGATACGGTGACAAGACACAAGAGACACGACTCAGGACCACAAAGCGCTCCCGCGAGAGAGACGAGTTGAGAGAGAGAGAGCAGAGAGGAGAGAGAGCGAGAGAGATTACTGGAATGAACGAGAAGTGAAAACAGGATAGTTCAGTTCCAAACTTGGTCCGTTTTAACCTTGAAAAAAATGCTGTTGGCAGTTGAGAATTTGCCTTTTGGCACGTTTCTTTCCCCCCTCCCCCCGCCCCCCCCCCTCTCTACTCCTTCCCACCCATGAAGATGGCAGGTTGTGATGCCCATAACGGAAAGGGAGAATGCAGTTTCTCCCTTTCACCACCGTCAGTCCTGTGGTGGCGATGAGAGGGTGACCAGGCCGACAGGCCGTGCCAGGAGGGGCAGTGAGTGAGTAAAGCGAGTGGAGATCACTGTCCTCACTTGCTTTCTTTCTGCATTTGGTGTGTGCGTTACAAGAATTGGGGGGGGGTGGGGGGTGGGGGGAGTGGGGTGAGAGTGGTTCGGGGGGTGGGGGGGGGGGGGGGGGGGAGCGAGAGAGAGATAGGGGTGTATGACATTCAGATTGTTCTTCGGGAAAACGACATCGAGCGTTGTCACCTCCTGTAATGCCCCGTCACTCTACTCTTCTCTCTCTCTTCTCTATCCTCTCTCTCTCTTCTCTCTCTCTTCTCTTTCTCTGTCTGTTGTCTCCCTCTGTCTGTCTGTCGATGTCTCTCCCTCCCTCCCTCTCTCTCTCTCTTCTCTCTTCCCTCTCACTCTCTCTCTCTCTCTCTCTCTCTCCTCTCTTTCTCTTCTTCATCAGTAACTGTTCGTAGTATGTGCGTTTGCTGTTCTCACCTTTTTTTAAAACACTTTTTGTGCATGCGTCATAATTATATTTTTTTGGTTATCAAAACCTTATATTATGCTGTTGTCTTTTCAACTCTCTCTCTCTCTCTCTCTCTCTCTATATCTCTCTCTCTCTCTCTCTCTCATCTCTCTGTAGTCTGTCGTCGGTCTGTCTCTCGCTCTCGATTCTCTCTCTGTCTGTCTGTCTGTCTGTCTTGTCTGTGTCTATGTCACGATTGTTCACGATTTATTTTTTGTGTAACGAGGGGCTGAATGGGAAATGGAAAAGGGGTACAATGGGGTGGGGGGGGGGGGGGGGGGGGGGGGGGTGGGGGGAGGGGGGGGGAGGGGGGGCATTGAAAGTTCTAATTTTGTGTTGGTATGCTGGGAGCGTAATTGGGAAAGGGGGGCAGCTGCCTGTCCGCCTCCCTCCCGTCCATCCTCCTCCATCCGCAACACCCCCCCCCCCCCCCCTTCGTCCCCCGCCTCCTCTGTTCATAGAGAATGCCCAGTGTGAAAGACGCCTGTCTAACGTACACTGATGATCAGCTCCGCTTCCAGGAGTTCATAGTTCTTTCTGGTTGATCGGCTTGGGGCATTGTGCGCTCGGGGCAATTGCTTTTTCATGGCATAAGGCGCTGAAGTGGCTGAACCTTGTTTCTTTGTTTGTTTGTTTTTCTTTATCATCTGGATCGTCAGCAAATGGGATGCACGTACGCTATTCATATCGCATCCAAATCATTTCATGTCCTTGCTACATCTACATTCAGGCTTGATGTGCAGATCTCTCACTGGCTTTCACGTGCTGATATTTACAAGACTGGTTGTAGAAGGAAGCACTGGCTTACATGAGAGAGAGAGAGAGAGAGAGAGAGAGAGAGAGAGAGAGAGAGAGAAGAGAACGCATGCATGACGTTGCAGCGGACAAAAAGCCAACGGCGCGCTGAGCTATGCATCGCTGGTGGATGAACTAACTGAGGTGGCTGACGCCGCTTGGATTCAAACTGTGCGTTCATGCGTCACTTTACCTCTTGCGTGCAGGCAGCATGTCTTGCGTAATGGAAGCAGGATTGGCCCGCAGCGTGGGTCCATCGACTTGTAAAGTGTGTATGTCTGTGCTTGGGTCTTGCGGGAGATAACATATGTGACTTAGCCTCTGCCATTTTGCATACGTCGTTGACCTCATAATGGTGCGCTGCAACACGCTTGTGGATAACTTCAAAGCAGAAGAGAGAGAGAGAGAGAGAGAGAGAGAGAATGTGTGTGATAGATGTAGGATGGGTGGGTGGGGGTAAGGATTGCAAAAGCTTGATATGATAAAAAAAGATTTTTATTTTATTTTTTTTTTTTTAATTTTTTTTTTTTTTCAATAAATGACTGTAGCTATTCAGTAGCTGCAAGTACGTAAGAACTCGCTTTTTTGTCGTTCTCAAAATCAATCTCTTGACACGAATACAATCCATACCGGTATGATAATACTAACAGTAAAATAATAATTATGATAATAATGATACAGATAATTATGATAATAATGATAATAATAATATTAATAATATAATAATAATAATAATAATAATAATAATAATAATAATAATGCTTGTCTGCGACATAAAAAGTTTGGGGAAAAAAAACCTGCTTGATTTCTCCACATTTGAATGTCTGATTAACGAGAGGAGTTTCAGATGGTAAACGACCTGAGTTTTGCTGCAGAACGGGAACGGTCCAAATGTGGGACAGTTGTCCTCACTCGGAGTATCAGTGTGTCCTTAGTCCAAAGTAAGTGTGACGTAGACAAGCGCACTGGATTCTTTTTGTAGAGTTATCTTTAAAGGAAATTCAAAGGTACGTCATGTTTGGCCTTTTTGGTATATGAATAGTAATAATGATACTACTACGACGACGACGATAACAACAACAACAAATAATAATGATAATAGAACTAAAAAAAAAATTAATGATAATAATAAAATAATAATTATTATTATTGTTATAATAATAACGATAATAATCGTGGTAATAATTTTCCTATGATAATGATGATCACCATTCTTCTTCTTATTACTATTCTTCTTCTTCTTTTTATTATTATTATGAAAGCATTTTTTGCAATTATGTAGATTACATTTAGTAATGTATGTATAGTTATGTCGCAAGAGAAAGCCAGTTTCTTTCAAGAGGCTGCCACAACGTCAGGTTTTGAAAGAAATTATGATATATATGATATGTGTTAAGGTATATCCTCAGAGTATTAGACCTTTTTTTGTTGGTTTTTTTTTTTTTTGGTTTAATATCTCAAAAAATAACAACACTGTCTATATTAAGGGGAGAAAACCTGTGGTGGAAAGAGAGGGAGGACCGAATCGTAGGAGGGGGGGGGGGGGGGAAGAAAAACAACAACACAACTAGACTGTTTTGCCCGGATAGGCAGCTCAGCAAGTTCACCACGATTCGGAATACTGAATTATCCCCAGGGCACAGACGTGACCCGGCTCTCAGTTTGTCAGTTGCTAGCCACGTCAGCACAGCATAGCCTGGCGTGGCACAGCACAGCAGGCCAGAAAGGCCTGTTGCCTTTCCCCGTGTGCAC
>CM031624.1:37998236-38018236 GCA_018398815.1 Conus ventricosus | reverse complement strand
TGGACACTGGATCAGTCCTTATGAAGCACCCCACCTCTCTCTCTCTCTCTCTCTCTCTCACACACACACACACACACACACACACACACACACACACACACACACACACACACACACACACACACACATATACACACGCACGCACGCACGCACGCACGCACGCGCGCGCACACACACACACACACACACACACACACACACACACACACACACACACACACACACACACACGCACACACACACACATACACACACACACGCGCGCGCGCGCGCGCACACACAGACACACACACTTGCACACCTGTTCCTTCCCCATCTTATAATTCCACCGACACCGTAGACCCAGCCTTCTCGCTCCTCACACACACGTCATAATAAATGGAATGAACAGATCATTGTCCAGACCGGAGCGCTAATCAGCCGGCGAGTTCATTCAGCAGTCAAAGCCACTTGGTTAGTACGTTGTCAAAGCCACTCGGTTAGTACGTTGTCAAAGCCACTCGGTTAGTACGTTTCTCACCTCAGCTGTGTGTAGTGGAAGAAAGAAAGAAAGAAAGAAAAGGAGGATGGGGGTGGGAGGGGGGATGGTGGTCGGGGGATAGTGGATGGGGGTGAGGTGTCACAAAGAAGATCATTAGGCGTAGAGCGTGATTTCATCGTGCGCTTAAATTAAAATAACTCTGAGTACAGTGTTTATTTAAAAAAAAAGAAGAAGAAAAGAACAAGAACAAGAAAACCTTCCATGCAAATATCAATGGAGTTGAACGCCACTATCCGTTTGTGAAGCAGTTAAGTGTTGTGTGGTGAAATTGGAGAGAACAAAAGAAAATTCGCTGTCAAAATATATTAACGGAATTTCCACCGCTCCACCAATGTCAGCTTCGAGTTATCTTAAATTGGGCGGGAAGCAAGCACCAAAAAAACCAGTAAACTGGGGATTGGTAGGGAGAATGCTCGGGATTGTCACCGTGTAATGACCAATCATCTTCACGCTCTGGGAAACGTGTTCATTTTGTTCACCAGTGGGATTCACGATATTGAGACAAATACTTGCAGAGCCGAAAGCGAGAACTAAGATCATTAAGTTACTATTTATGGTGCATCGTGAAAAGATAAAAAGAAAAAAAAAAAAGAAGAGAAGAGAAGTAGAAGAAGGCGGTCCACAATCAGAAAAGATTTACTTTCGCTCTTACACTTAGTCTGCTGATTTCGAAGATTAAGCGGAATTTAAACGAAAAACGCAACAAAACGCTGGGTCAGATTTTTAAAACTTCTCCTTCATCTAAGGTTTTGTGTGTGTGTGTGTGTGTGTGTGTGTGTTAAAAACAAGTTTTTGACCAGTTTTAACGGATGTTTGTTCTTTGACTAGTTCGGGAAAATGCGATTCGTCCAGTTCTGTGACCCTCGACACGATTGGCATGTGTCGTGATCACCCTCACCTGCTGCAGTCCCCAGTGATGGCCACACGGGCTGCACGCACACTACTGCCTGGGCCATTGCGTAGGCCCTAACCGGTGGGCTTTCGCTCCACGCGCTTGGCCGACTCAATTTGAATCCATGAATATGCAAATCATTATTAATCCTACCTTGTCGTTGCTATTAACCTGAGCTTGTCAGAATGTAGGGCGTGAGGGAGAACAAAGCCGCCTTGTTCCAGAGCGGGGGATACGTAGAGCGGGTTAGTAGAGGATGGGGGAAGAGGCCCAATAGGGGAGGGGGGGGGGGGGAGGGGAGGGGGAGGGCAGAGGGGGAAGGTGGTGGTGGAGGAGATTTGGTGTGGGGAAATGTAGGGAGAGGAATATGATCTGGGCATCTCCATAACAACCCCCCCCCAACCCTACACTCTTCCCTCCTTCCCTCTCCCCCTTTCTCTTCTAACAGGAAATGGAGAGGTGGTGGTGGTGGAGGAGATGTTGGGGAGATTTAGAGGAGGGGAAGATTGGGAGGAGGGGTTAGATCTTGACTCTTCCATATTCCACCCCCCCCTCCCCCACCTTTCTGGTGGAACACAAAACGAAACCGTTTCATTTTTGTTTCGTTCTGTAACGTTCTGTTGTAAGTTGCAGCAGAAAGATTTAAGTCATCAACGAACACGGAAACAAAACACAATGACCAAGCCACACGACAAAAGATAAATTCACGCTGTAACATCTAATTTACTGGTCTTATCTTCATCCAAGGTGGCATGGAGAGGTCGAAGATCACACCTGTACATGGTGTGGACGTCTAGCTCAAATTCAAGGCCCATTAATCTTCGTCCACTTGTTTCCAAGAAAAGAATAGGCCTACTGCATTAGAATATATATCTAAGTGACATTTCACAACCAGATGGGGAAAAAAATAGTCAAGTATCTGGGGGAAAAAGCATGTGTGAAGCAGTCTCATGTAATATTTAATTAATGAAGAGTAATGTCTAATTAGTGAAGAGTAATGTCTAATTAATGAAGAGTAATGTCTGATTAATGAAGAGTAATGTCTGATTAATGAAGAGTAATGTCTGATTAATGAAGAGTAATGTCTAACGAATGAAGAATAATGTCTGATTAATGAAGAGCAATGTCTAATGAATGAAGAATAATGTCTGATTAATGAAGAGCAATGTCTAATGAATGAAGAATAATGTCTGATTAATGAAGAGCAATGTCTAACGAATGAAAATAATGTCTGATTATTGAAGAGCAATGTCTAACGAATGAAGAATAATGTCTGATTAATGAAGAGCAATGTCTAATGAATGAAGAATAATGTCTGATTAATGAAGAGCAATGTCTAATGAATGAAGAATAATGTCTGATTAATGAAGAGCAATGTCTAATGAATGAAGAATAATGTCTGATTAATGAAGAGTAGTGTCTGATTAATGAAGAGTAGTGTCTGATTAATGAAGAGTAATGTCTAATTAATGACGAGTAATGTCTGATTAATGAAGAGTAATGTCTGATTAATGAAGAGCAATGTCTGATTAATGAAGAGTAATGTCTGATTAATGAAGAGCAATGTCTAATGAATGAAGAATAATGTCTGATTAATGAAGAGTAATGTCTAATTAATGACGAGTAATGTCTGATTAATGAAGAGTAATGTCTGATTAATGAAGAGTAATGTCTGATTAATGAAGAGTAATGTCTGATTAATGATGAGTAATGTCTAATTAATGAAGGGTAATGTCTGATTAATGAAGAGTAATGTCTGATTATTGAAGAGCAATGTCTAATGAATGAAGAGTAATGTCTAATTAATGAAGAGTAGTGTCTGATTAATGAAGAGTAATGTCTGATTAATGAAGAGTAATGTCTAATTACTGATCCGGAGCGCCATGTCAGAGCAAAGCCCCGTAGAAAGGTGGACCGTCCTGCTCCGAACACGGTGAGGCCTTTCACAGCAGAAACCACTTCTGACGGCCCATGTGCCGGCACCTGATTGGCCCGGTGGCTATAAGGCCACAGACTCGTGTTCCCAGCAGGTCTGGGGTTCGGTTCACACAGGAGACATCCAAGTTGAGAGAGATTTTCTCATCGAAACGACCTTCTGTACAGAATGCAGCCAGCACTTCGGAGGATTCTTTAAACCGAGAATCTGTTCGCGAGTGCATGCATTAAAACAAACAAACAAACAAACAAACATAAATCTTGCGAGCGGTTTGTATCTCATTCCACGTTTCGCAGAAGAGTAGGCCATTCCGTGGCGGTGGGAGTGATGACAGGGAAATTAAACACATGAACATTTGTGTCGTCTTTACACGTCATCTCCGAAGACAGAATGTGGCTGCCTTAGCGGTGTGTGACTGAAAACATCGCATGCGCAAAACTCTTTCTAGTAGTGAACCTGGGAGTTCTTTGCCGAAGAACGAAGAAAGAATGAAAGGGGAACAAGATGCAAAGCATATAAACGTACTCCCAGTTTATCCTGAATATGCGTGAGATATTCCATAGAGGAAAAACCGCCTTGGTCTGGTGTAACCGTTGGTAATGGCTATTCTGGTAAACATCGGCCATCGTCTGTGACCTATAATGAATATACGTACAAATTTTCAGACAGATCGGCCAAGAACTTTCTAAGATTTTCCATAAAGAAGAAAACCATTATGGGCCGTTAGTAATGGCTATAACGGTTCACTTAAACATCGGGCATCATCCGTGACCCATAATGAACATGCCTACAAATTTTCAGAAATATCGGCCACGTACTTTCTGAGATATTCCATAAAGAAGAAAAACCGTTACAGGCCGTTACAGCCGCTAGTAACGGCTATAACGATAAACTAAAACATAAGGCATCATCCGTGACCCATAATGAACATACATGCTAATTTTCACAAAGATCGGCCAAGTACAATCTGAGATATTCTATAAAGAAGAAAAAGCACTACAGGCCGTTACAGCCGTTAGTAACGGTATAACGGTAAACTAAAACATCGGGCATTATTCATGACCCACAGTGAACATACCTGCTAATGTTAACGAAGATCAGCCAAGTACTTTCTGAAATATTCCATGAAGAAAAAAAAGGGTTACAGGCCGTTACAGCCGTTAGTAACGGTATATATGGTAAACTAAAACATCGGGCATTATTTGTGACCCATAATGAACATACCTACAAATTTTCAGAAAGATCGGCCAAGTGCTTTCTGAGATATTCCATAAAGAAGAAAAACCGTTACAGGCCGTTACAGCCGTTAGTAACGGTTATAACGGAGTAAACTAAAACATCGGGCATCATCCGAGACCCATAATGAACATACCTGCTAATTTTCACAAAGATCGGCCAAATACTTTCTGAGATATTCGATGGAGAAGAAAAGCCGTAACGGTAAACTAAAACATCGGGCATCATCCGTGACCCATAATGAGCATACCTACAAATTTTCAGAAAGATCGGCTAAGTACTTTCTGAGATATTCTATAAAGAAGAAAAACCGTTACAGGCCGTTACAGCCGTTACTAACGGCTATAACGTTTAACTAAAACATCAGGCATTATTCGTGACGCATAATGAACATACCTACAAATTTTCAGAAAGATCGGCCAAGTACCTTTTGAGATATTCTATAAAGAAGAAAAACCCTTACAGGCTGTTACAGCCGTTAGTAACGGCTAAAACGGGGTAAACTAAAACATCGGGCATCATCCGTGACCCATAATGAACATACCTGCTAATTTTCACAAAGATCGGCCAAGTACTTTCTGAGATATTCTATAAAGAAGAAAGGCGTTACAGGCAGTAACGGCTGTAACGGTAAACTAAAACATCGGTCATCATCCTTGACCCATAGTGAACATACCTACAAATTTTCAGAAAGATCGGCCAAGTACTTTTTGAGATATTCCATAAAGAAGAAAACCGTTACAGGCTGTTACAGCCGTTAGTAACGGCTGTAGCGGGTAAACTAAAACATCGGGCATCATCCGTGACCCATAATGAACATACCTGCTAATTTTCACAAAGATCAGCCAAGTACTTTCTGAGATATTCAATGTAGAAGAAAAACCGTTACAGGCCGTTACAGCCGTTAGTAACGGCTGTAACGGTAAACTAAAACATCGGTCATCATCATACCTACAAATTTTCAGAAAGATCGGCTCAGTAGTTTTGTCTGGAGCGAGTGGAACACATTTTGACCACGGACACACACACACACACACACACACACACACACACACACACACACACACACACACAGCATTTCTTCGTTCCCATTCTAAAGTACTCCCTGTTCTTTAAGAACTGGGAGTACAAAAAGGGAAGGAAGAAAGAAAGATATACAGTCATATAGATGGACAGAAGATTCGTCAAGGTCAAACAGGATTCAATTAGCGTCAGTTAATGATTACTAATGCTAAAAAGACAAAAAAAGAAACAAACTGAACTCTTGACCTTGTGACCTTGAACAAAACCGGATGTCGATGTGACCGCTGTTCCCCCCCCCCCCCCCCCCCCCCGCCCCCCAATGATTTCTAATCATGATTTAATTTATCAACGTTGCTGTGAAATTAGTTCAATCTTTCGCTGAAAGTATTCTACGGACATGTAGACAGACAGACAGACAAAGAGATATATCTGAATTAATTCATTCATGTATTCGTCTCGTTTTCCTTTCCAGTTATTTTCGTTGTGGGATAAGGTGAAAAGAAGAGTCAGTTTCTTTTTATGATTTTATTCTTCATTTATGACGGCAGTTGGTGTGATGTCACCTGTGTGTCTCCTGGCGACATTAACAATCGGTCGGAAAGGGACGGACAGAGTTAAGCCGCCGTGTTGTCTGTGTTGCTGTGCCCTACCGACACAAGACGGCAGTTGACAGCAAAACGTGAAGCCATCTTGAAAGCATGTGCAGGCATGCATTTCCCCTTCGTACATTCCCCTCTCTCCCCCCCCCCCCCCCCCCCCCCCTTCCTCTTCCCCTCATCCCTTTCTCTTCCCCGCTCTTCCACTGATTCACATACATTAATTAAAGATCGAAGCCAAAGAACTTAAAGGGGTCCTCACCCATAAATAGCATGTTTGGGTTGTTCAAAAGTATGATCGAGCGTGTTTCGATGTGCGTGTTACTTTTCTTCTGGAACTCACTTCTATCCGTGTTTCGGGTCGTGCAAGTAGCCAAATCGTGACTCGCCACGGAGATTGCCGAGCACAGTACGGAAAGAGACGAGAGACGGGGATTCCGCAAGTGACGTATAATGCCAAGATTATCGTGAATGAAAGACATGTCCCTAAAAGCTTTCGCTACAAGGACGTAAAACTCAACCATTTTCCGGCGATAATGGCAGATGCTCCCAGCTACGAGTCAAGTTCGAACGAAGAGGACATCGAACGTGAAATTTTCACTTAAGTGTATGGAGTTCAGCTGTACCAGTTTGAACCTGCAGCTCCTTGTAGAGTACCACCTCCCTCGCCATCAGACGCTTGTGTTTCTTTCCAGGCAGTTCGACATTATTTTTACAGGTTGATCATATTATGTACATGTACACACATACGCACGACACAGATAGTACATGATATACACATGTACATACATACATCTGTCCACACACACACACACACACACACACACACATTACCGTAGTATGTACATAACTTTAAAATGATTATGTGATAAACAACATTTTCCTTCAGTTGTTTAGAACTATCAGATAATGCCTTTTCCTTTGAACACGAGTTTGTCAGCTACTGCATCATCACACTAATTCTCTTCCCTGCTGTAGCACTCTTTTCAATTGCTGTTCACTTTCAGTGACACCCCCCCCCCCCCACACACACACACACACACACACACCTTTTTTTTACATTCCTCATTTTCAGTCTCACTCTCTCCACTTACATTCTGAAGTTCACAATGACAATAAGAATCTGAGAGGTCTTTTACAATATATTGCAGTCAAAGATTCTGGCTGTTATTTTAAAAACTGATGCGTGACGTGCCGTACATCAGATCTAAGCTGCAGATCTAAGCTCATTATTCTCTTACTCACCAGGGCAGTTTATAGCATACAGACACACCACACATGCACACTAAGTCACCATCCTGTGTCCAATACTGATAAATAACTCACTTACTAAAGCATATGGTTGTTGGGCGGAAACTTGAACTTGCAGCGGTGCCTGATGTTCAGCAATGTCCTCAAAAATAAAAACCCAAACTATCATTCACTGGAGTCCAACAAGTTGTTATTTGTGGACATGGACACTTTCTTGTTAATAAGAATCGTGACTTCAGTTTTATTGGAAACAGTAACAGCAGGGGGGAAAAATCGATCACAAACATACAACAGTTTCAGTGGCAGCAGGCAGTGTGACTGACTGACTGCCACTATGACAGTAACAATGTATTTTTCAGTTTGATGCCAACACTCAACAAAAACCAACAACCATCTTTACAACCAACCATACACTAAGAATAAAATGAAACACAAAAAGATCAACCACGTCCCCCCATTCCACAAACCTTACCTTCTTTACGTCTCTGAGTGTGGCTCTCTTGCTCCTGACAGAATCGGTGTCACCGTAATGTTCTCATCCCCAGCTGATGCATTTGTACCATAGTGTTCAAGTGCTTCGGCTGTTCGGATGATCCCTGGAGTCTTTTAGCCAGGGTATGACAACAACAACAACTGTTGCGTTTGAGGCTTGCACTTGCAGCTGGCGAATGAACAGAGAGTGCTTTAATACATTTTTCTGTTATAATAGTTGGCACAGCATCCTCTTTCAGCTGTCTTCGGACCCTAATTCCAGCTTCCACCTTTACCTTCAAGGTGTGTTGGTCTTGGAAACTGTGCTCTTCGGAGTGACGACCGCAAATGCCATGATAACTGTCCCGAAGAACAAAATCTTTCCACGTTGTGGTGACAAAATCTATCCACAATCGCCTAAACTGGCTGGAGGCACCTGAAAAAGCATGAACGCTTACTCTTTGCTTATTTCCTGACAAAATTCCGCAACCAGACACAGCACACATTCGCCCCATCTCACTTCAGTCGAACACGACTTGGCTTTTCTACGTCATCAATCGGGAACCCCCCCCCCCCCCCCCCCCCTTTTTTTTAAATCGAAATCGAGGCTCTCGTTCCTGTTTCAGCCTCTCGCTTTCCCAGTCCACAGGAAATGCTGTTCTCACTGCAAGATGAGAGCACAGGCGGCTGATTCGGGGCTGGGTTTCGCAATACGACCTCATACCAAAACCGTGTATTTGGTCAAAATAGATTTGTGAAAATGGGTGAGAACCCCTTTAACAACACTCAAACAAACAAACAAACAAAAAGCATCGAAGTGCAACAACGATATCAAACGACGTTGTGAACAACCTGAATTAAACACCTGAAAGTTACTGGATGGCTCCTTTCAACTTCAGAAAGTCGTCTGCACTGAAAAATGCAAGCTTCTCCTTTTGTTTCTTCTTCTTCTTCTTCTTCTTCTTCTGCTTCTGCTTCTTTTTCTTCTTCTTTTATTCTTGCAGCTTTAACTAAAAAGAAACAAATTCCTGCAAACCTTTTTGACGGAATTCTTTGAAATCCCCAGGATAGTATACATATATTCTGCCCGACTATTTTTTTTTCAGACATGTAGTTATTTTGAGATGGTAGACTGTAAAGTTTTGTTTGTCTTTTTTTTTTTTTTTTTTTAAAGAAAATTATATCATTCAATATATTTTTTTTTCTTCGTCCCCCCCCCCCTCCCCCCAGGCTATTCAGAGTAAAAAGAAAAAGTGACAATATGTAAAACTTAAGTGATTTCTACAACTGGTTTATTTAGTTCATGAGATGGGGTATGGTCAACAAAATGTTTTTTCAACATGGCTGACAACTTGTGTATTATCATAGCAACCATGAGGCACAAAAACATGGAGGGGGGGGGGGGGGAGGGGGCGGCAGGGGGGGGGGGGCGTTCTTTTTTTTTAATTGCTTAGGAGTGTTTCTATTTACCATATTAAAATGCCTTACAGTTTCAGCTGTGTTTAATTACAGGATTCACTGCAGACGATTGCGTTCAGTTATGCACATAGGATGTATGTTGCAGCCAGACGTGTGACTTCCCTCCCCCCCCCCCCCCCTCTCTCTCTCTCTCTCTCTCTCTCTCTCTCTCTCTCTCTTTTGCCGTGATTTTGTGAGAAGGATGCGGAGGACGGTCTTCACACCCGTTACAGGCTGGCACACAGCTGATGTATAACAGAGGTCACGTGTTTGAAAATGAACCAATACGAGAGCCATACACCTCGTTCGGGTCAAGACAAACCCAGTGTTACTGCTAGTTCCGTTGCACTTCAGATCTCTCTCTCTCTCTCTCTCTCTCTCTCTCTCTCTCTCTCTCTCTCTCTCTCTCTCTCTCTCTCTATCCATTGTTGTTTTCTGCTTTCTTTCCCTTCCTCACTCCTTCCTACAGTTTCTAACCGACAGTCTTGCTTCTTCCTTCTCTTTTTCTGTGCCGTCAAAAGATTTTGCAAATGGAGGAGACGGGAGGGGGGGGGGGGGGGGCAGCTTAACTGACATCACTGTAGCAATCTTGTACATTTTTTAGATCAGCAGTGGGGGAGGGTGGGGTGCACTCCTTTTCCAAATTTTCATAAAAGCAGGCGGAGAGGGTGCGAGAGAAGGGGGGGTGGGGGGGGGGGGGAGGGAGAGGAAGGGCTCCTAAATGTTTGTTTAAAACCGGGGGGTGGGGTGGGGGTGGAGGCATAGTTTATGTAAAAGAGAGAGAGAGCTTGTGTGTGTGTGTGTATGTGTGTGTGTGTGTGTGTGTGTGTGTGTGTGTGTGTGTGGTGCGCGCGCGCGCTTTCCCTAAGCTTTAGAAGGGGTGTTCTATCATCTTTCAAACTCCTGTAAAAGTGGGTGAGAGGGTGAAGGGTGAGGGGAGGTGGGGACACGCCATAATCTGTGCCGTCCATTTTTTTTTTATTACATCAACTATTGGATAGGGGTGAGGGAGGAAGCATGTCTGCCCTCATCTCCCGTATTTTCAGGGAGGGAGAGCGGAGTACTATCGCAGTACTCTGTGTTTTACTGTTTAGACCATGAAATGTTTCCAAAATTCAAAACGTATTTTTTACCTGTGAGCGAAGGATAGAAGATTTTTTTTTTTTTGCAACGTATCATATTATTTTGACATTCCACGGTCAAAATGAAACTCGTGTCCCATGACTCGGTCTCACTACTTCATCCAGACTTCTTACCACAAATCCAGCTGTCCAGAAGGCCCATATTCCAGATGGCCCATATTCCAGATGGCCCATATTCCAGACGGCCAATATTCCAGACGGCCAATATTCCAGACGGCCAATATTCCAGACGGCCCATATTCCAGACGGATACAATCAAGAAGGATGTTTACATGATCTGAAGCTGTTGTTTAGAAAAAGAGATCGGCATAAAACCTGAGCAGGTACAAAAGGAAATCTGAAGTAAGGCGTGGGACATAACAGGTAAAGGAGAAGCAAGGATGAAAACTACTACTCCCCGGCGAAACAGTTAACTGCGCATTACTTTGAAATAGTGCTGCCAGAGGTGCCCATTCGCTTACCACATATACAGGCAAGGAACACTCGTGACAGACAAAGACATTCTTCCCATAAAGAAAGGAGAGTTTGGGAATGTTGGGGAAGAAATTCCTAGCTTTGAATTTCTTTCTTTTTAGGGGAGGTTTCTTTTGCTCATGCGAGCCTTGTCTGCATGTGGGTTTTGGCAAACTGGTGCAGCAGAAAATGCTGACTTTAAAAAATTGATCCTTTCAAATCTCTTTGAGGAAGCTAGGGCTGCAGCAACACCCCCAGCGGATTGGGTTTGGGGCTGACCTCTTCAGCTGGATCCATGTCACTCCGGTTCCCTTCATTTCGGAATCCCTGCACCTGTCTGTTTAGGTCGTCCCACGTTCTTTTCCCCCTTTGGGTTCCAGTAGAGTGCCCGTCTCCGCGATGTTAGTGGCAGACGTTTCGTAGTGTGTGAGCAGTTTACCTGCCATTTTCTTTTCCTTATCTCTATATCCATCGGATTTTTCTCTGGCTCTGTGCCACATGCTTTTCTTAGAAATGGCAGGAAGTGTTCGGAGTTGTTTCATCGTTGGGGCGAAAATCACTTTTCTTGTCTTTTCTTTACAGGATGAATTCGTCAATATAGTAGTCTGATCTGATCTAATGACGTCCTACCCCCCCCCCCCCCCCCCCCCCCCCCCCCCCCCCCCTCTAGCCCCTCCACCCACCGCCGTCAGTGTCCCCCGCCCGCCGCCCTCGACCCTTTCCTCAACAATGAGCCAGTGGTGAACATCTTCACTATTGTGTTCTAATGTAGAGTGTTGTTGGAACGTCTCGTGGTGAACGTCTTCACTATTGTGTTCTAATGTAGTGTGTTGTTGGAACGTCTTGTGGTGAACTGCTTCACTATTGTGTTCTAATGTAGAGTGTTGTTGGAACGTCTCGTGGTGAACTTCTTCACTATTGTGTTCTGATGTAGAGTGTTGTTGGAACGTCTCGTGGTGAACGTCTTCACTATTGTGTTCTAATGTAGAGTGTTGTTGGAACGTCTCGTGGTGAACTTCTTCACTATTGTGTTCTAATGTAGTGTGTTGTTGGAACGTCTTGTGGTGAACTGCTTCACTATTGTGTTCTGATGTAGAGTGTTGTTGGAACGTCTCGTGGTGAACTTCTTCACTATTGTGTTCTAATGTAGTGTGTTGTTGGAACGTCTTGTGGTGAACTTCTTCACTATTGTGTTCTAATGTAGTGTGTTGTTGGAACGTCTTGTGGTGAACTGCTTCACTATTGTGTTCTGATGTAGAGTGTTGTTGGAACGTCTCGTGGTGAACGTCTTCACTATTGTGTTCTAATGTAGTGTGTTGTTGGAACGTCTTGTGGTGAACTGCTTCACCATTGTGTTCTAATGTAGAGTGTTGTTGGAACGTCTTGTGCTGAACTGCTTCACCGTTGTTCTAAAGCAGTGATATGCTGTGGCACGCACGCCCAGTTGGGGGTCATCCTCCCCGCTGATGTCCTGTCGGTGAGGAGCACCCTTCAAGGCTCTCAAAACAAAGAACGGATATGGACTACTGCCCTGTGCTCTAGCCAACTGGGCCACACAGGTGACCACAGCGCTGCATGCAGTGGATGGCCGCACGTCATGGAGGTCATGGACAAACAAGACGGCTGACCGACGGGCAGAGATCAGTAAGGCGACTAGAGCAGGACAACAGAGAAGCCTGGCAGGTTGAGGAGAAGACCATCACACCAAAGCTGTCTTCCAGGGTCAACAGGGTTCCGGCAACATGTAGACTTGGACCACAGCGGGGAGCACTACTGTCCCAGCCGAGCGGATCGGGTTGGTCCTGCTTGGACTCGGGACACGTCATGACAGGTGCGCGATGGCTCCAGAGTCGGCCAGAAAGACGCACGTGTTGTGATGCTGTCCCTCTGAGCAGCCAACATCCTCTCCAAGACTGCACTCACCGGGACACACCCTGGAAGAGGTCACACGGTCAGGGCGGACAACTCGATCCGTGGAAGAAGCTCTGCGATAACAAAAGACACTGCCGCTTGTGAGGGCGACTAACGTGATCATCTTTAGCGATCGACAAAGAATGAGTACCATCATGAGGAAATGAAGGTGGTGTCGCACAATAGTGTGTGATGGTATGCCGCAACTTTGCTGTTCCAGTATGGTGCCATGATTACTCTCTTATTACTCAGCATTCGTCCAGCAGAATGCCAGAGTGTGCTGATCTAGCATTATGATGATGCGAGTGGATTTTTTTTCCCATTGTGACTTTCTGACGCTTGTATCATCATGACGTAAAAGTTGAAAGTGATGACGTATCTTACATGCTGTGATGTTGTCTTCATACACTGTGGTAAACAGAGTACTGCAAAAGCATGCAGGCAGACATGTCACTACTGACGACATGTTGTCGCAGCGCATTCTGATGACGTGATGTTCTGTCATGACGTAGGACCAGGTGCATGTTTCTTTCTCACAGCGTGATCCGATGACGCATGTATCACAATATGACGCAATAGCAGGTAACTGTCGTCACGATCCAATGATTTCGCCGCTCCAGCTATACCGTCACAGTGTGACACATTGTTGTAGTATTGTGTAAGGTGTTCTTGCGATTACGTTTGATGGTATGATATTAATGTTGCCCATGTGCATCATTGATAAACTTACATTTCATCGCAACATTAAAACACGCACTACTGCAGCGTAACATGCACGTATTACGGCTGCAGAAAAATAAAAACATACCACTGTAACTTAAAATGTGCATAACTGCAACATAAACCATCGTATTGACGGAACGTAACACATACAGACACAGATACACACACAGACACGGACACGCGCACGCACGCGCGCGCGCGCACACACACACACACACACACACACACACACACACACACACACACACACACACACACACACACACACATCCGTCTAATATCACTTAAGGGTGAACAGACGTAAAATTAAAGAACGAACGAACACACACACACACACACACACACACACACACACACACACACACACACACACACACACACACACAGCTTTCTAAGATACGTATCCCTGTAGCATTAGGGCAACATTGTACATCAGAAAAACCACACACACACACACACGCGCGCGCACACACACACACACACACACACACACACACACACACACACACACACACACACACACACACACACAGCTTTCTAAGATACGTATCCCTGCAGCATTAGGGCAACATTGTACATCAGTAAAACCAACCAAACACACACACATACGCACGCACGCACGCACGCACGCACGCATACACACACACACACACACACACACACACACACACACACACACACACACACACACACACACACACACTCTCAACGTGAAATCACATGTACTCATATTACCGCGATCTATTGCAAGAAGGAATACTTAATATACAATATAATATACACATTACAACAACATCAAACACGCATTATAACAACTTTGAATGTGAGTCTTTGCCATACCTATTTCTGTGAAATAAAAACACCCACGGAGATACGTATGATTGCAATATAACAACATTATACATGCATTACTGCAACGTGCGAAAACATATCATTACAAAGTGCTGGTACCTTATCAGTGCAACATACAATTTCCAAATACATCATTAGTGCAGATTAAAACTACAGACGATTGCAGCACCCCAACCAAGTATTGTGCAACGTACAACTACAGACTAATGCAGCACCCCAACCAAGCATTGTGCAACATACAACTACAGACTATTGCAGCACCCCAACCAAGCATTGTGCAACATACAACTACAGACTATTGCAGCACCCCAACCAAGCATTGTGCAACATACAACTACAGACTATTGCAGCACCCCAACCAAGCATTGTGCAACATACAACTACAGACTATTGCAGCACCCCAACCAAGCATTGTGCAACATACAACTACTGACTAATGCAGCACCCCAACCAAGCATTGTGCAACATACAACTACAGACTATTGCAGCACCCCAACCAAGCATTGTGCAACATACAACTACAGACTAATGCAGCACCCCAACCAAGCATTGTGCAACATACAACTACAGACCATTGTAGCACCCCAACCAAGCATTGTGCAACATACAACTACAGACTATGGCAGCACCCCAACCAAGCATTATTGTGATATGAACATTCGTACGACTGCAGCACACGAACGCATAACATTTCAACAGTCAAAAGACACGTATCAGTACAACCTCAAAACACAGATCATGGTATCGTACGTCAACGTACTATTGACAGGTGAAGAAGAAGAAGAAGAAGAAGAAGTAAGGAACATACAGTTGCACCATTGACACATGCGTTCTGTCCAGGTGATCAATGCCGCCACGTTGTTGACAGGTTCCACGGTGATGTGGACCGTGGAGAGCGTCACCCCAGGCTTCAACTCACCGGACATGGCCGGAGGTTCGGCCACCGGCCCCGATGGGGGCAGTGGTCAGCAAAACACGGTCCTGGACAGCATAGGCACTGGCGGAGGAGGAGGAGGAGGAGGAGAAGGAGGATGGGGAGGAGGAGAAGGAGGGGGACTGCCTAAGGAACCCCACCCACCCAGCCGTCTGCCCCCACCACCCTGCCACCCCCGCCGTACTATGCCTTCTCCCAGACCACCACTCCTTACGTGCCCTACTTCCCTGGTTTCCCTCAGGGCAGGGGGGTCAGGCTGGTGGGCTGGAGGGGTCTGGTGGTGGGGTGACACCCCAGTACTCTTCCGTGGTTGATCCCCCGCCCTCAGGTAGCTGGTGCAGGGGCGGATCACTTCGTCCAGGAGGGGCGGAGGCAGAGAATTGGGGGGTGGGAGGGAGGGGTGAAAAGGTGGGGGTGGGGTGGGGTGGGTCGGTGGTGCATCCGCCTTTACTTTTCAGAGGCCCACAGAGACCCAGACGTTGTTGAGGTGATGGAACGGGTCCATTGAGACCCAGACGTTATTGAGGTGAGGAAACGGGTCCACAGAGACCCAGACGTTATTGAGGGGAGGGAACGGGTCCACAGAGACCCAGACGTTATTGAGGTGAGGGAAGGGGTCCACAGAGACCCAGACGTTATTGAGGTGAGGGAAGGGGTCCACAGAGACCCAGACGTTATTGAGGTGAGGGAACGGGTCCACAGAGACCCAGACGTTATTGAGGTGAGGGAAGGGGTCCACAGAGACCCAGACGTTATTGAGGTGAGGGAACGGGTCCATTGAGACCAGACGTTATTGAGGTGAGGGAAGGGGTCCACAGAGACCCAGACGTTATTGAGAGGAGGGAAGGGGTCCACAGAGACCCAGACGTTATTTACGTGAGGGAAGGGGTCCACAGAGACCCAGACGTTATTGAGGTGAGGAAAGGGGTCCACAGAGACCCAGACGTTATTGAGGTGAGGGAACGGGTCCACAGAGACCCAGACGTTATTGAGGTGAGGAAAGGGGTCCACAGAGACCCAGACGTTATTTACGTGAGGGAAGGGGTCCACAGAGACCGAGACGTTATCGAGCTGAGGGAAGAGGTACTGAGAAAGAGCGGGGGGGTGGGGTGTTACCAGACGTTATTGAGGGGAGGGAAGAGGTACTGAGAAGGGGGGGGTGGGGTGTTACCAGACGTTATTGAGGGGAGGGAAGAGGTACTGAGAAGGGGGGGGTGGGGTGTTACCAGACGTTATTGAGGGGAGGGAAGAGGTACTGAGAAGGGGGGGGGGGGGGTGTGTTACCAGACGTTATTGAGGGGAGGGAAGAGGTACTCAGAAGGGGGGGTGGGGTGTTACCAGACGTTATTGAGGGGAGGGAAGAGGTACTGAGAAAGAGCGGGGGGGATGTTACCAGACGTTACTGAGGGGAGGGAAGGGGTACTGAGAAAGGGCGGGGGGTGGGGGTGGGTGGAGTTACCAGACGTTATTGAGGGAAGGGAAGGGGTATTGAGAAAGAGCGGCAGGGGGGGGGTGTTACCAGACGTTATTGAGGGGAGGGAAGGGGTACTGAGAAAGAGCGGGGGGATGGGGGGCGGGGGGTGGAGTTACCAGACGTTACTGAGGGAAGGGAAGGGGTACTGAGAAAGAGCGGGGGTGGATGGGGGGGGGGGGTGTTACCAGACGTTATTGAGGGGAGGGAAGGGGTACTGAGAAAGAGCGGGGGGGGGGGGGGGGGGAGGGGGGTGTTTTTTTTTTTTTTTTTTTTTCCGAGATCAGAATTTTCAACTGTTTCCTACCACGAGGAGAGAGCAGTTGACGGGAATCTTTTTTCTTTACTTTGTATTGCTAATTTCTGTTATAAATGGACACAAGTTACGCATGCATTAATGTAAGCTCTCTCTCTCTCTCTCTCTCTCTCTCTCTCTCTCTCTCTCTCTCTCTAAGAGTGTTCATCATCGT
Source organism: Conus ventricosus (assembly GCA_018398815.1). Lineage (NCBI taxonomy): Eukaryota > Metazoa > Mollusca > Gastropoda > Neogastropoda > Conidae > Conus > Conus ventricosus. Next base: position 38,000,876 of record CM031624.1, on the reverse strand, counting down.
CGGTGTGTCTTGACTGTCTTCTATTCTGTTCACTTCTGGCTTTCTGTCGGTGGAGGTCTTCATTCTTCAGTACTGCGTTCTCTTCAGTAACAAGTTGAGCCCGTAGTGGTGTGGGTTCATGTCTTGGAAGGTCGAGTTCTCTCTTGTTTCCATCAAAGGCAAGGGATGTTCTGTGTTGTGGCTGCGCTCGCGTCACTACCATGAGCGTTGGTTTTCTTCCTCTTCGTGGCTGCCGTTTCGCTCACTTTCACGTTTCGTTCGCCTGCTGTTCCAAAATGTAGCCGTTCGCTGTGATTCTCCAGGGCCAGTGTTATTTTCCTTAAATCATTCATTTGTCACCTTGTTGGTCTGTATTCTATGTACCTATTATAATTTGATTCCCTTTTTCATCATCTCTCCTTTTTTTCTTTCTTTTCTTTTCTTTTCTTTTTTCCAGCATGCACATGTCCCCAATATAAGACAAATCATTAGGTTCATGCATTACTCTCTCTCTCTCTCTCTCTCAAGGGGGTGTTACCAGACGTTATTGAGGGAAGGGAAGGGGTACTGAGAAAGAGCGGGGGGGGGGGGGGGGGTTACCAGATGTTATTGAGGGGAGGGAAGGGGGTACTGAGAAAGAGGGGGGAGGGGGGGGTGATACCAGACGTTATTGAGGGGAGGGAAGGGTTACTGAGAAAGAGCGGGGGGATGGGGGGGGGGGGGGGTGTTACCAGACGTTATTCAGAGGAGGGAAGGGGTACTGAGAAAGAGCGGGGGGGGGGGGGGGGGTGTTACCAGACGTTATTGAGGGGAGGGAAGGGGTACTGAGAAGAGGCGGGGGGGGGGGGGGGGGGGGGGGGGGAGGGGGGGTGTTACCAGACGTTATTGAGGGAAGGGAAGGGGGTACTGAGAAAGAGCGGGGGGGGGGGGGGGGGGGGGGGGGGGGAGGGGGGTTCAGTTACCAGACGTTATTGAGGGGAGGGAAGGGGGTACTGAGAAAGAGTGGGGTGGTGGGGTGGTGGTGGTGGAGATGCCCTCTGGCTTTTTTTTTTTTTTTTTTTTTTTTTTTGCTGTCCCAACCTCTGCGCCACCTCAGAGGCAGTGCACCCACTCCGCTCGTTCCGACACCCGTCCACAGCCACAGCCCGGTCGGCCCCGCCGCAGCCCCGGCACCGGCAATCCACAGGGAGCAGTCAATGTTAAGTCGTCAAGAGGCAACCCACCGGAGGAGACACTGCACTGCTGCCGAGTCACTTCGGTGGTGTTCAGTGGCGCCTGTTCTGATCTAGCATACGCAGGACACCACCTACTAAGCCCCTACTGTCGACAATAATTGCTTAGTCGCGGAGCCGGCGTGAGTGAGCTCTCCCTCCAGAGGGCGCCACCACGTGCGTCCAACGACAGACCCCATGGACTCGCCGATACCGGTGACCCCGACGGAACCAAACCAAGGCCACAGACGCGGAGAGGACATCGAAATTGAGGTCACCATGAGAGCAGGGCATGAAGAGCCACAGAATTTGAGACATTTTTTTTAATGCTGATCGATGAGAATGAGGATGATTAAGATGATGCTACGCATTTCCATTTCGGTCTGAGACTACATGACAGGGCTGTACTCTACGCTTCCTTTCATAACATATCCTGGCGTCAACCAGGCCCGAGAGATACAGACACCTGCAGTGTTGGTCAGGAAATTTGAGCAACACTCTCAGAAACGCATCCATTAAGTGGATGAAACTCGACTGTGTGGTCCCAGTCTTCCCAACTGAGTCCGCGGCAAACTCAACTCTGGGTAGGAGCCGGTCGGGGCAGAAAAAAACCCACATGACTCTGATGGGATTCGAACCCACGACCTCCCAGCCGGGAGTCCGCGATGCTAACCACTTCGCCACGGCGGCTGGTCCCTCTGGGTGGTTAAGTTTGAAACGAAAGTTTGGTGGAAAGTCTTCAACAAAGAAAGAAAAAAACTTAGAAAAGAAAAGAAAGGGGGAAAAAGGCAAGAAAGAAAGAAAAGAAAAGAAAAAAGAAAAGAAAAGAAAAACTCTCTTTATTTCATACAAGTTTTATAGTGTCTTCTCGGCTGATTGCAAAGTCAAGTCTCCGTTGTATGGTTTAACTGCAGCGGCCCATTGAAGTGCATTGTATTTTGTTGTGCACATGCGTTGATTTAGGTTGTTCATTTCATCAGTAGAAAGTAACAAGACCACCACAGCCCACAGCCATCACCAACAGCAGCAACACCATCTCAACAGTACACATACATATCTTAGTCTGGCGGGTTTTAAAACAACAACAACAACAACAGATTGTGTACAGCTCAAGAGAGCGTTTTCATTCGCCAAAGACACCATTTTGTTCTTTTATTTTGAGAGAAGTTTTTTTTTTTTTTTTTTTTCGATTTCTTTTAATGCATGTTGGTGTGTGTTGTTGTTGTTTTTCCGCTGTTTATTTGTCCATTTATCTATTGATTTATTGAATTAAAATGAATACAGAAGATTCGGGGTTTCCTGATTGAAGAAAAGTGAGAGTGAAATACTTAACTAGAAGGGGGAGGAGGGGAGGGTTTTGACGAAAATATGCGAATAAAATGCTTAGAATAGAGTGTATGAGAGAGAGAGAGAGAGAGAGAGAGAGAGAGAGAGAGAGAAAACTGTTGGC
>CM031624.1:37980736-37983236 GCA_018398815.1 Conus ventricosus | reverse complement strand
TATAAAGCACTTTTTTTCCTCTGTGAAACATAAGCATGATCACAAGACAGAACTGTATTAATGACGGTTCATTTTACATAGTTTTGAAAGAAAAAAAACCCTGTTTAAACGGTCGTGTAAACGTTCCTGAGCATAAGAACACGGAATTCACTGGTAATGTGGATTGTTTTGCAACTTACTGAAATCAGTTATCAGCCGCCAGGACGCAATTAATGATTCACTCTATTGTTGTATGGTAATGAACGATTTACTGGTTCTCTCTCTCTCTCTCTCTCTCTCTCTCTCTCTCTCTCTCTCTCTCTCTCTCTCTCTCTCTCTCATGGGAGGAGAGGGGGAGGGGGTGGAGGAGGGCGGGGGATGTCATTATAAGGGCATAATGTTTGTTCACAAGATTTTAAAAGTTGAGAAAAAACATACGCATGCATTGTGTTCCAAGGCCCTTCATTTGGAATATAGTATAACTAACAATGAAACCAACAATGAAATGATAACTTGCAAAGCTGGGGGGGGGGGGGGGGAGGGGGGAGGGGGGGGAACCCTCGGGGGGGGGGGGGGGGAGGGGGGAGGGGGGGAACCCTCGCTATTCGCCACTCCAAATTAAATGTTAGTCTCAGATACGGGCTGAAAGAGTACACTCCCATGTACTTTTTTTTGTAATAGGATATGGACGATAAGATATGCATTCGACTGTGTCAAGAAAGTCTAAATATTCCATAAAAAATATTTCTCAGACAGTTATCCATTCGTACACAGTAACTCGACAATTCATGTTCAATGGAAAATTGATCAGAATCTTATTGCACAGATTCTGGACGCAAACTTGTTTGCCCATATGATTTTGCCTTATTTTCAACACGTTTGGGGAAAATATGAGGAGCATGGAAACTTACAAGAAAAGTCGAAACGATATTTAGAGACGAAGTTTTGCACGGTGATTGCACTTGCAGAATGTAACCTTGGTGTTGTCCTGGTGTGCTAAAGAGCGGCAACTCTTGCTGGCTCTCTCTCGCGTGAATTGGCATGGGACTCCTTATCAAATGTCAATAACATGTCGTTACGTACGAACACTATCAGCGGCTGAAGGGCCTAAAACATCGGGGCGGCGGAAACAGGCGTATGGATCCATGTTTCATTCAGATCGCACCGCGGATCCCGCACCGAGATTGGATTACTTCTTTCTTGGTCTACGTTCAATCTTTCCACGAAATTTGTTTAAAATCAGTTCAGTGTTTGTTTTGCTTGAAATTTTTTTCTCTCTCTAATAGATAAAGAAACATGCTGCTGACAACATAGGCCCTATAACTTTCTCGGCGGAGATAACAGTTCTGAATTTCACTGTTCTAGTCTTTTGCAAGCAAGCCACGGTTGCATATCTTGTGGTTCGAACTTTAGTTTCAAACACTCAGTCATACAACATGTATCCAAAAATGATTAAACAACCAGATAAATTAATTTTTGAAAATAAGTAAGTAAACTTAAATAGTAATGAAAAATCAAAAGAAAACAAATGAATAGACTAATCGTTTCTTTCGGGTGATCGTGACAGAGTCCAGCAAAGGCAGCGGTGGCAATACTCTCCCTGGCGCAAGTCCCTTTGGCGGCCTCGGGGGCATGAGCGACCCCATGAGCGGGATGATGGGGTCGAACCCCTTGAGCGGGATGATGGGGTCGAACCCCTTGAGCGGGATGATGGGGTCAAACCCTTTGAGCGGAATGATGGGGTCGAACCCTTTGAGCGGAATGATGGGGTCGAACCCTTTGAGCGGAATGATGGGGTCGAACCCCATGAGCAGTATGATGGGGTCGAACCCATGAGCAGCATGTTGGGGATGATGGGGAACCCCTTGATGGGTGCTCTGGGTGGAAACTCCATGGGCGGCAGCAACCCCTTGGGAAACATGCTGTCGATGGGCTCCACGTCGCCGTTGTCGGGGTTGTCCTCGCTGACAGGGTCGATGGGATCGCCAACCTCCTCTGCGTCCTCCTCCTCCTCCGATGTCTTGAGGTGAGGTTAGGGCTGGAAGGAGAGGGGTGGGGAGTGAGGGAGGGAGGGAATGGAAGGGCGATGATGGTGGTGGATTGTTGCTGGGTTGAATTGTTGGCTTTCTGTTTTTATCTCTTTATGGAGTTGTTTCTGTTTATTTATTTATTTATTTATTTATTTATTTATTTATTTATCGTTTCATCTTCGGTGTCATTTCAATGGCATTACTCCCACGCTGCTCGTTCTACCTGCTTTAAACATAGCTACACCCAGAGTGGTTCTGTTGCAGTCCCAGCGTAGGCAGTTCAAAGGGAGCAATCAGTATCGGGTGATCATGAGGTTTAAGGTTTGTGTTCATTTGTTTGTTGGTGAAGGTTTGTGTTTGTTTGTTTGTTTGTGAAGGTTTGTGTTTGTTTGTTTGTTGGTGAAGGTTTGTGTTTGTTTGTTTGTTGGTGAAGGTTTGTGTTCGTTTGTTTGTTGGTGAAGGTTTGTGTTTGTTTGTTTGTTGGTGAAGGT
>CM031624.1:37973236-37975736 GCA_018398815.1 Conus ventricosus | reverse complement strand
TCTCTGATCATGGCTAGATAATGGTCTCTGATCATGGCTAGATGATTGTCTCTGATCACGGCTAGATAATGGTCTCTGATCACGGCTAGATGATTGTCTCTGATCATGGCTAGATAATGGTCTCTGATCATGACTAGATGATTGTCTCTGATCATGGCTAGATAATGGTCTCTGATCATGGCTAGATGATGGTCTCTGATCATGGCTAGAAAATTTGGGTCTCTGATCATGGCCAGATAATGGTCTGTGATCATGACTAGATATGTCTGTGATCATGGCTAGATATGGTCTCTGGTCAGTCTATGACCTTCACAAACGTAACAGAAAAGAAAACGTTCACCTTCAATATCTTTTTAAGAAAAAAAATACTTAGTGTGTCGACAGTTACCTTTAATACAAGCGTCTATTTATCTATAAATCATTCATACCAGGTCTGAGCGTGATGAACGTTTTAGGGCGAGAGAAGAAGAAGAAGAAGAAGAGACTCAAGACTCAAGATAATTTATTCACGTTTTAGGCCATAGCCCCTCGTGAAGGGGATTGCGGGTTAATTACAGTCATCTTAGTACCTGAGCAACTGCACGCATACATAACAAATACATATTCGAAATAATACTTTATGACAGAATACACGATCGCAACTTGAATGCTCTGAATAAATAAATTGACAAATTTTTTTAACAGTTTGCTCATGAGTACATGCCATGAGAAGAGCCATTCTAAACTGGCTTGGGAATTTATAAAACTTTATTGGTATATACCGAGCTCTTAGTTTGTGCAAGGCAAGACAACACGATATAAAATGCACATCATTTTCTGTATCCTTTATACAAAGTGGACATATTAAATCTGCTTCACTATGAGAACGATAACGGTAATAATGCTCGGCAATTTCAGAAATACCAAGTCTGAATCTTGTCATTATATACTTTAAGAAGAAGAAGAGAGAGAGGGGGGAGGGAGAGAGAGAGAGAGAGAGAGAGGAGAGAGAGAGAGAGAGAGAGAGAGAGAGAGAGAGAGAGAGAGAGAGAGAGAGAGAGAGAGAGAGAGATCATCAGTTATCTGAGCAACGTGTAATACAGTGGCTTCAAAAAAGGATATACACCTCGTCACTTTTTAGTTTCCTAACACCCCCACTTCCACTGCCACCGACAAGACACACACATACACATATTCGCGCGCAGGCACGCACGCACAGACGCTCACACGTACGCACGCATGCACACGCACACGCACACACACACACACACACACACGCCACGCGCGCGCGCGCGCGCGCACACACACACACACACACACACACACACACACACACACACACACACACACACACCAAACTGTAGCAATCAGCAGCTCTACTGCCAGATCTCACAGACAAAATGTTGACTGCCGTAGGTGAACAATGAATTAGAATGATCTTGAAACCAGAATCAGAACAGCCGCTGTTAGACAAAGAATGATGCAAGTACTGTTCTATAAGAGAAGAGTGGGTCAAAGCACGATGCGGTCACACCCACACTGCTCATGAACACCTAGTGTAGTTGTAGAGATTCGTCTTTAAACGCCACGTTTCCATCTATTAAAAAAAAAAAGGCAGAAGGAGAAGAAGGGAGAGAGAGAGAGAGAGAGGGAGGGAGGGAGGGAGACAGACACACACACACACACGCACGCACGCACGCGCACTCACGCACGCACGCACCACACACACACACACACACACACACACACACACACACACACACACACACACAGAGCAGAGACAAAATAGATTCTTTATTGTCCAACGGCCACTGGCCTGTATACAGACCTAATTGAAGATGAGGAGGGGGATGTTCGGTCTAATTTTCAAATTTTCAAATCAAAGACAATGCAAACAATAGTGGGGGGAGGGGGGGATAGTTATTAAAGTGTAGGACCAAATCTTAAAGGATTATTATTATCCAGTTAATAATCTCGAAAAGTAATGAGCAACGCTGATTAGCGACGGGCGTTGGGGAAAGGGTGTGTGTGTGTGTGGGGGGGGGGGGGGGGGGGGGGGGGGCGGCGGCAGAGAGGGAGTAGGGTGGAGAAGAGGGCGAAGGTGGGGGGTGAGAGGGGGATGAGGATGTGTCATACAAAGAAAGAGAGATTTATCATTACTTCTTTTGCATGGAAGTGACAAGTGAACACATGTCATTTGTGCTCAAACGCGCCATGGTTCGCTGTTTTATGTGTTCTTTCAGGACATCACACGGCTGACACTACCACTCGCCACTGGAGAATAAAACAGGAGATACGGGGGGGAGGGGGGGGGGGGGGAGCGGGAGGAAGGAGTATGGTGGGGAGTGTGTGTGGGGGGGGGGGGGGGGGGAGTCAAAAATACTGCAGACGCCCTTAGAGGATGATGGGTATGGACCGACAAGACCGAGCCCAAGCCCTCACCGGAAATGGATCACCACCACACTCTTTGCCATCAGGATGGACGAGTACGTCAGCAACTGTGACCTACTACGTCATCTAT
>CM031624.1:37965736-37968236 GCA_018398815.1 Conus ventricosus | reverse complement strand
ACCTCAAATCAGCGTTTATTCAACTGTAGACATAAACGACCTCAAATCAACGTTTATTCAACTGTAGACATAAACGACCTCAAACCAACGCTTATTCAACTGTAGACATAAACGACCTCAAGCCAACGTTTATTCAACTGTAGACATAAACGACCTCAAATCAACGTTTATTCAACTCTGACTGATTCCTTTTGATCGTAAGCATTACCTGCACACGGCAGGAGAGAAACGAATACAGACTTTACATTTTGAACAGGACATGGAGACGAACCAAGGGAGATACTTCTGGTTCACACGTTTGAAAAAAAAAAAAATCACTCGCTCACAACTCCAAACGAAGTTATGCGCATGTGTCAGTGTATGAGTAAGCTACGAACACCTGTGTTTGTAGATCTACGTTTTCAAGTTCGTTGTGTGTGTGTGTGTGTGTGTGTGTGTGTGTGTGTGTGTGTGTTATGTCTGCATCTTTAGATTAGAACCGTAAGTAGCTTACCATTTTGTTTCAGTAGCTAGCAAAAAAATCTGCACTTTCATATATCCATTTCTCTCTCTCTCTCTCTCTCTCTCTCTCTCTCTTTTCGTTCGTGTGTGTCCAACACACACACACACACACACACACACACACACACACACACACAGAGTCAACGAGATGTTTTAATTCAGCGAGATAACCGAGAACGTTTCCGGCATACATACACACGCATGTACACACAAACTATGGTTTAGAATGCAAGGTGACACTCCGCGAAGCATTGCCAGAGGGCTAGTAGCGGTGCAGGTGTAAGAGTGAAGGTCTGACGCGGTCAGGTGTTCTAGGTTCAGCACGTTGCCATGGTGACCAGCCCAGGCGACCTTGGGCGGAGGGTTGCCTTCCGCTTCACACCGCAGTTGCAAAGGAGCCGAAATGTTCACGGTCAGATGGGTGGGGAAAGGAGCGATTTGAGGCCGCCCTGGTGACCGAAGGAGATTTCGTTTAGTGTGCGTGCGTGTGTGTGTGGTGTGTGTGTGTGTGTGTGTGGTGTGTGTGTGTGTGTGTGTGCGCGCGCGCGTGCGTGCGTGCGTGCGCGCGCATGTGTGTGTGTGAGAGTGTTGTCAGTATAACCACGGATTAATCCGACAATAAATTAGTTTCAGTCAGTCAGTGTGTTTGGTTTTTTTTTTTTTGTTCTTTCATTCTTTCCTTTCGGGTTTTTTTTTCTTTTTTTTTTTAGAATGATAACAAGTTCTTCCAGAGAATGATAGTTATTCCGTTTCTTCAGACCTGTACTTTTCTAGAGACCACACATCTAGCAGACCCACTCCACGTCACACCACATTTTCCACACCACTAAACTGCCATTCTGTGCCACATCCTATCACATGGCACACACACACACACACACACACACACACACACATTCACACACACACACACACACACACACACACACACACACACACACACACACACACACACACACATGCAGTACAATAAACCCTGCCACGAGCTCTCCTTAACATCTCTCTCTCTCTCTCTCTCTCTCTCTCTCTCTCTCTCTTCTCTCTCTCTCTCTCACACACACACACACACACACACACACACACACACACACACGCACGCACGCACGCACGCACGCATGCACGCACGCACGCACGCACGCACGCGCACGCACACACACAACACACACACACACACACACACACACACACACACACACACACACCACACACAGAGGCGCGCACACGATCGCTTTTAGAATAATGTCCTAGGTGTATAGATGGGTGTGTATCTACCTACAACCGCATGATTGCGAGCGTAAGCACGAGTGTTTGTTGTTGAAGTAATATGAAGGAAAGAATATCTAAGTTAATGGTAATACTGCAGTTATTAGCAAATATTCAATAGATTATCTCAGTTAATGGTAATACTGCAGTTATTAGCAAATGTCCAATAGATCATCCAAGGTAAGGTAGTACTGCAGTTATTACCAAATGACCAATAGATTATCTAAGTTACGGTAATACTGCAGTTATTACCAAATGTCCAATAGATTATCTAAGTTAGGGCAGTACTGCAGTTATGACCAAATGTCCAATTCTGCAGTTATTACCAAATGTCCAACAGAGGATCTAAGTTATGGGCATGCTGCAGTTTGAAATCAGGCTTTGCAACAGCTGTCAATCAGTTTCCCAATAGATGACGACGTGACGGTGACACATCAACGCCCACATGAAGACATGCATGACAGGTGCGTCAGCCATCAGCCTATAGATGACACTGCCTACCGTTCAGCAGCTTCTCACAAACGTCACGTACACTTGGAGGGGGGGGGGGGGGGGGCCTTTGGCTGACCTATACTGTGCCCACCAGAGAACCCCGATCGCCATTCACCCAGCTACTCACTCAAACACTGGCACGCCGGCCCCATCTTCTGCCCGGGGTCTCCGCGCGGTCCCGGGTCCCCCTTGGGTCCCCGGGGTCCTCTGGTCCCTCCTGACCCTTGACCCCCTGGCTCCCGGC
>CM031624.1:37895736-37960736 GCA_018398815.1 Conus ventricosus | reverse complement strand
CTTCTTCCTCGACATCTCCATTTTCATCATCTTCTTCCTCGACATCTCCATTCTCATCATCTTCTTCCTAATCATCTCCATTCTCATCATCTTCTTCCTAATCATCTCATTCTCATTTCTTCCTAATCATCTCCATTTTCATCATCATTCTCCTTCGACATTCCATTTCATCATCTTCTTCCTCGACATCTCCATTCTCATCATCTTCTTCCTAATCATCTCCATTCTCATCATCTTCTTCTAATCATCTCCATTTCATCATCTTCTTCCTCGAATCTCCATTTTCATCATCTTCTTCCTCGACATTCCATTTTCATCATCTTCTTCCTAATCATCTCCATTTTCATCATCTTCTTCCTCGCTATCTCCATTTTCATCATCTTCTTCCTCGACATCTCCATTTTCATCATCTTCTTCTATCATCTCCATTTTCATCATCTTCTTCCTCATCATCTCCATTTTCATCATCTTCTTCCTCGACATCTCCATTTTCATCACTTCTTCTTCCTCACATCTCCATTTTCATCATCTTCTTCCTCGTCATCTCCATTTTCATCATCTTCTTCCTCGTATCTCCATTTTCATCATCTTCTTCCTCGACATCTCCATTTTCATATCATCTTCCTCATCATCTCCATTTTCATCATCTTCTTCCTCGTATCTCCATTTTCATCATCTTCTTCCTCGTCATCTCCATTTTCATCATCTTCTTCCTCGTTATCTCCATTTTCATCATCTTCTTCCTCGCATCTCCATTTTCATCATCTTCTTCCTCGTCATCTCCATTTTCATCATCTTCTTCCTCGTCATCTCCATTTCATCATCTTCTTCCTCGTCATCTCCATTTTCATCATCTTCTATCTCGACTATCTCTCATTTTCATCATCTTCTTCCTCGTCATCTCCATTTTCATCATCTTCTTCCTCGTTATCTCCATTTTCATCATCTTCTTCCTCGACATCTCCATTTTCATCATCTTCTTCCTCGTCATCTCCATTTTCATCATCTTCTTCCTCGCTATCTCCATTTTCATCATCTTCTTCCTCGCTATCTCCATTTTCATCATCTTCTTCCTCGACATCTCCATTTCTCATCTTTCCTCTATCTCCATTTCACATCTTCTTCCTCGCTATCTCCATTTTCATCATCTTCTTCCTCGTCATCTCCATTTATCATTTCATCCTTCTTCCTCTCTCATTCTCCATTTTCATCATCTTCTGTCACTCATTTTCATCATCTTCTCCTCGTCATCTCCATCTTCATCATCTTCTTCTCTCATCTCCATTTTCCATCATCTTCTTCCTCGTCACTCCATTTTCATCATCTTCTTCCTCGTCATCTCCATTCATCATCTCTCTCATCTCCATTTTCATCATCTTCTTCCTCGTCATCTCCATTTTCCATCAATCATTTTTCCTTTTTCGTCATCTCCATTTCATCATCTTCTTCCTATCTCTCCATTTTCATCATCTTCTTCCTCATCATCTCCATTTCTCATCTCTTCCTTCATCTCCATTCTCATCTTTCTCCATCTCCTTTTCTCATCTTCTCCTCGTCATCTCCATTTTCATCATCTTCTTCCTCGCATCTCCATTTTCATCATCTTCTTCCTCGTCATCTCCATTTTCATCATCTTCTTCTCATCATCTCCATTTTCATCATCTTCTTCCTCGTCATCTCCATTTTCATCATCTTCTTCCTCGTCATCTCCATTTTCATCATCTTCTTCCTCTCATCTCCATTTTCATCATCTTCTCGTCATTCATCTCATCATTCTCGTCATTCATTTTCATCATCTTCTTCCTCGTCATCTCCATTTTCATCATCTTCTTCCTCGCTATCTCCATTTTCATCATCTTCTTCCTCGTCATCTCCATTTTCATCATCTTCTTCCTCGTCATCTCCATTTTCATCATCTTTTTCCTCGTCATCTCCATTTTCATCATCTTCTTCCTCATCATCTCCATTTTCATCATCTTCTTCCTCGTCATCTCCATTTTCATCATCTTCTTCCTCTCATCTCCATTTTCATCATCATCTTCATCATCATCTTCTCATCTCATCTGCATTGTCATCATCTTCTTCCTCATCTCCATTTTCATCATCTTCTTCATCATCATCATCTCCATTTTCATCATCTTCTTCTCGTCATCTCATTTCATCATCATCATTCTCTCCATTTTCATTCTTCATTTATCTCATCTCAATTTCATTTCCTCTTCGTCACATTCTCCATCATCTTCTTCCTCATCATCTCCATTTTCATCATTTTCTTCTTCATCATCATCATCTCCATTTTCATCATCTTCTCATCATCATCATCTGCATATCATCATCATCATCATCTCCATTTTCATTATCTTCTTCATCATCATCTCCAATTTCATCATCTTCTTCATCGTCATCTCCATTTTCACCATCGTCTTCATCATCATCTACATTTTCATCATCTTCTTTGTCGTAACTGACTCGCGTGTGTCACGGCATAAGTCTGTGCGCTCACAATATTTTGAGTGTGTGTGCGTGTGTTGTGTGTGTGTGTGTGTGTGTGTGTGTGTGTGTGTGTGTGTGTGTGTGTGTGTGTGTGCGGGTTTGTGTGTGTGTATGTTTGTGTGTGTGTGTGTGATGTGTGTGTGTGTGTGTGTGTGTGTGTGTGTGTGTGTGTGTGTGTGTGTGTGTGTGTGTGTGTGTGCGCGCTTGCGCTTGTGTTATGTGTGTGCGTACGCGCGTGCGTGCGCGAGCGCGCGCACGTTTGTGTGTGTGTGTGTGTATTGTGTGTGTGTGTGTGTGTGTGTGTGTGTGTGTGTGTGTGTGTGTGTGTGTGTGTGAGAGAGAGAGAGAGAGAGAGAGGAGAGAGAGAGAGAGAGAGAGAGAGAGAGAGAGAGAGAGAGAGAGAGTTCAACACTAGCATTTTTTCCTGGTAGTTTGTTTGTGCTGTTAGTGTCCAACACAGCCGACAGATAACTAATACTGACACTTCTGTCGCCATCCTGTGCACAAAGCAGAGGCCAGGCTACTACAAGTCCCGCTGTGGACTGGCGATAATTATTCAAACGGCACACACGCGTGAGTTTTTCCGCCTGTCAACAGTTGGGGCCATACCGACAGTGGGTCTGCTAGTGGTTCGAAAGCTGCACGCTCGCTGAAACCTCTGTGACAGCTTTTCTTTCTTTTATTTGCCATTTCCTTGCTGGAAGACCAACAGGCTACGCATAGCAGTCAAGGGCTCTTAACATTCCATTTTTGCGAATGTATTTATCTGTTGTTACCTGAGCTCTCAAAATGTCTGACAGGATTGAGTCATAGCCAGACTGACGTTTGAGTCGCACGTGCAATGGTTGGTCAACCAGATCTATGTCGTCTGTTGAAGTGGTGTTGTTCAGCATCTGTAACAGTTTGTAGACACGTCAGCGAATCGGTGAGTACAGACATCCAACAGATAGATGTACAAATGAATACATCAGCTTTTAGAAGCCAAGACCCAGTTTATCCAGTTCTTGACCTCTTTCTGTCAACATCTCAGCTCTTGTTCAATACCCAAACTGCCGACTGCATTTCATGTTTTAGACAGAGGAAAGACAGACAAACTGAGAGAGAGAGAGAGAGAGAGAGAGAGAGAGAGAGAGAGAGAGGAGAGAGAGAGGAAGATCAACCAGCACAGCATTCACAACATATGATGTTCCTGCTAAAAGACACACCTCAACAGTTTGGACGAGCCGGCTTTTTGTCGTTCACCCGATATGTATAAATAAATAAAAATATCTGGACAAAAAGGCGATTCTATCAGCCTATAATCCACGAAGCGATAGTGGATCGAATCTGTTCCCCCCCCCCCCCCCCCCCAACCCCCGCCGTTAAAAGTTCATTGTCTCAACTGGTCGGTAATCGTGCTTATCATTCCATCAGCACAGAAACATTAAAACACGCTGACACCGAGACACAATGCTACCCGTACAAGACTGAAAGGCAGACATTCTTTGTTCCAAATATGGGTATTAAGATAGATGTATATGTATGTTAAACACACACACACACACACACACACACACACACACACACACAGAAAAAAAAACAGAATGAAAGAAAGAAAGAATGAAAGAAAGAAAACAGTCGGAAAAGAAAAAAAAAATCACCACCTCTCACTCACCTCACCAATGACGTCAGATGACTCGCGATGCGGCACCCGTTGGACAAGTTCCTCCAGAAGGCCCCGGAGACGGAAGTGGGTGTAAGTGAGGTCCCTTTGGGACCAGTGCTGCCACAACGTGACAGTCAGCAGGGCCGATAACTGGATTGCCGCCGCCAGCCACACACACTGCAGCGCTCGGGACATCTTTCCTCTCGCTGTCGCTGTGCAAATATCGGAAGGAACATGAAAAGAGCGACGACCATATCGGCTCTTGCCACACCAAAGACCTTCACCAAGCTGGCACCGAACCTATACCCCCCCCTCCCCCTCCCTTTTGATCTGGATCTCCACCATCGATGTGAGCCAACATGGACAGGCTTCGTCCTATGGCCCCAGTCTGTCTTTACGCCAAGTTTCTTCGCTTCACTAGTTTCTGCGTGATGTGACCTAACGGATCCTGGATTGGCCTTTTCATCCGGATCTTCGGTTCCACGGATCTGCACCTAAATCAAAACTCTTTCATCCCTACAACCCGGTTTTCCGGTTTGCAGAAATCCTACCCTTCCTTCCTGCAGCCCGGAAAATCGGTTCTCGCAGTAAGCGCTTTGAACTTCGCGCGAGTCGCGTCATCGGTACACGTCATGACTGGGTCGCTTGCGGGGCTGTAGAAAGAAACTCGTGGAGAGCGTGGCAGCAGAGAGTCCTCAGAAGAGAAGCCCCCTTCAAGCAAGTGTTTCGGCTCTTATCTCCTGACACTCTAGGGGGGTTGGGCCACACCCGGTTCATGACTCCGGATGTCCCTCTGCTGCCCCTTTTTTTGTTTCCCCATCTTGGGACGAGCCATGGCTGGGATTCGAACCCATGACCCTCATGGTAATGCTCAGGCTGTGTTTATGAATGGAATGGATGCCAGACGGCCCCTGCAGCGTGGGAAAGTGGTCGCCGCTCTATTCTGGCCGGTTTGCTACTGCATACGTGGCAGTTCTGACTTTACACTTCTTCTCTTTTTTGTACTCCCAGTTCTTAAAGAACAGGAGTACTTTAGAATGGGAACGAAGAAATGCTCGCCTGTGTGTGTGTGTGTGTGTGTGTGTGTGTGTGTGTGTGTGTGTGTGTGTGTGTGTGTGTGTGTCCGTGGTCAAAAATGTGTTCCACTCGCTCCAGACAAAACTACTGGGCCGATCTTTCTGAAAATTTGTAGGTGTGTTCATTATGGATCAAGGATGATGCCCGACGTTTTAGTTTACCGTTACAGCCGTTACTAACGGCTGTAACGGCCTGTAACGCTTTTTCTTCTTTATGGAATATCTCAGAAAGTACTTGGCCGATCTTTCTGAAAATTTGTAGGTATGTTCATTATGGGTCACAAATAATGCCCAATGTTTTAGTTTACCGTTATAACCGTTACCAACGGCTGTAACGGCCTGTAACGGTTTTTCTTCTTTATGGAATATCTCAGAAAGTACTTGGCCGACCTTTATGAAAATTAGCAGGTATGTTCATTATGGGTCACGGATGATGCCTGATGTTTTAGTTTGCCCCGTTATAGCCGTTACTAACGGTTGTAACGGCTTGTAACGGTTTTCTTCTTTATGGAATATCTCAGAAAGTACTTGGCCGACCTTTATGAAAATTAGCAGGTATGTTCATTATGGGTCACGGATGATGCCTGATGTTTTAGTTTGCCCCGTTATAGCCGTTACTAACGGTTGTAACGGCTTGTAACGGTTTTTCTTCTTTATGGAATATCTCAGAAAGTACTTGGCCAATTTATAAGCGGTATGGATGACTTGTGACAAATCGGATCCTCTGTCCATATGTAAGTGATGTAATGCTGAAAATGGATTAAACAACCGTTAAAAACCGTTATTCTGCCGTTATTTCTTATATATAGGTCGATTTAATGAAATTTGGTATATAGAAAGTTATCACACACAAATGGCACTTCTATATAGTGTTCCAAAATTTGACCATTAAAAACCGTTATTCTTGACATATTGTCCAATTTGGATGAAATTTGATATCTACACAGGCTTTAGCCCAGTGAGGACTAAAATACCGGTTTCAAAAGTGCATATCGGTTATATAACCGTTAAACCGTTATGTTTTTTTATATATTGGTGGGTTTTAATGCAATTTTGTATATAGAAAGGTTATCACACACAAATGGCACTTCCATGCAGTGTTTCAAAATCTGACCGTTAAAAACCGTTATTCTTGACATATTGTCCGATTTGGATGAAATTTGGTATGTACACAGGCTTTAGCCCAGTGAGGACTAAAATACCGGTTTCAAAAGTGTATATCGGTTATATAACCGATAAACCGTTATTTTGCGGTTATTTTTTTATATATAGGTCGATTTTAATGCAATTTTGTACATAGAAAGGTCATCACACACAAATGGCACTTCCATGCAGTGTTTCAAAATCTGACCGTTAAAAACCGTTATTCTTGACATATTGTCCGATTTGGATGAAATTTGGTATGTACACAGGCTTTAGCCCAGCGAGGACTAAAATACCAGTTTCAAAAGTGTACATCGGTTAAATAACCGTTAAAACCGTTATTTCGCCTTTATTTCTTATCTCATAAAGCACTTGGCTGATTTATAAGCGGTTTGGAAAACTGGGAGTACGTTTATATGCTTCGCATCTTGTTTCTCTCTAAATCCAGGAATGAAGGGAATACTCGTATTATAAGAATCTAGGAACAAGAGGAAGTAATGGTTCATAGAAAAGTAAGAATGAAAGAGTTAACTGGACTGTTCTTTCGCTGACTTCAGTTTCGATTTCATCTCCGTGTCTACGTCCCTGGCGAGATCGTGCCGAGGTTGTCGGTGTCGGCCAGTTTCGTGGCCGGGGACAGTCTGTGGACGGACGTGGTGGCGCCGCCCAAAGGTGGAGGCTCGGTCACGCTGGCTCGGCGGCAACTAAGCAATTATTGTCGTAGGGGGCGAAAAGGTGGTGTCCTGCGTGTGTTGAATCAGAATAGGTACCAATGAACACCACCGAAGTGGTTCGAAGGCAGTGCAGTGCCTCCTCTGGTGGGTTCCCTCATGACGACTTGACATTGACTGCTCTCTGTGGATTGCTGGTGGAGGGCCTGTGACGGGACAAAGCCAGGGTAGAGTTGTGAATGGGAAGCCGGACTGAGCGACGTGGGAGAAGCGCCATTGAAGATGAGACAGGAGAACAAAATGAAAACAAAATGGAGAAGAAAAAAAAAGAAAACAAAAGTGAAAAAAAGAAAACAAACGGTGTTGTCAACGGGCATAGCACTTCTTCCCACTACGCCTCGTTAAAAAAAATGGTTCAGTAGTTGTTCCCTGATAAAATTTGTAATAATCTTGCCGAACGCTTTAATTAACAGATGTTTTTGTTTGGTTGGCTAGTTGGGTTTTTGTTTGTGTGTTTGTTTATTTTTTAGTCACTTGTCCACAGACAGACAAACAAACAAAAAATGCCGGTGAGAGCTTAATCCTCGTTTGGTGGAGGTAACAACGGCGACAAGGATCGAGAAGAAGAGAATGGTGCTGGTGACAATAATAATGATGATGGCGGAAACTGTTAAGAACGAGGAGGAACGAGGAGGTCAAGAAGGAGAATACATAGAAAACAAAACGGTGGTGACACAGAAAACGAGCACTGGGGGGATAAGAAGGAGAGAGGGCAGGGGGGGAAAGAACATGAAGAGAAAGAAGACGACAGGAAGGAGATGGAGAAGGATAAGGAAGGGGAGAAGAAGAAGAAAGACCCAGCACCCAACTCCCGCCTGTGAGGCTCCATCCTGGAACTCATGGACAGTAAGGCAGAGATGTTATAATGCCATGGTCCCTGGTTCTGTATGTCGTGATGTTATAATGCCATGGTCCCTGGTTCTGTATGTCGTGATGTTATAATGCCATGGTCCCTGTTCTGTATGTCGTGATGTTATAATGCCATGGTCCCTGTTCTGTATGTCGTGATGTTATAATGCCATGGTCCCTGGTTCTGTATGTCGTGATGTTATAATGCCATGGTCCCTGGTTCTGTATGTTGTGATGTTATAATGCCATAATCACTGATTCGTATGTCGTGATGTTATAATGCCATGGTCACTGGTTCTATACGTCGTAATGTTATAATGCCATAGTCACTGGTTCGTATGTCGTGACATTGCAATGACGTGGCAATGGTCATTTTCGTCGTGATGTTTTACTGCCCTCTTCTTTGACTGTACATGCCGTACACACCGTGTTCATTGATTCTGGATGTGACCACTCAATATAACGATCATGAATTCGAGAAAATGTCTGCATGACCAGTTTGTTTTTTCTTCTATCAGTGAGTAATTATAAAAACGTTTTTTTTGAGAGGCGGCGTTATTGATAATGAAGACACTACAGAATCTAGAAGGTTCCAGCTTCAAAGTTCGAATCTCGTGCACGACTGTCATCGGTCTCAGATCTTAATGTTGGTCAGGGTACTGGTCTTTCGAATAAGGTGATAATCTGAGATCACGTGATCAGCACGCGAGAGGGTTCTTGGAGAATCCACTACGACAACATGACAGTCGTCTCTGACAAAGTGATTCAGAAAACTATCCACACCTGCATCCATGGAGACAGAGAAAGAGCTCCGGAGAGAGAGAGAGAGAGAGAGAGAGAGAGAGAGAGAGAGAGAGAGAGAGAGAGAGAGAGAGAGAGAGAAAGAGACAGAGAGAGAGAGAGAGACAGACGGACGGACAGACAGACAGACCGACAGATTGCACGCAGAGAAAAAGAAACAGAGCCAGCCAGCCAGACAGACAGACAGAGGGGAGGGGGGAGGAGAGAGGGAGGGAGGGAGGGCGGAAGATGTAGACATTTATTCGTGAAGATTATAGCCTCATAGAATGGAATATACAGGTTACAATCCGTGCAATCCATGAATATTCTTAAAGATCAAAGCCTCTTTGACTGGGATATACATGTTACAATCCGTGCAATCCATGAATATTCGTAAAGATCATAGCCTCTTAGAATGGGATATGCATGTTACAATCCGTGCAATCCATGAATATTCGTAAAGACCATAGCCACTTTGAATGGGATATGCATGTTACAATCCGTGCAATCCATGAATATTCGTAAAGATCATAGCCTCTTAGAATGGGATATGCATGTTACAATCCGTGCAATCCATGAATATTCGTAAAGACCATAGCCTCTTAGAATGGGATATACATGTTACAATCCGTGCAGTCCATGAATAGGAAATCGTGCATCTATCTTGATATATCATGTCAGAGAGACAGACAGAGACGAAGAGAAACAGGGCACAGACACACACACACACACACACACACACACACACACACACACACACACACACACACACATTCAGAGAGAGAGAGAGAGAGAGAGAGAGAGAGAGAGAGAGAGAGAGAGAGAGAAAGAGAGAAAGAGAGAGAGAGCAGACCGAATGTCATACAGAGAATGTTGTGACACAGACATTGACACAAAGGTACAACACAGCATGAGATGCCTCCACAGCACAGCAGAACGAAGAAGAAAACACAAGGCGATGACTGAGAACTGAATACCTTTCTTTCCCCTTCCCAAGGGACACACCAGGCGACGAATTAGAACTGAATAGCTTCTCTTCCCCTTCCCAAGGGACACACCAGGCGACGAATTAGAACTGAATACCTTTCTCTTCCCCTTCCCAAGGGACACACCAGGCGATGACACAGAACTGAATACCTTTCTTTCCCCTTCCCAAGGGACACACCAGGCGACGAATTAGAACTGAATACCTTTCTCTTCCCCTTCCCAAGGGACACACCAGGCGACGAATAGAACTGAATACCTTTCTCTTCCCCTTCCCAAGGGACACACCAGGCGACGAATTAGAACTGAATACCTTTCTCTTCCCCTTCCCAAGGGACACACCAGGCGATGACACAGAACTGAATACCTTTCTTTCCCCTTCCCAAGGGACACACCAGGCGACGAATTAGAACTGAATACCTTCTTTCCTCTTCCCAAGGCCACCAGCGATGCACAGAACGATACTTTCTTCTTTCCCAGGACACACCAGGCGATGATACAGAACTGAATACCTTTCTCTTCCTCTTCCCAAGGGACACACCAGGCGATGACACAGAACTGAATACCTTTCTTCCCCTTCCCAATGGACACACCAGGCGATGACTGAGAACTGAATACCTTTCTTTCCTCTTCCCAAGGGACACACCAGCGATGACACAGAACTGAATACCTTTCTTTCCCCTTCCCAAGGGACACACAAGGCGAAGACTCAGAACTGAATTGCTCTTTCTTGGTCTTCCCAAGGGTCTCTTTCTGTTGATCACCTCAAGTTTACTGTTCCTCGCTGTCAATCAGCAACTCGGCAGTGGGAGGGTGGGGTGGGGGGGGTGGGGATGCAGGAGAGGTGGGAGAGCGGACAGAGTCATGAGTGCCTACGCGAGAGTGGCAAGAAGGTGGGGTTACGTGGGGTCTTGGGGTGGGCGGTTAGGGGGGGTGGGGGGGGGGGGGGGGGGGGGGGGGTGATGGCGGCATAAAATCAGAAAAAAATGTTCTGTCTGACCTCGTAGGTCCTCAAAACAACTTTGTCTGGTTCGCATCGAAGGTGAAGGTTGTTTTAAACAGAAGGAAGCTGAATCGGAAACACGTTTTTCAGCTTAGGCTCGCTCTCTCTCTCTCCCCCCCCTCCCCCCCCTCCCCCCCCCCCCTCCCCCCCCCCCCCCCCCCCCCCCCCCCCCCCCCCCCCCAGTATTCATACTGTTAATATGTGTGTCGGGCTGCACGATTCGACGATTTTTGTAACCTGCTTTCCTATTGGCACTTACGAAGATCGCTGTTCACCGAAAAATTGCGGCTGTTTGTTTTGTTTTATGATCTGTTCCTTATCTGGTAGCTCAGGTCACACAGATTCGTGTCTCTTTTGCAAAACGGAAAAAAAAAATTGCCAAATGTCAGATGAA
Source organism: Conus ventricosus (assembly GCA_018398815.1). Taxonomy (NCBI): domain Eukaryota; kingdom Metazoa; phylum Mollusca; class Gastropoda; order Neogastropoda; family Conidae; genus Conus; species Conus ventricosus. The sequence continues at coordinate 37,949,638 of CM031624.1, read as the reverse complement.
ACCAAAGACTGGGAGGGAACAGGAACAGTAGCTTTGTTGCTACTTGGAGTCCTCTGCGGATATTGAAGGCACTGACCACTTCCCGTCGATCTGATTGGCTCTATGTCTGCCTCCTGTTCACGGGTGGGCTGTTTGTACACACACTCTAAAGCTGATAATGTCAAACTGCCAAGTGTGAAGCACACACACGTTGGTTCCCTCCCATGTCCAGGCTACGTACAGGCAGTAGGGCGACCTCGCTGAACAGCGTAGAATAAATAGTTGGCATTTCTAGTCACCCGAAAGGGCAGTGTGGCCAGCTGAACAATTCTATCGCCCGGGAAAAGTGAAGTGACCTCTGCGGGCGAACCATATTATGTCGACAAAGGCGAACAGTGAGGAGAGAGACCATTCTTCTTCCCTCTACACGATTGACGGGACTGAACGCAACAAACCTGTCCAGGAAAATCTCAGGGGAAGAGAGCGCTTGTCTTCTGTCCATCGCAAATCCAGTCACTGTTTGTAGTTTCTAGATCAAACAAACAGATCCAGACAGCACTTTTGATTTGAAGCACACGTCAGAATAACGATAGTCATATGACTGCGTTACACTTACAGTTGCCTCACTCGCACCATCTCAAACCCATGCTTTCTCTCTCTCTCTCTCTCTCTCTCCGTTAACTGTTAAGTTGACTGATAGGGCAAAACTGCTTTGGGCGTGCCTACCAGCGGCGTCTGTCCCACGAAAACGGCATAGTCATTTTCACTGAACCTGAGCTCTGACACAGATGATCTCCCTTGCAGATTTCCGAACATCGTCAATTGAAAGGAGGTAAGATTTGCAATGAGAACACGGCGACACCAACAGACAGACAACACCGCCATGTGATTCTGTCCTTCAGTTTCATTGGTGTACGAACTGAATGCTGAGATTGTATCGCTTTCTGGCCCGAAAGATAGAATTCTTGGAACATGCAGTGTTTTTTTGTGTATTTATGCATATAACCTCATCCTGCATCTGGCGCTTTTTTTATCACATTCATGGTACTAACATTTTGTTATCCTATAACATCAAACGTGATCCTTAGCGATGGCGGCGAAGCCTTTGTATCTAAACAACACTGCTGGACAACGTTTGAAAAATAGCCGACACACCTGTGCACCCATACATTTTCGGCCGATGAAGGGCCGCTTTCTCTGCCATTATGTATGTATGTAGCCCGTGTGTGTGTGTGTGTGTGTGTGTGTGTGTGAACACAATCTTTTTCTTTGTTTTATGTGCATGTGTGTAACACACCACACCACACACCCCACACACAGAGAGAGAGAGAGAGAGAGAGAGAGAAATAAACAACACACACGTCAGTAACTTCCCAATATTTCGACCGTGTAGGATTTTCCTTCTTTGATGATGAAATTATACATGGCAGTTTCCGTTAACACTTTAGATAGATATATATGCCTACATGTGTATAAGACAATTTAGCACAAACAATTGCTATACACCTAAAAACATGGTTTGAAGTTGAAGTCTGTCCAGTTATATGAAAGCTCGTTTCCCAAAATGTTTCAACCTCACCTGTATAGAATTTGTTGGCATATCTGTCTGCTAGCAAGATTAAGGGGGTTGAGGGTGGGTAGGGGGAGGCGACCAAAACGATTTCCACCAGACTTGGTAAAAAGATATAATGTGGCGCAAGCACGAACCCCAAGTAACATTTTGGTGCAGTTCCAAATCTCAGGACAGATCCAGCATTCTTTCCCCTTCTTGATAATTATTGTTCGCTGATTTGTAGATCTACAGAGTTTCAAAGTCAATGTCTTTAAAACAGCCATACTTTAATATTAATAAAATTATTAACAATTCTCAGTTGCAGGACATCTTCAGCTTGTGAAGAAGAAACTTTTTTGTTCAGACATTGCGGAAGTACAGAAGTTTGTAGACGACACCAGCTGACAGGAAAATACTGCAATGATCTTAGTTGAGAGATATTCCAGGAGAAAATGTCGGCTGAAAACACGTCATAGGTGAGTTTCTCGTCAAGCAGACAAGAACAATGTTTGTGTGGTGGTGGTGAGGGGAAGGAGGGTCTGGGAAAGGAGATAGTGAGTGTGTGTGTGTGTACGACACGATGTGGAGAGATAAAGAGAGAGAGAGAGAGACGGAGCGGTTGTCAGAAACCAGAAATCCTACTTTTTTTTTATAATTAAAGATGAATTGTTATCTTGGGTAATCTTGGAGAATAGTATACGAAATTCTGTGCCCATGTGATCAGCAACCAAAATGGCGCATTGGATGTGCATGCATATCCCTACTTGTGAAATGAAATTTATTATTTGCACCCACATGTGGGGCAGGACAGGTCAAAGTGAGCAGGTGAGGGTGTCTTACGTCTCTTTGCATCGAGCAGAACCGAAAACACCCGAAAAAGTGCGTGCAAATAGCCCCCATAATTTCGTATACTATTCTTCAAGATTTTAGCCCCAGAATTTCGTAAACTATTCTTCAAGATTACCGTTTTCTTGATAGAAACAAAAAGAAGAAAAAAGAATGAGGGTAGTAAAGATGACTGAAAGCAAGATCTGTACTACTTTCAAAATCACTCTCACACACACATACACACAAGCGCGCGCGCGCACACCACACACACACGCCACACACACGCACGCACGCACGCACGCACGCACCACACACACACACACACACACACACACACACACGCACATACACATACATGCACACACACTGAGATAGAGAGAGAGATGGAAGAGGGGAGCGAAGGAGAGATGGGAAACATGTGGGAGTGAGGGATGGGGAAAATCAGGGAGCATTGTCTATGAGCCGGGTCAAAAACGACCAATTTGACACTGCAAGGTCAGCCAGCTCTGCTGTTCTGAAGATAAGACTTGCCTTGACATACGTCTTATCTCCGGCATAGAAGGACTGGCCATCTTTTACTCCCCCCCCCCCCCCACCCCACCATCCCATCTCACCAGTAGTTTCGGTTTCATAAAGGAGGTGTCACTGCGTGCGGTCCAGTCCATATACGTAACTGGCACCATCCTCAAACCACTCAGGCCAATCAGTTTAGTTGAGAACCTGAACATGGTCCTATGAAAGGACCTGAATCTTGTATCTTCAAAGTCAAAGTAACACCATATTCGCTAAGTTTCAAGACCCCATTGTGCATGATTTAAAGCTGATGGATAAACGCATTGATGACCAAAGTGAGAGAATTGAAGCAGGTCTCATGGCTTACGACTTAGCGATGTCTAACCTGTGCATTAGCACAATGCGCTGGTCCGACCTTGCGTACTTACCTAACATTGGTTGTGCCATTGTTATCATCGTGTGTGTGGTGAGTGTACACGAGTGTGTGTATACGTGTGCGTGCATGGGTATGTAAGCACAGGCCCCCGCGCGCGCACGTGTGTGTGTGTGTGTGCGTGCCAGCGTAAGTGGTGCGTCCATGCATGTGCTTGTGTATGTGTGCGTACATGTATGCGTATGTATGTGCACGCGCGTGTGTGTTTGCATGTGTGTCTGTGTGAACGCACGCGTGCTTGCACATCTATGTGTGTGTGTGTGCAGCTGTGCATGTGTAAGCCCCTACACCTGTATGTGGTCTGTGGGCTTGTGTGATCATGCTCCTGCAAGCACGCATCTACACATGTGTGTGCATGCATGCGTGTGTGTTTGTGCGTGTGTGTGTGTGTTGTGCCCACGTGCCTGTGTGCGCATCTCTGAGGGTGTGTGTGCTCCTGGTTGACTTTTTTTTTTTTCATTCTGTTATGGCAACAATCAACTTTCTCTGTTCTGTCAAAGAGAGTAACATTTGAATTTTTTTTTTCCCGTCCAGTGCAGCAACAAGCGTCATTTTCTGTTGTTTCACAGAATGTGAGAATTTGAGGGATTTTTTTTGTTCCAACTGGAATGGTAACTAACAATCATCCTTATCCGACAGAATGTGAGAATTTCAGAAATGTCTTCTTTTTTTTTCATCCATCTGTGGCAACAATCGTCATTTTCTGTTGTTTCACAGAATGTGAGAATTGTAAGGATTTTTTTTTCGCCAGTCTGGCAACAATCATCCTTTTCTTTTTTTTATAAATAATATTCACATATCAGACATTATAACTGCCATCCCATTAACTGTAGATGAGTGACCTCATGTGTACAGCTAATAATAAAGAACTCTTTATTGTATACACTAAGACATAATAACACATCTGTGACTTTCATTGCAATGATGGAGAAAAGTAAAAAGAAATTATTTTCTTTTTAAGAGCTTATTGAGAGAGTAATCTTTTTGGCTAAACTCATCTTTTTGGTCAAACTCTGACAAGCACCAAAAATTGCTCTCCGGTTTGGCAGAGTGTGTGAGTTTTAATATCAATTACTTACGTATGTACTTCCATACCAGTGCATACTCCAATGACCTAACAATGTGAAACAGTAAACAGACAGTGCTGAAATCCCCCTTTCCCCCTTCCTCTTTCAAATCGTGGTGCTGTGTAATTTCTTCTGACAATCTATTCTTCTGAAGTCTTCAGAATGATACATTGATTATCATTTAATCAACTGTTTTACTTGTTATTGATTTCTATGCCTTCAAATTGCAATATAGGCCTATGTGATTTGTTTACATTAATTTACAGCCATATTTCGGACACAATATAAAAAAAAGATATCATTTCCGTCAAAATAAATAACAGCCCAGGAAATGAGCTTGATTTTTGCCCATGTATGCAGAAGCGCACGTGTGTGTGTGTGTGTGTGTGTGTGTGTGTGTGTGTTGTGTGTGAGTATGGGTGGATGAGAGAGAGAGAGAGAGAGAGAGAGAGAGAGAGGCATCACGCCTGATACAATGAAGCAACCAGATAGAAATTTGTTATAACCGGCACATCGGTTGTAAGGAAAGCTGAACATAACTAGGCAATTTTGAATGTCCCTGGCGATTCATTATGAGCGGCTTCGAATATATAAAGAGAGAGAGACAGATAGAGAAAGAGAGAGAGAGACAGACTGAGTCTGAGACTGACACAGCATACAAGACAGCATTATACACACACACACAAGCAAACATTTACACAGGATGCACACATATTCTTAGCACACAGTGTGCTGACATAAACCATCACACACAACACATACACACCGAGACTGTCATTTTGTTGATGCCAGTGTTAAGGTGTAAACGACCTCAAACATAACGGCATCACTTCATTTGTCTTTGAGCATCAATTACAGCACACACACACACACAGAGGTCGTACACAATGAGCAATATGGAACATCATAGCATCTGTTCTTTGAGAACCCATCAAAACACATTCATCATTATATCCAGATTTTAAAAAAAGTACATCAAGAACATCCCTTCTCTACTTAAAACAGCACACACACACACACACCTCCTCCTACGATGAATTTGTTCACTTCACATACTAATATCATTCATAGCTGTGACCAAATACTGGAGGTTTTTTCATTTTTAAAAAGGGGTTTTAAAAAAAAGTCCTAATTTTGTGCATGTATGTGACATGATAAAAGCAATGAAGGTCTAAAGGAGAGTTTAAAAATACAAGGTGCAAACATACATTATATGATTAAAAAGCAGACCAGCTACACACAAATTTAACACATTTTCAAGATGTTTCAATCATAAAACTGCTTCACTCTAGCAGGTCTCTGTTCCCTCACCTCACACTTCCTTTCCCTCCAACACTTTCATCTTCTGACAAACATTTCAGAGATAATATGGAGGCAAAAGATGAAGGTTACCACAAGTGGGGAACACATCCGCTAACACCCCCCCCCCCCCCTTTTTTTTTTCCTTCCCTAGCCTAAAAATATCAAGGAAAAAACGAAAAATTAAGCATGCAACTTATCTACCCTTCGGCTCAAACACAAGAAGACAGTATCACGTGTTTCAATTATTCAAATTATCAGAGCTTACAGTACATTACTTTTAGGTCTACAAACAGGAACAATGCTCGGGATTAGAAGAAAAAAAAGTTGTATAGTACAAAAAGTCATCTGTATGTTTAAGACTCTTCAAGAAGACTCGACCAAACAGCTGCATTGCTAATAGCAAACTGTTATACAAACACACACACAAAATAATGGAAAGATACTCTGATCAAATCTTTAAGTAATATTTTCTCCTACATCACCTGTCCATCAAAAGTTACTTTACCCCTGATCCACTTTATTCAATACCTAAAGAGCGACACTATATTGTGCCCAGACAGATTATTCAGGAAGCTTTCAGCATTAAGATGTACCATTTGAAGATAAGCAAAAGTGGCTGCCATTTGCAAAGTGCTTCAATTTGGATCTAAAAAAAAACTGTTTTCTTAAGCATTTTTTAGCTCAGTCTTGAAAGACTATGAGTGACAATGAAAGAGGGCTATCCATTCATTTACCACTGTGGACAATTAGCCAGCTATCCATTCATTTCCTACTGTGGACAATCAGCCAGCTATCCATTCATTTACCACTGTGGACAATCAGCCAGCTATCCATTCATTTACCACTGTGGACAATCAGCCATCCATCCATTCATATACCACCATGGACAATCAGCCAGCTATCCATTCATTTACCAATGTGGACAATCAGCCAGCTATCCATTCATTTACCAATGTGGACAATCAGCCAGCTATCCATTCATTGACCAATACCAATGTGGACAATCAGCCAGCTATCCATTCATTTACCAATGTGGACAATCAGCCAGCTATCCATTCATTTACCAATGTGGACAATCAGCCAGCTATCCATTCATTTACCAATGTGGACAATCAGCCAGCTATCCATTCATTTACCAATGTGGACAATCAGCCAGCTATCCATTCATTTACCAATGTGGACAATCAGCCAGCTATCCATTCATTTACCAATGTGGACAATCAGCCAGCTATCCATTCATTTACCACTGTGGACAATCAGCCAGCTATCCGTTCATTTACCACCGTGGACAATCAGCCGCCAAGGTGTTGCTGAATCAGTAACAGCATCTCAGAAAGCACGGCAAACTGTTGCAAACTTCAGCGACAGTGTGTGAGACAACCAGGAAGCTGGGAGCGGACTTTGAGGCTAAAGACATGTTCTTTGTGCTTTTGGATGAAACAAATACTCAACAAACAAACAAACAAAAACACAAAAGAGAAAACTAATCCATTTTCTTAATTAACATACACAAGAATGAATATCTGTGACTTGCAAATGTGTGACTTAACCATCAAAAATCAAATCTGGGATAATGGGCAAGAAGTCTTCAAGTTTGTGCGATACAGATGGAAGAAGCCCAGCTCCCCCCCCCCCCCCCCCCCCCCACCAATTCATAGTTCTCCGTCAAAGGTAGAGGGGTACAAAATAACCCACTCAGAGAAGAAATGAAGGTATAAAAGAATACTACTACTCTCTAACAGTGTGTTTAAGACACCCAGTAGAATATTTCATTGGCCTTCACAGAGACGCTACGGTAAACCACAACATACTGAGCCTGAAAGTCTGGCTCCTGCAAGGTCCTTAAAAACCGTAGTTCTTAAAAACATTTATCCCCACAATCTGACCTAATCTGCCTCCCAACAACACAACACTGCCTCTGTCATCTTCCCTTCACTCACTGTTTTACAGTTCACCATGTATTTCATCTACACACTTTACACAACACCAAAGGATATTCCACCAACTCATTTTAAAACGCCACCAATATAGCATTCCACATGGCTCATTTTAAAACCCACCACACATTATTCCTTTTACTCTTTTCAAACACAATCACAAGACATTCTGTGTAATACATTTTAAACAACACCACAACACTCCATTTACTTACCTTAAACCCAACCACATATTTTATTTACAGGTTTCACCCCCCCCCCCCCCCCTCTCCCCCATCAGGTTATTCCATATGATTCATTTCAAATGCCACCACACATTCTACCATTTGCTTAGCTTACATACCACCACCAGGACATTCCAATTAACTCATTTTAAACATTCCATTTACTGAATTAAAAAAATCGTCAGACCACATTCTATGAAATCATTTTAAACACAATGAGAAAACATTCCATTTGATTATTATAAACACCACCACCAGGACATTCTTTGTAACTCATTATAAACACCACTCTGTATTCTCCCACTTCTCATTTAAACACCATCACAACGCATTCTATATACCTTATTTTAAATGCCACCCCAGGACATTCCGCATCTCAAATTTGTTAGATCATCACATTACACTTACTCATTTTTAATCACCATTACAACATGTTCCATTTACCTACTGAAAGGTCACCACAACACATTCCATTCACCCCTTCAAATACCACCACATGACATTCCACCCACTCAAAACATTCCATACACTCACTTCAATCCCGTCTATGGATGTTCATTCGCACCATCTTAACACTACCTAAGGATGTTCATTCACATCATCTCTCTATGGATGTTCATTCGCACCATCTTAACACTACCTAAGGATGTTCATTCGCACCATCTTAACACTACCTAAGGATGTTCATTCACATCATCTCTCTATGGATGTTCATTCGCACCATCTTAACACTACCTAAGGATGTTCGTTCACACCATCTTAACACAACCTAAGGATGTTCGTTCACACCATCTTAACACTACCTAAGGATGTTCATTCACACCATCTTAACACTACCTAAGGATGTTCATTCACACCATCTTAACACTACCTAAGGATGTTCATTCACACCATCTTAACACTACCTAAGGATGTTCGTTCACACCATCTTAACACAACCTAAGGATGTTCGTTCACACCATCTTAACACTACCTAAGGATGTTCATTCACACCATCTTAACACTACCTAAGGATGTTCATTCACACCATCTTAACACTACCTAAGGATGTTCATTCACATCATCTCTCTATGGATGTTCATTCACACCATCTTAACACTACCTAAGGATGTTTGCTCACACCATCTTAACACTACCGAAGGATGTTCATTAACACCATCTTAACACAACCTGAGGATGTTCGTTCACACCATCTTAACACTACCTAAGGATGTTCGTTCACACCATCTTAACACTACCTAAGGATGTTCATTCACACCATCTTAACACTACCTAAGGATGTTCATTCACATCATCTCAACATCATCAAAGGATGTCTTAAACCCTCCCTCAAAGACATTCTATTAAATTCATCAATGTCAAAGATCATCAAAAAAAACAGTCGATGTAGGTAAATTTATCACACTGCTATGAAAGGCAAAACTCTTGCCTTACAAACTATTCACAAAGCCTCTGCATTGTCCCACTTCTTTTTACACACAAACAGCTACACTGTCACACTGTCACTTTTGCACACATGCTTTCATGAAGCATTTACTCCATACGCACACCAACTTTCCAATAAACAAAAGGCGCACTACCAAATGTTTTTCTTCTCCCCCTCTCCTTCAGGAAAAACTTTAACAAAAGTCACATCAAACAAATTTAAACAGATTTTTTTACATGTATCTCTCTTTTCACTGAAGATAAACAAGTTCATCAAGGCTCTATAAAGTCATGGCCTTCACATACATTAGCCCAAAACCAGACCAGGAAAATAATAATTCTTTCACTCCTTGATGCTATCCTGCATCCGAATTAAGCCCTCGCTCCATCCTTTCAGGGATTCCCTGTTTCTCTCAGACATCGTATCGCCCCCTTGATTTCCCCGTCCTGGAGATATGAATTCCGACCCTCTCCCTCGATTTCCCTCCGTCACTGAGAGATGAGAGTTCCAACTCCTCTCCCTCGACTTTCCTGTCCCTGGAGAGATGACGATTCCGACTCCTCTCCCTGGAGTCTTAATTTGGGGCTGAACTACCGGTGTTTCCCCACACCATGGCCATCTTCAACCACCTCAGGGGGTAAAAGGTGAAGGGCAAAGGGGTAAAAGGTGAAGGCGGGAAACACGAATAAGGTTCGTGTAAGTAACCTGCCTTTTAAATTCAACATATAATTCTTTCTTTCTCTTTTCTTTAGTTTTCCCCTGTAGTTTTCCCCCCAACTATCTATGGCTCACCTGGTAATGACTGGTCAGCAACGAGGACCAGGCCCCTGACGGGTTCGAGTCTCTAGCCATCTGCTGGGCTAAAACTGATTCTTTCCTCCCTCCTCCTAGTGAGTGCATACTCAGTTGTTCAAAACACATGACCAGCACCTTACCAACCCTTATTAAACTATCTCTCAGTGGTCACTTTCACCCAATGACCACATTGTTTCTGAATGAGTATAACTCACAATTATTTGGGGACCCCCCGCAAACACAAACAAGCCACTTTGAAAATTCTTCCCTTTTAGTTGTGGCATGGGAAATGATATATATCACTAAACAACATGTGATGGAGCATCACATGCCTTGAGTGAGGCTACGTCACATGACCCCCCCATCCTGGGGAGAAAAAATTTTCTCCAAAAATTTTTTTTAAAGGATAACAACTTCACTTAAAACACATCTTCAGCCTGAATTCAAAATGTGAACCATCACACATGATTCACCAAATTAATAATCAACTATAGAATCAATCATCATGACCCCACCATAAAAAAGCATATTTCAAACTTTCAGTCTTTCTAAAAAAAGACATTCAAATTGATCACCACATCTCACAAAATACATTTCAAAAATTTAAACAAAAATTTAAAACAATTAGGGATATTAACAATTCAAAGTAAAATTGGGGTTTATATTTTACGACGTGAAGCACATTTTTTCCCTTAAACTTTGTCTCACATCATAGTTTCAAAACCCTCATGAAAATGAGAAATTCTAAGTGTAAGTGTTTCTCAAAGACATGTAAACAAAATAAACATAGTTTAAACATAGTTTTTTCCCCACATGTAATGTTATAGTCCATTGACAAGTGAAACATATTTTCCATTGTTGACAATTAATCATGAAAACAATAGGTTTTGTCTCACTGCAAAATTTAAAACATGTGTTATAATAAAATTCTAAAGAGTTATTTGCTCATCACACATACAAATATATTCATTTTCACAAGCAAGTTAGACTTAAATAGTACATGATGATTTTTTCAGAAAAAAAAAATATGTATTACATCAACATCAAGTAGTTGTTTGCTTGTAAAACATATAGTCACTTCAACAACAAATTAAGAAATAAATACCACTTGATTTAAACAGTCAGTAGCATACAATGCACTGTCAAATGTGAGCACACCGAATCATTAAAAAGACAAAAAACAGGAATATTTTCCCTTGAAGACAGTACATTTGCCCATGAATTTTCATACACTGACAATAATCTGCCATGACATTTTGTGTTCCGGGCACGGTTCAACAGTAAATTGAATTCCTGCAATGCCAAGACCACCTTAAAAAATTTGCTGTTCTTAGTTTTTGACAATTGCAAGAAAGTCAAGGGCCCGGGGTCAGTCTGTAACCGAAACTTTCTTCCAGTCAAGAACCTGGCGAACTTCTCAAAATGCCCATACAAAGCCAAGCCTCTCTCTCAATAGTGAGTATTTCTCTTGTGTCTTTGAGAACTTCTTACTGGCGTATTGCACTGGATGAAACCCAAATCACTTTTTTCCTGCAACAGTACCGCCCCCATTCCTTTGGAACTGGCACGGTTCTCAAAATAAAGTCTTCTGAGAGGGAGGTAACAAAAGGGAGGGTAACAAAAGAACAGGAAATGAGTTGAGGGGGGTTCTGAACAACTCCAAAGCCTTCTGGCACTCATCAAAACCACACAATACTTTTGTTCTTCGTCCATTTCTCAGTTCAGTCAAAGGAGCCGTCAGGGACCAAAGTGGGGTACATATCGTCTATAGTAAGACAACAATCCGATGAGTGACCTGATCTGTTTCTTTGTAGTGGGTTTAAGTAAAGAAAAATCTTTCCACTTTTTTTCCCTCTGGCATCATTTTTCCCACTGAAATAGTGTGCCCCAAAAACCCCGAGAGTTTGAAAACCGGCACAAATTTTTGGAGGGTCTCGCAGTCAAACCAAAACTTCTGAGTCTGGAAAAAACAGCTCGAAGTTAGAAAGGAGGACACTCCATGACTTTGCAGCCAACAAAATATCGTCAAAAAAATGACTGCACCACATTCATGGAGTTTCGGGGCTCGCATAAATCTAGCAAAAGAAGCTGGGCATTTTGCAAACCGAAGGGCATTTTCGTCCATTGGAAAAGACCAAAAGGTGTTAAAATTTGCTGTCTTTTCCTTGTCAGCTTCAGCCATTGGAATCTGCCATATCCTTTAGTCAAGTCTACTTTCACAAAATAATTTCCTTCTGAGAGCTGGACACAGAAGTTCTTCAATGTCTGGGATAGGCTCGGCATCGAACACAGGATCTTATATACTTTCCTGTAATCGATGCAAAAACCACCGAGCCATCAGGTTTGTCCACCAATACAACTGGTAGCTGTACGAGACGTAAAAGGGTTCTATGACCTTTAAATCCAGCTTACTTTGATTTCTCTCTCGACAACCTCTTTTTTTTCAAATGGGAGGGTATTGGTCTGGTTCGCACTGGTATTTCAGTAGTTAACTGAATACTATGGGGTTCAATACCATCACTGTACCTGGGGTATCCGCCCAACACATCCTGAAGTCTTTCAAAATGTTTTTGAGCTGTTCTGTTTGACTTGCAGACAAAACATTCGACAGAACCACATATCATAGTTTCACCTTTGATAGACAGAGTAGGAAGGGGTACAACATCATCTGCACTGGTAGATGTTAACACTCCTACATTTGCTGTTTCACAACCTTTGACCTGCCCCTGTACGTTACATTGGGTACAAAATCATCACTGATAATATCTGTCATGTTTCATCAGTTTCTGACATAGGACAAACCCATTCAATGACTGTTGATGGCAACATTTGAAACTTCAACATACTTCTTAAACATTTTCACTGAAATCCCTTTCTCAGTGTTTGCCATTTTGATCTTATAATTAACTGCAGAAAGTTTTTCGACCCACCTAAAAAGACCCTTCCACATAACACGAAGCTTGTTATGTTCATCATGAGTAGTACAAGGACTTTATCCCCTACACTGAAGGAACGTGCCTTTGCTTTTCTGTCTGCAAAGACCTTGTACACATCTGTTTTTCTATCAGCTGACTGTTGAGCAAGCTCACATGCATCCTTCAAACGATTAGCAGTTCATAAACGTATTGGTAAACAGTTTAACTGTCAGGTATGTCCGTCTTTTCGTCCATTGTGTTCATCATAGATCCAAAGGACCCCTTGGTGAGTGTCCAAAAGAGCTCGAAGGGTGAGAATCCAGTGTTTCGTTCGGCATTTCCCCTGAATGCGAAAAGCAAAGCCGGTATGAAACGATCCCATTCATGGGGTTCCTCCCTTGCAAAACCTTTCTCAACATGGACTTTAACGTTCCATTGAAACGTTCAACATGCCATTCGATTGAGGATGATATGGCGTTGTTGAAATGGAAGAGATTGACAACAGTCGGTAAATTTCCCCTCATGAGATCGGAAATGAAATTGCGTTCCACAGTCCCCAGAGAATTTCGTCTGGAAGACCCACTCTGGAAAAAATCGCAAGTAAGGCTCAGCGACAGACACTGTATCAATTTTCTTCAGGGAATCGCTTCTGGATACCTTGTCGCTGAATCCACCAAAGTTTAAGATATAGCGATATCCGAAAAAAGACAGTGGTAAAGGCCCAACAAATCAATAGCTACCTTCCGAAATGGAACGGAAATGAGAGGCATTTTGTGCAAAGGAGCACATGGGACGCGACCTTTCTGAGATTCTTTTGGCAATGTCACATGACGGCAGTATTCCCGTAACTTCCTTTGTGACCCTGGCCAAAAAAAGAATCAAGAACTCTCTTTTAAAGTTCTTTTGATTCCACAGTGACCAGCGAACAAAGCATCATGAGCCGTGTGTAGTACGTCTCTCTAATGGCTTTGGAACGACAACTGTTTGGGTTTTCCTGTCCAGGTACACACCGTAGAGAATGTCAGAGTCCAGTATGTACGTTTGGGTTTTTCCGTTGGTAAAGTCAGTGACAGTCTGTTTAGCAGCAGAAAGTATTGTCTCAGCGTCTCGTCTTTTCCCGCATTTCTTTTTGATCATCTGGGTAATCTGGGGTTCATCCTTTTGAGACTTTTTGCGCTTTTAGCTTTTCCCTGCTCTATGATGTCGGATCTGGTACTCACAAGACAAGGAATAACGATCCTCCAGCACCACCATGTACTGTAGCGACACCTGGCAAATTGCCCAAGATTAAAATCGCAGACTGGGTTATCGATAACACAGGCGTAAGAAATCCGGAGTAGTACGGTGTATCGACCGAAATTTTCGCCAGCGGAAACGTTTCAATCTTGCCTCCAAACGACCTACACTTTTGGACAGTATTTAGATACTGGGTCTGAAGCACGAAAGATTTTCTTACACCCCCAGTGGGGCACCCAGTGTCTCGCAAAACCGAAGCTTCAATCCGTTGATGGCTCCATTTTCTAACACCAGTCCATCAACCGATTGATCTGGTGCCAAAACAAGGCCTTCTTCACAGTCAGTGGAACTAGTGCGGATTTTGAATCATTTGGTTTAAAGGGCAATTCTTTTCAAATGGAACTTGCCATCGCAAAAAAAACATCGCATTGTCTGATCGGCAGCTGACTGATTTTGTGTACTTCGGTTCTGTCCCACGAACTGACCCAAAAGTCTACGCGGGGGTCGTTGTCCACGACCCCGGAACGTTTGCTGAGGAGCAACGGTTTTTCCGGGGGTGAGTACTGGTATTGATGAAAGTCACTCGAACCGCGGAAAGATCCCTGTCCGTTCCTAGGATAGGTATATCCTTGAGGGCCCAAAATGACCCCACGATTTCCTTCCTGTAATTTTCCCCCTCCTGATGGGATAGTACATTTACGCATGAACTCAAAGATGGAAAATTTTTCCTTTCCTACCACGCCCTTGTCTGGGTGAGCGATACAATACTGATCAGCCATCTGACACATTTCCTCAACGCTTTCAAATTGCCTTTCTTTAAGGAAAGTGGCCAGATCTTTGCTCACGCTCTGGAAAAGTTGTTCTCTAAGAAGGAGATCTCGCAGTGATTGAAAAGTTTTGTTCGTTTTTGATAAATCGAAACCATCGATCTAAACAATGACTCTACGAATTAGAAACGACCCGGGAAAAGAATCTCCTTTGTCAGGCGCACAGAACGGAAACGTTCGCAAAAACGATCAGCAGAAAAATTGAAATTTCTTGAGGAGTTCTTCTTTTAACTAATACCCAAATTAATTTTGTTTCGCCGCGAGTGTGGTACAGTGTCAAAGCGCTACCCTTTTAAAAAACGACGCAATATACAAAAGTCCACTTTTCCTTTGGCCAACCACAAGACGTTGCGCGACTTTCAAAGCGAAAAAGAAAACTATCGATGTCATCCGTTTTTTCCTCGAAAGGCGGTAACTTTGGAATATATGCCGCTTTTTTGGGTTTAGGCGCGTTGCGGAACCGACTGGGGGGAGCGGGGGAGGTTCTCTCGATGCCTGTAATCTTTTAATTTCAGCATCAGTCTCTAGTTTTTAACTGCCTCAACTTAAATTGACGTTCTTCAGCTTCAGCTTCCCTCTGTAGTCTTTTTCTTCAGCTTCCCTCTGTAGTTTTTTTTCTTCAGCTTCCCTCTGTATCTTTTTCTTTCAGCTTCACTTCCCTCTGTAGTTTTTTTTCTTCAGCTTCCCTCTGTCTTAGCCTGTCTGCCTATCTATGCATTGGCACATAGTTGGTAAGTTTTTCCCCCATCAAAACCCAAGCGTTCCGCTTGTTTTAAAATTTTATCAAAAATCAAACCATAATGAACCGTCAACAGATATAAACACAAACAATTCCTAAGTTAGATTAAAATAAGGCGATATATGATGAAGGCTATATGTTTCACAAACGTAATTATAATATATACAAAAAGAATTCAATTTCCGGTAAAACAGAAAACACCTTACTAAACAGGATAGATATGAAATCCAAGGAATATATTTTTCCAACAGTAATTTGCAAACTGCTAAACAATTTAGAATTTAAAAAAAATTTGAAGTTCAATGCTAATCTGTTTTTCCAAGAAAGGAAAAAAAAACACAATATAAAAGTTTTTCTGGAAATAAATTCTTTTGAAAGTTTAAGTTCTTAATGTTCTTGTTGTCAGTCTTTCTTTCTTTCTTAATTTCAAATGAGTTTACAAAACAGATGTATCGCCTTATACAGAAAATGAATTTAAACTTACCAAAACAAATGGAAGCACAAACAATTAAAAAAAGGGAAGAAACACAAACTAGCGGACATCCTACCTAAAAGATGAAAATGTTGAAAAGAAAACTAGATAGGACTTATTGAAGAGAAGGTTTAGAGATTTGAAAAAGGGGGTGAAAGGAAATGAAAGTATACACAGGATCGGGAAAATAAGAAGAAATCAAGAAAAGCAAAAGAAGCCCTCAGACAGCACCCTAGTGGTCACTGTCCCCCCGGAAACTGGAGACGGAAAAACAAATCATGCAAAAATATACACAACAATACAGTAATACTACAAATTGAAAACAATCAATAAATGCACCTCCACCAAACGCCCAAAAAAAATCTCACAACACCAAAAGAAAAAACAGAAAATTTTATTAGGGGGAGTCCTTCCCCGCACTGTCAACCTCTGCCTGTTGAAGGAGACAAGGTCGGTTCAAACTCTGGGAAAAGGGGACTCTTGAATGAAACGATAGAAACAGAGAAAGAAAAAACAACAAAATAAATAATAAGGGCGATCACGGCTGCTCCCACTCTTGAACTAACCGCTCAATGTGCGAGAAGCGGTGGGCTCACCGATCTGGAAAAGGACAAAATAGGGAATCAACAAACAAACGAAAAACACTAGCAAAACTCAAAAGTCAGAATAAGAGAGAAGTCCTCACTCCACTGAAAATAAAATCACTCAACACATAAACAGAAAAAAAAATTGCAAATACACAATAAATAATTAAACTTTCTTTTTTTTTTCCTTTTCCTCAAACCCTTGAGGGTACAAATCAAAATTTTTATCTTTTTTTTTCCTTCCCTAAAACCTGTTCTGTTGTTACCCTCCCCCTCAGAAGACTTTTTTTTGAGAACCGATGCCAGTTTCCAAAGGAAAGGGGGCGTACTGTTGCAGGGAAAAAAATGATTTGTTACATCCAGTGCAAAAACGCCAGTAAGAAGTTCTCAAAGACACAGGAGAAATACTCCACTATTGAAGAGAGTGCTTGGCTATTGTATGGGCATGTGAGAAGTTCGCCAGGTTCTTACTGGAAGAAAGTTTCGGTTACAGACTGACCCCAGGCCCCTTTAAATTTCTTGCAATCGCAAAAACTAAGAACAGCAGAATGTTAAGGTGGGCTTTGGCATTGCAAGGGAAATTTCCCAAATTTTCCCTTGAACCAGTGCCTGGAACACAAAATGTCATGGGAAATTTATTTCACGTGTATGAATATTCATGGGCAAATTACACTACTAACTGTATTAAGGAAAAGACTATTCCTGTTTTTTGTCTTTCTTTATGATTACGTGTTCTCACATTTGACAGTGCATGGTATGCAAATTACTATTTAAATCAAGTGGTATTTATGCTTAATTTTCTTGTTGAAGTGATTATATGTTTTACAAGCAAAAACTACTTGATGTTGATGTATTGCATATTATTCTTTGCTTTATTCTTTCGTAAACAATGAAAAAATCATGTACTATTTATGTCTGACTTGCTTGTGAAGATGAATATATATGTATGTGTCATGAGCAAATAACTCTTTAGAAATGTATATACACATGTTTTGATGGTGCAGTGAGACAAACTATTGTTTTCATTAGTTCATTGTCAACAATGGAAAATATGTTTCACTTTTCAATGGACTATAACATTACATGTGGGGAAAAAATATGTTTAAATTATGTTTATTTTGTCTATTGAGAAACTTTTTACACTTCGAAATATTTCATTTTCATGAGGGTTTTGTAACATATGATGTGAGACAAAGATCAAGGGAAAATATGTGCTTCACATCTTAATATATGAAGACACGTTGTACTTTGAATTGTTAATATCCCTAATTGTTTTATCCATGTAATTTGTGAAATGTATTTTGTGAGATGTAGTGATCAATTATGAATTTCGTTTTTTTTTGAAAGACTGAGGTTTGAAATATGCTATTTATGGGTGGATCACGATGATTGATTCTATACGTTGATTGTTAATTTGGTGAAACATGTGTGATGGATACACATTTTGAGATTCATGGTGAAGATGTGTTTTAAGTGAAGTTGTATATCTTTAAAAAAAAAAAAATTTTCTGGAGAAAATTTTTTCATCCCAGGATGGGGGGGGTGTCATGTGACGTAGCCTCACATCAGGCATGTGACGCTCCATCACATGTAGTTTAGCGATATGAATCATTTCCCCATGCCACAACTAAAAAGGAAGAATATTCGGTGGCTTGACTAGTGTAGCGGGCGTCCCCAATAATTGTGAGATATACTCAGTAAAGAAAGAAAAGTGGTCATTGGGTGAAAGTGACCACTGAGAGATAGTTTAATAAGGGTTGGTAAGGTGCTGGTCATGTGTTTTGAACACTGAGTATGCACTCACTAGGAGGAGGAAGGAAAGAATCAGTTTTAACCAGCAGATGGCCTAAAAGACTCGAACCTGTCAGGACGTTGGGTTTCCCCTCTGCTGACCAGTCATTACCAGGTGAGCCATAGATAGTTGGGGAAAGCTACAGGGGGGAAACTTAAAGAAAAGAGAAAGAAAGAATTCATATGTTGAATTAAGAAGCAGGTTACTTACACGAACCTTATTCGTGTTTCAGCCCTTCACCCTTCACCGTTTACTCTTCACCTTGCAACCCGTGAGGTGGTTGAGATGGCCATGGTGTGGGGAACACACCGGTAGTTCAGCCCCTACCAGTAAAGACTCCAGGGAGAGGAGTCGGAACTCGTAATCTCTCCAGGGTCAGGAGAAGTCGAGGGAGAGGAGTCGGAACTCGTCACTTCTCCAGGGACAGGAGAAGGCGAGGAAGAGAAGTTGGAAATTTCCTATCTCCAGTGACGGGAGAATTTAAAGGGGTGATACGATGTCTGTGAGAGA
Organism: Conus ventricosus; assembly: GCA_018398815.1. Taxonomy (NCBI): domain Eukaryota; kingdom Metazoa; phylum Mollusca; class Gastropoda; order Neogastropoda; family Conidae; genus Conus; species Conus ventricosus. Next base: position 37,930,507 of record CM031624.1, on the reverse strand, counting down.
CAGGAAAGCACGACCATATGAAGTCTTGTGTTTGATGCAGGCGTGGCATCAGTGAGTACTGGAATTATTTATTTCCTGGTCTGGATTTTGTGGGCCAATGTTGTGTGAAGGCCGTGACTTTATGAGTCTTGCGTGAGTTAGTTGCCTCTCAGTGGAAAGAGAGCTACATGTATAAAAATCCGTTTATAAATTGTTTGATGTGATTTAGTAAAGGTGTTTTTCCCTGAAGGAGAGGGGGAGAAGAAAAACATTCGGTAGTGCGCCTTTGGTTGATTGGAAAGATTGCGTATGCGTATGGAGTAAATGCTGTCATGAATGCGTGCGGGCAAAAGTGACAGTGTGACAAATAAAGAAAAGAAAAAAAAAATCACACGCACAAAACTTTGTACAAATACAGTAAAACCACGGGTAGGTGAGCTACATCAACACTTTCCATTTTTGTGACCAAACTGGAAAAAAAAAAGTAAGTAAAAATTCAAGCTAACACGAGCAGCTGATAGCTGAAGGTATCACATATTCATTTGGAAGAACTCTTCATAGAGACGTTTTCTTACAACTGGATCGTCTGGTCTCTTGCTGCTTTATACTCCAGATCCAGACAGTGTGAACTTTCACAATCTTTAGTCACACATCTCCTGGGACATGAAATGGATAAGTCATATGTCAAGTATAAGACACAAACAGGTTGAGAAAAACAATTACAACTACAATCAATTAGATCAAACAAACAAAGCCATAAACAGGCTGAGAAAAAACAGTTTTAAGTACTAATTAAATGAAAAACAAAACAAAACAACAACAAATGTGAAACAATCTTGCTCCACAACTACAATCAGTTAGATGAAACAAACAATGTAGATTAAACAAAGACATAAGCAATAAACAGGTTGACAAAAACAACTTCAACTACAAATCAAAAAAAAAACAACAACAAACAACTAAGTAACAAATGCAAAACAATGTTGCTTCATGTATAACGGTGACTTATATGATGATGCAATGGGTTCAATGTCATTCAATGAGAGCTGACTGGGTTTCTAAACATTTTTTTATTTACACACACACATATTAACACCAGATATCCGGGGGGGGGGGGGGGGGGGGGGGGGGTAAGGGATTCAATCTCCTTGTCAATATGGAGTTCAAAGGTTAGGGGTGGGGAGTACGATTAAAGAACAAATAAAAAGTTAAACACATTTGTACATCTGTATAATCTTAGTCATTTCTTTTATTCTACAAAGAATAATTCTACTTCCATTCCCACAAATTGGTCTCAAGTGTATTTTCTAAATCCATGATTCTATTACATTAATCATGAAAATCTGCAAAATCCACTAAAAAAAAAAAACCACCATAAAAAACTAATATTCATTTTTTAAAAAACACCCCCCCAAAAACCTGCTTGTACAAACAAATACCAGTTGTGGCCCTCAAACACATACGTAGATTACTACTGAATGCTTGAACACACATTCACACACACACACACACACACAAGCCAAAGATGGGAGAAACGAATGAGGTGACCAGACCAAGGACAGCTAACTTCAACAGGACAGCTCCTTCCTATCATCCATGGAGGCCACATACCAATGATTTTTTTTTTCTCTTCAGACAATTAACCATCCCTGACAAAAATGTAACGAAACTCATGAGACAGATGCCAAAACCTTGTGAAACAAATTGGGCTAGGATTCCTTTTTTTCTCTCTCTCTCCATTCCATCCTAAGTCATGGTCCTGAACAGGAGACTGCTCTCTCTCTCTTACACACACCTCTCTCTCTCTCTCACACACACACACACATATACTCAAGAATGTTAATGAATCAAATGGTGCAGGCACTGTTGCGAAAAAAAAGTGTTAAAAAATGAGAAGAGAAAAAAAAAGATGCATCACACCTTTCAGTCTCATATTCCACAATTGCCACATTGATGATCTTTCATTGTCTCCTTACACCCTCCCCTCCCAAAATGACTTAATCATTTAAAGAAAAGAATAAAAACAATCCCGAATATATGTTCCCACAAAAGGTGTCTATTTTCACACAATTCACTCTCATAGGGAAAAAAAAAATCACAAATTTCATTAAAAAAAAGATGAACCTGAGGATACACTTCCCTACCCCATCCACAATTCAAATGACCGCAAGTATCCTTTCTAGTGAGAATTGACGCACACTCCCATCCACCCATACCCCTCTCCCCAGCAAACCATACCTTATCCAGACACACACCTTCTATAAAACTGCCTACTCTTGATTAAAACCACCACCATCCCCTTCCCCGACCAAACCCTCTCCTTCCCCCTCCCATCCCTACCTCCCAGCTGTGATGAGCCACAGTACCACGTCTTCTCACCAGGTACGTCCTCCCTCCTCCTCCTCCTCTCACTTATTCTTTCCCCCCTCTCCTCCTCAAACAAACTCTTCAGCTCTTGCAGGGTCTCGTACAACTGTGCCATGAAGCGCTTGGAGTCGGTGCCGGGGTGGGAGTGTTTGGACGACACGTGGAAGAAGATGCGACGCTCGCCCGGGATCATGTAGGACACCCCGTAGCCGTCGTCGGACACGGGGCCAAAACCTCCACCTGGGGAGAGCTGTCGACAGGGGCAACCATTCCTATACAACACTGTATATCACTCGATATCAAGCACCAGAATGGTCAAGCCCCTGCCCTGTCGGCATGACACAGGACAGAGGGCGGAAGAGATCACCTACTGCCTAAATGTCCCCTCACTGCTCTCCCAATGCCTACTGTATCATAGTCGCACAAAGTAATTCTACACATCTCTTTTTGTTGTGGTGGTTGTTGTCACCATTACTCACGGTCCACGCCCACACTGTTGGGTTCAGAGGAGGGTGGACTTCCTGGAGGCAGACAGCAACACTGCACTACACTATACAACACTGCGCTACACTATACAAATGCAGACACTATACAGCTGCACGACACTATGCAACACTGCGCTACACTATGCAAACTGCGCTACACTATGCAACACGCGCTGCACTATGCAACACCGCGCTGCACTATACAACACTGCCCGACACTATACACACTGCCCGACACTATACAACACTGCGCTGCACATACAACACTGCGCTGCACTATACAACACTGCAGCTACACTATACAACACTGCGCTACACTATTACAACACTACACTTACAACACTGCACTACACTATACAAGACTGCTACACACTATACAAGACTGCACTACACTATACAACACTACACTGCATTACGCTATCTAATACTGCACTACACCATACAACATTACACTACACTGCACAACACCACATTGCATTGCACTATACAACACTGCAATACACTATACAACACTGCGCTACACTATACAACACTGCGCTACACTATACAGACTGCACTACACTATACAACACTGCACTACACTACACAACACTGCACTACATATACAACATATCTAATACCGCACTACACCATACAACATTAACTACACTGCACACACCACATTGCATTGCACTATACAACACTGCACTACACTATACAACTGCGCTACACTATACAACACTGCGCTACACTATACAAGACTGCGCTACACTATACAACACTGCGCTACACTATACAAGACTGCCCTACACTATACAAGACTGCCCTACACTATACAAGACTGCGCTACATTACAAGACTACACTACATGCACAATGCTATACAACACTGCACTACACTATACAACACTGCGCTACACTATACAACACTGCACTACACTATACAACACTGCGCTACTCTATACAACACTGCGCTACACTATACAACACTACACTGCATTACACTATCTAATACTGCACTACACCACAAAAACATTAGACTACACTGCATAACACCACATTGCATTACACTACACAACACTGCACTACACTGCACAATGCTATACAACACTGTGCTACACTATACACACTGCACTACACCACAAAACATTACACTACACTGCACTGCACAACACCCCACTCCACTACACTGCACTGCACCACACTATACAACACTGCACAACGCTACACAACACTGCACTACACTACACTGCACTGCACAACACTGCACTACACTAAACAACACTGCACAACACTACATTGCACTACACTATACCACATTGCACAACACTGCACTGCACTACACTATATAACACTACACTACACTACACTATACAACAACAAAAACTACACTATACAGCACTAAACTACACTGCATAACACATTAGAACACTACACAAAGAGCTCTAAACTTCACAACAATATGCACACCACTGTACTATACAGACTATCCAAGATGTTGTAGTACAGGGGTTCATTACAGTTGGGGATAGTGATACAGTACAGTACAGTACACAGTGTACCCACCATGTCATAGTACTGGGGTTCATTACAGTTGGGGGGTGGTGATACAGTACAGTATAAAACACAGTGTAGCCACCATGTCATAGTACTGGGGTTCATTACAGTTGGGGGTGGTGATACAGTACAGTACAAAACACAGTGTACCCACCATGTCATAGTACTGGGGTTCATTACAGTTGGGGATAGTGATACAGTACAGTACAATACAAAAACACAGTGTACCCACCATGTCATAGTACTGGGGTTCATTACAGTTGGGGATAGTGATACAGTACAGTACAAAACACAGTGTACCCACCATGTCATAGTACTGGGGTTCATTACAGTTGGGGGTGGTGATACAGTGCAGTACAATACAAAACACAGTGTACCCACCATGTCATAGTACTGGGGTTCATTACAGTTGGGGATAGTGATACAGTACAGTACAATACAAAACACAGTGTACCCACCATGTCATAGTACTGGGGTTCATTACAGTTGGGGGTAGTGATACAGTACAGTACAATACAAAACACAGTGTACCACCATGTCATAGTACTGGGGTTCATTACAGTTGGGGGTGGTGATACAGTACAGTGCAGTACAAAACACAGTGTACCCACCATGTCATAGTACTGGGGTTCATTACAGTTGGGGGTGGTGATACAGTACAGTACAATACAAAACACGGTGTACCCACCATGTCATAGTACTGGGGTTCATTACAGTTGGGGATAGTGATATAGTACAATACAATACACAGTGTACCCACCATGTCATAGTACTGGGGTTCATTACAGTTGGGGATAGTGATATAGTACAATACAATTCACAGTGTACCCACCATGTCATAGTACTGGGGTTCATTACAGTTGGGGGTGGTGATACAGTACAGTACAGTACAAAAAACAGTGTACCCACCATGTCATAGTACTGGGGTTCAATACAGTTGGGGGTGGTGATACAGTACAGTACAGTACAAAACACAGTGTACCCACCATGTCGTAGTACTGGGGTTCATTACAGTTGGGGTTGGTGATACAGTACAGTACAAAACACTGTACCACCATGTCATAGTACTGGGGTTCATTACAGTTGGGGGTGGTGATACAGTACAGTACAATACAAAACACAGTGTACCCACCATGTCATAGTACTGGGGTTCATTACAGTTGAGGTGGTGTACAGTACAGTACAGTACAATACACAGTGTACCCACCATGTCATAGTACTGGGGTTCATTACAGTTGGGGGTGGTGATACAGTACAGTACAGTACAAAACACAAGTGTACCACCATGTCATAGTACTGGGGTTCATTACAGTTGGGGGTGGTGATACAGTACAGTGCAGTACAAAACACAGTGTACCCACCATGTCATAGTACTGGGGTTCATTACAGTTGGGGGTGGTGATACAGTACAGTACAATACAAAACAGTGTACCCACCATGTCATAGTACTGGGGTTCATTACAGTTGGGGATAGTGATACAGTACAGTACAATACACAGTGTACCCACCATGTCATAGTACTGGGGTTCATTACAGTTGGGGATAGTGATACAGTACAGTACAAAACACAGTGTACCCACCTGTCATAGTACTGGGGTTCATTACAGTTGGGGGTGGTGATACAGTACAGTACAATACACAGTGTACCCACCATGTCATAGTACTGGGGTTCATTACAGTTGGGGATAGTGATACAGTACAGTACAATGCACAGTGTACCCACCATGTCATAGTACTGGGGTTCATTACAGTTGGGGATAGTGATACAGTACAGTACAAAACACAGTGTACTCACCATGTCATAGTACTGGGGTTCATTACAGTTGGGGGTGGTGATACAGTACAGTACAATACAAAACACAGTGTACTCACCATGTCATAGTACTGGGGTTCATTACAGTTGGGGTTGGTGATACAGTACAGTACAATACAAAACACAGTGTACCCACCTTGTCATAGTACTGGGGTTCATTACAGTTGGGGATAGTGATACAGTACAGTACAGTACAAAACACAGTGTACCCACCATGTCATAGTACTGGGGTTCATTACAGTTGGGGGTGGTGATACAGTACAGTACAATACAAAACACAGTGTACCCACCATGTCATAGTACTGGGGTTCATTACAGTTGGGGTTGGTGAAACAGTACAGTACAATACAAAACACAGTGTACCCACCATGTCATAGTACTGGGGTTCATTACAGTTGGGGGTGGTGATACAGTACAGTGCAGTACAAAACACAGTGTACCCACCATGTCATAGTACTGGGGTTCATTACAGTTGGGGGTGGTGATACAGTACAGTACAATACAAAACACAGTGTACCACCATGTCATAGTACTGGGGTTCATTACAGTTGGGGGTGGTGACACAGTACAGTACAATACACAGTGTACCCACCATGTCATAGTACTGGGGTTCATTACAGTTGGGGGTGGTGACACAGTACAGTACAATACACAGTGTACCACCATGTCATAGTAGTGGGGTTCAATACAGTTGGGGGTGGTAAGATAAGATAATGTTGCTTTAGCCCAGCCGACCGCAAAGGGCCACATCAGGGCTGTCGGGGGTGGTGATACAGTCCAGTACAATACACAGTGTACCACCATTTCATAGTACTGGGGTTCATTACAGTTGGGGGCAGTGGCAATCTGCTGCTGGGGCTGCTGGCTGGTGGACAAGGTCCAGGGGATGCTCAGCACTTTCTTCAGAAACTCACAGTCCTGAAACACCCCCCACACATCTTCAACAACATTCTGGAAGACTCCATCCCGTATCTCCCCTTACCTTATTCATGACCTCTCTTTCATCGGCATTGTGGAAGACTCCATCCCATGTCTCCCCTTACCTTTATTCATAACATCTCTTCTCATCGACATTCTGGAAGACTCCATTCCGTATCTCCCTTACCTTCATTCATACCTCTCTTCTCATCGACATTCTGGAAGACTCCATCCTGCATCTCCCCTTCCCTTTATTCATGACATCTCTTCTCATCGACATTCTGGAAGACTCCATCCCGTTTTCCCCCCTTCCTTTATTCATGACATCTCTTCTCATGGACATTCTGGAAGACCCCATCCGTTTTCTCCCCTTACCTTTATTCATAACATCTCTTCTCATCGACATCGTGGAAGACTCCATCCGTTTTTTCCCCTTACCTTTATTCATAACATCTCTTCTCATGGACATTCTGGAAGACTCCATCCGCATCTCCCCTCCCTTCATTCATAACCTTCTTCTCATGGACATTCTGGAAGACTCCATCCCGTATCTCCCCCCCCCCCCCCTTCATTCATAACATCTCTTCTCATCGACATTCTGGAAGACTCCATCCGTATCTCCCCTTACCTTCATTCATAACATCTCTTCTCATCGACATTCTGGAAGACTCCATCCCGCATCTCCCTTCCCTTTATTCATAACATCTCTTCTCATCGACATTCTGGAAGACTCCATCCTGTATCTCCCCTTACCTTTATTCATAACATCTCTTCTCATCGACATTCTGGAAGACTCATCCCGTTTTCTCCCCTCCCTTCATTCATAACCTCTCTTCTCATCGACATCCTGGAAGACCCTCTACCCATTGTATTTCCCCTCACCTTTATTTCACAACATCCCAAAACATCTCTCCTCGCATTCTGGAGAGCCATCTTTTCCCGAATGTGTCCTTACCTTAAATTCATATCATCCCAAGTCTGTCCTGTCCATTTCCCCACACCAATTTGGAACACCACACATCCCCAGTTCTACCCCCTTTATTTTGACTAACTTGCCCATCCCCCCCCTTCGCTTTATTTTGGAACACCCCAAGTGCCCCATTCCATCCTGTTACCCCTCCATCAGCCTCATCAAGTGTCCACCTGCAGGGTGACCTCAGTGGCCAGATCAGAAATTAACTGGTAATGGTGGACGAGTGATCGGCAGTTACAAAGTTTTTTTTGTTTGCTCTCAAGTGGGGGCCTCTAACCTCCCGACTTTTTCCAACTTTTTTAAAAAACAAATTTATTTTTATTTTTATTTTTTTTTTTTTCATTTATTTTTCTTTTAACCTTTCCCGTACGTCGCCTAAAATTTTGCGCGCTGTACTTCGTGGGTGTGCAGAAACCCATGCTTTTAAGAAGGAATAACCCCTCGCCGTACGCCGTGGGTGTACAGTAACCCATGGTTTTTGTATAGGAGCTAAACCCTTGCCGTACGCCGTGGGTGTACAGTAACCCATGGTTTTGTGTGTAGGAACTAACCCCTCGCCATACGCCATGGGTGTACAGTAACCCATGGTTTTTGTGTTGGAACTAACCCTCGCCGTACGCCGTGGGTGTACAGTAACCCATGGTTTTTTTTCGAGGAAGTAAGACCTTGCCGTACGTCATGCAAATTTGACTTCTATGAGATGAGAGTCTTGCTACTTGCGTCAAACGGTTGTTCGTTGTTGTTGTTTCTCAGTGAATAACTGCAAGGCGGCCCCATGAATGTGCGTTTATCTGTGTGTGTGCATGTGAGCATTATTGCATGTTTGTGCGAGAGGGAAAGAGAAACAGAGAGAGAGAGAGAGAAAGAGAAACAGAGAGATGAGAGAGAAAGTGTGTGTGTGTATGTGCATGCATGGAAAGACTATTATTATTATATAATATATATATATATATTTTATATATATATATATATATGAGCTATGCTATATAGTACACGCGCACGGGCCCGCGAGTGTGGGGTGTGTATTGGTAAAAACATTAGAAATACTTGATCCTCTGTCAGTATGACGTTTCCTAGAATGTGCAACATACCAAGGCCTACGTGGTTTTTTTTTGTTTTTTAAAAATTTCGTAATGTTACTTTGCATCATTTTGATTATGAGTACATTGCTCACACTTGGCAGTACGCCCCGCAAAAGACAAGCAGACGGAACTGGGTGGCACCAAATCGTGGGCAGGAAGGAATTTCCTACCAACGCGACTCTTATCTCTCTGTAGCAAGCACGCGTGACGTCACATCCATAGCGTGTGGCGCGCAAGCTGTGTAAGTATGGGTGGCCCCACACCCACGGCGTACGGCGTGCAAGGTTTATTCTTTGGTAGTATGGGTGTTCTCACACCCACGACGTACTGGGACATTAATTGTTTAATTATTTCTTTGTTTATGTATAAAACAAAATAATTTTCAGTTGATATGTAGTATAATATATTAGGGACAAAGTCATGAAATTAAGTGGAAGTGGCTTCAAAATTACTAGAGTTACAGAGTAAAAACACGTGTCTGGGTGATTTCACACCCACGGAGTACGGGAAAGGTTAAGTGGGGCCTCCATCCTCCTCTTTTTTTTTTTTCTCCACTTTTTCACTTTTTTTTTTTTTCTTCAAAGACTCACACACCATGCATTGTCTGTGCGTTACATTACTGATGGACATTCGCTTGCTGCTTTAGTTTTTTTATGTTTAACCTTTCCCGTACTCCGTGGGTGTGAAATCACCCAGACACGTGTTTTTTGCTATGTAACTCTAGTAATTTTGAAGCCACTTCCACTTAATTTCATGACTTTGTCCCTAATATATTATACTACATTTCAACTGAAAATTATTTTGTTTTAAACATAACAAAGAAATAATTAAACAATTAATGTCCCAGTACGTCGTGGGTGTGAGAACACCCATACTACCAAAGAATAAACCTTGCACGCCGTACGCCGTGGGTGTGGGGCCACCCATACTTACAAAGCTTGCGCGCCACGCGCTATGGATGTGACGTCACGCGTGCTTGCTACGGAGAGATAAGAGTCGCGTTGGTAAGAAATTCCTTGCGGCTTTCTTCCTGAGCGGGGCGCGTACTGCCAAGTGTGAGCAATGTACGTCATAATCAAAATGATGCAAAGTAACATTACGTATTTAAAAAAAAAACAACAACAAAAAACACGTAGGCCTTGGTATGTTGCACATTCTAGGAAACGTCATACTGACAGAGGATCAAGTATCAAGTATTTCTAATGTTTTACCAATACACACACACACGCGCGCGGGCCCGTGCGCGTGTACTATATAGCATAGCTCATATATATATATATATATATATATATATATTATATATATATATATATATATATATATTATATATTATATCTTTCCATGCATGCACATACACACACACACACTTTCTCTCTCTCTCTCTGTTTCTCTTTCTCTCTCGCACAAACATGCAATAATGCTCACATGCACACACACAGATAAACGCACATTCATGCGGCCGCCTGTGCACAGTCATTCACTGAGAAACAACAACAACGAACAACCGTTTGACGCAAGTAGCAAGACTCTCATCTCATAGAAGTCAAATGTGCATGACGTACGGCAAGGTCTTACTTCCTCGAAAAAAAACCATGGGTTACTGTACACCCACGGCGTACGGCGAGGGGTTAGTTCCTACACAAAAACCATGGGTTACTGTACACCCACGGCGTACGGCGAGGGGTTAGTTCCTACACAAAAACCATGGGTTACTGTACACCCATGGCGTACGGCGAGGGGTTAGCTCCTATACAAAAAATGGGTTACTGTACACCACGGCGTACGGCGAGGGGTTAGCTCCTATACAAAAAACATGGGTTAATGTACACCCACAGCGTACGGCGAGGGGTTAGCTCCTATACAAAAACCATGGGTTACTGTACACCACGGCGTATGGCGAGGGGTTAGTTCCTATACAAAAACATGGGTTACTGTACACCCACGGCGTACGGCGAGGGGTTATTCCTTCTTAGAAAGCATGGGTTTCTGCACACCCACGAAGTACAGCGCGCAAATTTTAGGCGACGTACGGGAAAGGTTAATACAAGCTGTCTGGGTTTGTTTATGTTCTAATGTTTTGTGTGCTGACACTTTCGTTCTGTTGCATTTACCACTCACATCGAAAGGAACAAGCAAAAGAACAACGACTACACTACTTATAAGAAGAGATACACAGTATCATAGATACATATAGATATATAGATCGGTATAATAGACACATATAGATATATAGATAGATATATATTATATATCTATCTATATACATATGTGTGTGTGTGTGTGTGTGTGTGTGTGTGTGTGTGTGTGTGTGTGACAGACAGAAAGAAAGAGAGAGACTTCTACAACACACACACACACTGTGACTCACATAGCCCATGCCCCGACTGGCCACGTAGAGCGCGAAGAGGTGCCTGTCGATGGCTTTGCCGTTCATGGCATCTTTATACATCACCTGGTGGTGCTCACAAGCCTCTGACAGCAGGCGACGTTTCTCTGCATTGCTCACCGACTTGTCCACAAAGGCTCTGCGATCAACAGAAAGTATTTCTGTCCACGAAGGCTTTGTAATGAACGTAATAACACTATCCACAAAGCCTTTATTACTAACAGAGTATCATTATCTACAATGGCTCTATTACTGAGAGTACCACTATCCCCATTGGCGCTGTAATTAATAGAATACCGCTATCCACAATGGCGCTGTAACTGACAGAATACCACTATCCACAATGGCGCTGTAACTGACAGAATACCACTATCCACACAGGCGCTGTAACTGACAGAATACCACTATCCACAAAGGCGCTGTAACTGACAGAATACCACTATCCACAATGGCGCTGTAACCGACAGAATACCACTATCCACAATGGTGCTGTAATTGACAGAATACCACTATCCACAATGGCGCTGTAACTGACAGAATACCACTATCCACAATGGCGCTGTAACTGACAGAATACCACTATCCACACAGGCACTGTTATCGAGAGTATATCACTATCCACAAAGGTGCTGCAATTGACAGAGTATTCTTGTCCACAAAGGCTGTGTGACTGACTGAGACTCACTGTAAAGGCGCTGTAAACTGATAGTGCATCCGTATCCACACAGGCACTGTTATCGAGAGTATATCACTATCCACAAAGATGCTGTAATTGACAGAGTATTCTTGTCCACAAAGGCTGTGACTGACTGAGTACCACTGTCTATAAAGGCGCTGTAACTGAGAGTGTATCCCTATCCACAAAGGTTGTGTGACCAACAGATAGTAGAACAGTCCACAATGGATTTGTAATCAAAAGGGAATTACTGTCAAAAGGGCCGTGACCAACAGACTATTATTCTTTACAAAGTCTCTGTGAATAACACAGACTATTAAACCGAGCATCTGGGACTTTCTATTGTTCTCTTAAGACTATGGAGCTAACGAGGTAGGGTGAAAAAGCACATTTAACATGGACTAATTGTGTCTGTGTGGACGTGAAAGCACCTACCCGTTCATATGTGTGTGACACAAAGATACACAGAAAGAATGAAAATGCACAATTCTGAATTTCGAGAAACCTGGCCTTTAAACCTGCCAGGATTTGTAAAAAAAATTGTATGAGTTCTTCATAGCTTTATTTTACAGCACAAACCTCTGTCAAAGTCATACACTCTGCTTAACTGGAATGAAATCTAACCTGAATCGATCATAAATCTCTTGATCTGTCGCTAAAAGTATCACAAATACATCAAAACTGGTTTTGTACTTTAATGAATCCTCGAAGTCTCATTAAATTTTGATACTAGCTGCAAGTTTCCATCTTTTTTGTTGCCGCCCATTGTGGAATAAATGCCAACCACCTCCTCCCTCCTGTTCTTTATTATGCTGGATCCAGGTGTTCCTTTGTATTCCCATTAAATCAAATTACATTCACAGACATCAGTGCATCTAATAAGCCTGATTTTTCTCCACTGAGATCACGCATTAATTCTTGAGAAATGTACACAAATGTTACAAAAATCAAAAGAATCTTTCGTTCATGCAGTTATTTCTGAGAAAAAAACCCAACAAAACAAGATGCAAAGCATATAAATGTACTCCCAGTTTATCCTGAATACGCGTGAGATATTCCATAAAGAGGAAAAAACGTCTTGGGCTGGTGTAACCGTTAGTAATGGCTATTTGGTAAACATCGGCTATCGTCTGTGACCTAAAATGAACATACTTACAAATTTTCAGAAAGATCGGCCAAGAACTTTCTGAGATTTTCCATAAAGAAGAAAACCATTATGGGCCATTAGTAACGGCTCTAACGGTAAACTTAAACATCGGGCATCATCCGTGACCCATAATGAACATATCTACAAATTTTCAGAAATACCGGCCACGTACTTTCTGAGATATTCCATAAAGAAGAGAAACCGTTACAGGCCATTACAGCCGTTAGTAACAGCTATAACAGTAAACTAAAACATCGGGCATTATTCGTGACCCATAATGAACATACCTGCTAATGTTCACAAAGATCGGCCAAGTACTTTCTGAGATATTCCATAAAGAAGAAAAGGCGTTACAGGCCGTTACAGCCGTTTGTAAAAGTATAACTGTAAACTAAAACATCGGACATGCGCCATCTGAACCAGCACGACATTCTTGTGGATTTCCCAACACGGGTTCAGAGCCAGAAGGAGTTGTGAAACCCAACTGCTGACACTATTCCACGACGTCGCCAAGAGTCAAGATAGCAAACGACAGACGGATATGATCATTCTGGACTTTTCTAAGGCCTTTGACAAGGTCCCTCACAAACGCCTCCTCCGTAAGCTGGACCATTATGGTAGACGAGGATCGACGTTGGACTGGATCAAGGCCTTTCTTTCCGACCGCTCGCAGATTGTCGTAGTCGACAATGAAAGATCAGAGCCAGCACCTGTCATCAGTGGAGTCCCACAGGGGACAGTTCTAGGGCCGATCCTATTTCTGATCTTCATCAACCACATGCCTCAGAACATCAAGGCCAACATCAGACTATTCGCTGATGACTGCACAGTCTATTCTACCAGCCAAGACTGCAAGGCGCTCCAACAAGATCTCAATTTACTGAATGATTGAGAACAACGATGGGGGATGGAATTTCACACCGAAAAATGTAATGTCCTTACCTGCTCAACATCAAGAAACCCAATCAACTTCAACTACAAACTTAAAGGATATACCCTGGACCATGTCGACAGCTCGAAATACCTTGGCGTTGACATAAGAAGTGACCTCAACTGGAAAGATCACGTTACACGAGTCACTAACAAGGCCAACAGCATGGTAGGCTTCCTGAAAAGAAACCTGAAGATCTCTAATAAAGCCACCAAAATTAATGCTTACCTAACACTGGTACGCCCTCACCTGGAGTATTGCTCAACAGTGTGGAGTCCGTACAAGCAGGCCAGAAGGAAAAGATCGAAATGGTGCAAAGAAGAGCAGCCCGATATGTATGCAACAGATATGACTGGACCAGCAGCGTAACAGCCATGCTGCAAGATCTGGAATGGGAATCCCTTGAAGTATGAAGAAACGGGCAGAGGCTAACCTTTATGTATAAGATCGTCAGTGGCGCTGTGGACATACCCCCTGACAAATTCCTCAAGAAAGGACCTGCCAAAACCAGATCAAACCACAACCACAAATTTGCCCATCTGGGCACTTCCTCAGACCCATACAAGTACAGCTTCTTCCCATCAACCATCTCAGCCTGGAACTCACTGCCTGCAACAGCAGCAGAGGCTCCCTCCTTGGTATCATTCAAGAGGGAGCTGAACAAAATCCCAGCCTAGATCCCTATCCCAACTAGCCGAACAGTAAATGATGGGCAGGGTTGTGCCGGTCCAGGTCATGACCTGGGGGTCGCCACGATTACGGGTAAGCCTCCCCAGATACTAATTAGGCTAGTTGAGTCCCCCCCCTTTTTTTTTTTTTTTTGCCTGCCGCAACACGCTGCCCGGAGCTGAACTCAGGAGTATGCGGTCGGAGTACTAAGGCGATTTTTACATCTCTTTAGCTATCTTTTCGTTGTCCCTATTAGATCTTTGTTTATTTTATCCTACGCCTCTGTGCACACAGGTCAATAATAGTCAACAATGACGCAGACCTGTTTACCCCCTTGGCTACCCAAGTGTAATCCCAAATGCTGAAAAGTGTAATCTTATGGGGGAAAAGTGTAATCGAAGGCGCGAAGCGCCGAGATAGCTAGGGGGGTCCGGGGCATGCCCCCAACCCCGGAAAATTTTTTGGGGGGAAGCAAAATGGTGCAATCTGGTGCACATTCTAAGGTTAAATTTCATCATTATGACCATGAAATTCAACTCAAAATATAACAAAAACAAATTAAAACTCACCAACTGCCATTGGAACCACTTTACTTGGTCAAAGGATGTCTGCCAAGTTGGAGGATACCAAATAAATAATGTATTTAAAATTATAAAAAAAAAACACACACATCTGAAGTCTTCAGAAAGTCCCTTGTGTACAAATCCTGGAAGCAAATGTTCTCACACAAATAGGCTTACACAATCAGTCACTCTGCAGTGCCTCCACCCCCACTGCCAAGCATGAAAAAGAGAGAAAAAAAAAAGAGAGAGAGAGAGAGCCAGAATCATCATGCTTGCTCTGGATCATGAAATTCGCGATAGATTTCTGCTTTCCAGCTGCTTCGATGAACTGCTTGTGAGAAGCCGTGCCCACATGTCTCTTACAATCGAACATTCCGCCATGTTCACAGCTGAAGTCCGACTTGCATATGCTACAATGCACATATCCCGGCCCTTTTCTTGATGGGAAAAGACAGTTATACTTGTCATGGTATACCTGGCGGTATTTTTGAGTAACTCGTGCCTTTTTTGGTTTCTCAGGAACTGTTTCTTCCGTAACACGGCAATCAGAATCGTCGTCTGTCTCATGCTGAGCACGCTTTGACGCCATCTTTGATAATGATGTCAACCCGCGAAAGTTATCTCCCTTACTAAAACGTTCAACCTCATGCCTCCCCGCAATGCTGGCTTTCGGTTACACCGATATGAAGGAATAACTGAACACTGTAACTTTCGCAGGCGGCACAGTGAGTGAACGGGCCATCGCGTTGTTGAACCGACGAGAATGATTGCTTTCGAAAAGTGTAGTTTTGGCGATCTGCGTGGCGGAATTTAATGTTTGAAGGCGTAATGGCGTAATTGGAGGTTTGAAATCGTGATTTATTACGCCAAAGGCGTAAAGTAAACAGGTCTGATGACGGCTGACCTACAATTTTGAAGATTGAAGATTGACATTATTTGTGATCCATATTGAACATACCTACAAATTTTCAGAAAGATCGGCCAAGTGCTTTCTGAGATATTCTATAAAGAAGAAAAACCGTTACAGGCCATTACAGTCATTAGTAACGGCTATAACGGGGTAAACTAAAACATCGGGCATCATTCGTGACCCATAATGAACAAGAAAAAGCGTTACAGGCCGTTACAGCCGTTAGTAACGGCTGTAACGGTAAACTAAAACGTCGGGCATCATCCTTGACCCATAATGAACATACCCACAAATTTTCAAAAAGATCGACCCAGTAGTTTTGTCTGGAGCGAGTGGAACACATTTTGACCACGGACACACAGACACACACACACACAGAGACAGCATTTCTTCGTTCCCATTCTAAAGTACTCCCTGTTCTCTAAGAACTGGGAGTACAAAAACTGTTGAAAAATACCCTACCTTGCAATGTTAAAGAAAGTGGAGAAAAACAAGATGCAAAGCATATAAACGTACTCCCAGTTTTTCTTGAATATACGTGTACATGTCAAGAAACGTCACAATCAAACATGCGTCATAAAGAAACATCACAATCAAACATGCGTCATAATGTACTTCGTCACTGAGATAAACTCTCTAAGTACTTTCAAAGATATTCCATAAAGAAGAAAAACCGTTTAGGGTCGTTATAGCTGTGAGTAATGGCTATTCTGGTAAAATAAAACATCGGGCATCATCCGTGACCCATAATGAACATACCTACAAATTTTCAAAAAGATCGGCCCAGAAGTTTTGTCTGGAGAGAGTGGAACACATTTTGACCACGGACAGACAGCATTTTTTTCGTTCCCATTGTAAAGTACTCCCTGTTCTATAAGAACTGGGCGTACGAAAATGTGGATCCACCTTTTACTGCTGGTCTGCACCACAGTTTACTAAAACCATCTTTGGGCTACATCCAAGCTTTGCTGAGACTTCTGTTCAGATGGCGTCTATAGTTTTAGAGTAATCAACCTGACAGACTGACATACATACAGATGCCAAAGAAAACATAAACTTGGCACACAAAAAAATTGTTTTTCAGCAACTTTTTTCCTCTCCACACTTTTCGTTTTGTTTCATTTTACTACCCTTCGCTGGCTGCTTTGGGGTGCTGTTGGATTCTTCTTTTGAATCCTTGGTGGTGAGAACACCACAGAAATACGGACTGTGGTGTGTCTCTATTTGACGCCAAGAGCACAGACAATCAGCCTGATGAGTCCGAACCAGTGGACGAAAGGCCTAGGAGCAGGCAATACATATAAATCTGCCTTTGAGAGGGATTATGATGGTTCCCACATGCAGCTAGTGATGGGTTTTCATATTTATATTTTCCCATTTTCATCATCTTCAGCCCCCACCCCAACCCCCACCCCCTTTTTTTTTCTCTCTAAATTTCAAATCTTTGCCATGTCATTACCATAATGACAGAAGAATTGTGAACTTGCATTTGTTTTCCCCCACTACTTAATTGTTCAACAACAAAAAATTGTTATCTCTTCTTGTGTGCCCCTCTTCTGTATGGAACGTAATCCCTTAGAAGGGCGTCACACTGAAACATCTTGAGTCAGAGCTTCTCTTTGCTACCAGAAGCCAGGCTAAGAAAGCCCGAAGAGCTGCCCAATGACGAAACAGCCCATTCGAAACAAATCTCATTACACATTCAGCAGAAAGTAACATATTCACTCTGACCACCTCTCAGAGCAACCAATGAGAAACAAGCATGTACGTACCGTGCAAAATCAGCAGCCTTGCTTGTCAATGATCGCACAGTCTCTGTGCGTCCCTGTAAGTAGAGTCGAGTCATAGCAGCCTCGTAGGTCAAGGCTGGTCGACCAGCGCTCTTTAAAAAGGTCACCTGCAGCGCCATCTGGATAAAGGCATCAGGGCTGACCTGCACAACAGAATCCCGTCTATTGTTCATGTGTTCAATCCTGATGAATGATCTGATAAACCACACCAGTAATGATGATGCAATGTTGCATTCCTGCATTAATGTGTTGTTAATATAAAACCAACCTGTATTGTGTCTGTCAAAACTTTACACATCCTATCAATCTTAAGTGGGTGATCTGTTTACCCTTCCATAACAATCCAGTATTCATGGCATGGGTTGTCAGTATTTTAAAACAAAAATCAACGTTTAGATATATCATGATATCCAACATATACTTATTCCCACATGCAAAATGATTTCATTTTATTTTCAAGAGAACAGTTCTTCATCTATAATTTTTAGCAGTCAGATACCTTAATATCTTTTTGTTGAAAGTCAGATATCATTAAATTTTTCTTTGTTTTGGAAATGCTTCAAGCCCCTCACTTATTCAGGAAGTAAGCTAGAAGGTAAATACACACAATCAATTTTATCTTGCAAACACTTGGCATCTTTGAACTACACTGCTCATCATAATCAGCAAAAACATAGGTCATATGTATCCTATAAATCAATTTTAACCCTTTCATCCCTGCCAACCGCTAGAGCGGTTTGACAAATCTTCTCCTTTCATTCCTGAAAACCGCCTCAGCGGTTCTGAGAAACATACTCCTTTCCATCCGGCAACCCGCTGCAGCGGTTCACGCCTTGAAATCTGCGCCCACCTGTCACATGGATGGCGCGTCATAGCGGCCTTCGCCTTGTAACGGGACTCGCGGGATGTTTAGATAAGTCATGCCTGCCTACTGCCTCAGCGTGGGAAAGTGTCTGAACCGAAATTTTATCTTGACTTGACCGTGAGAGCACACTGTTTAGTGCCTACTGAGAAGATGGAGGGTGAAGAA
This sequence comes from Conus ventricosus, assembly GCA_018398815.1. Taxonomy (NCBI): domain Eukaryota; kingdom Metazoa; phylum Mollusca; class Gastropoda; order Neogastropoda; family Conidae; genus Conus; species Conus ventricosus. The sequence goes on along the minus strand of CM031624.1, from coordinate 37,911,253 downwards.
AACGCAGACAGCGATCAGTTTTCTGATGACGAAATTTACAACAATTTATCCGATGACTTCAATCTGTTTGATCTAACAGAAGAAGAGAGAGCAGAACTTGCCAATGCCATCAACGAATATGACTGATACTGGCGATGAATTGGATGATGAAAATCTTCCACTTAGCTACAATCGGCCACAATTTGACTGGACAGGTGAGGATTTCACCGAACCACGCACACCTCGGAAAAACTTCGAACGGCGCCCCGGTCCTGTGTGCATACTCGATAAATCAATGAAGGCAGTGGATTATTTTCAGCTGTTCTATTCTGATACAGTCCTTTCAAAGCTAGTCAGTTTTGCAAATGACAATGCCAACACTAAACGGCAGACTGATCCAGAAAAAAACAGTGGCAGGTGTTGGAAAAGATCACACCTGTGTGGTATGTGTCGCGCGACATGAACAATATGAGTCAACACACCCTGCTGTGAAATACAGTGACAATCCATTTAAGAAAAGCAAGACAACGATGATGTGCGAAAAGTGCAATGAATATCTGTGTTGTAATAATCAGAAAGATTGTTTTAAGGTGTACCACACTCGTGTTTCCTTTGTGCGGCACCTGGTTTCACGTTTGACACTTTGATGCTGTGACACTAGCTGTGCATCAAGGGTACTGCTTGTAACTAAGAAACATAGGAATAAGGGAAGTAATGTCCAACAGACAACCAGGGATGAAAGAGTTATATGGGTAAAAACAACCCGTTCCGTAAACACTGTATCCACAGTTGCACCTGTTTGTCCGATGTCATCCCTCCCAGGAATCAAATGTTATAATTCTGAGTAAACCAAAGAATTGACAATTCTCCTAACTAGCACAGGTATTTGTTGTGAGAAATAGCTCACTTTTCTTGTGTGTGTGTGTGTGTGTGTGTGTGTGTGTGTGTGTGTGTGTGTGTGTGTGTGTGTGTGTGTGGCTGTGTGTGGGGGTGGGGTGGGGGTTGGCGGGAGTAAGTGTGTGTGTGTGTACGAGACAGAGAGAGAGAGAGAGAGAGAATGTTGCTTTAGATATAGCCCTGCTGACCGCAAAGGGCCTATATCAGGGCGCCCTGAGAGAGTGGGAGAGAAAGAAAGAAAGAAAGAGAGACAGGCAGAGAGACAGGCAGGCAGACAGACTGAAGGAACACATATGCAAAACACACATACACACAAAGTGGGGAAGGAGGGGCAAAGGCGGGGGGGGGGGGGGGGGGGGGGGGTTGTGAAACTTTTCTTTCACGAAATTTCAACATTTTTCTGGGCTAAATTTTACTCCCCCATACCTTATAAAGTGATTTCTTTGAGGATAGTGTAATCCTTTTTCTTCATCTTCTTCTTACTTTATTATCATTCTCTATGCATGCTTACAGGAGTTGCAGTTAAATTTCCCTTGACAATCTGGCTCAAACCCAAGTTGTAAACAACACTGGCTGCTGGCGGAAGGAGCATGGGGTATGGGAGAAGGGAGGATGGAGACAGATTTGAAATATTACATCAAAATGAATACCCATATTCAAAAATAACAAGGGGCACCTGACAGAACATGCTACCATATGCAGGAAACAGAGACAGCCACTTTGCCGCAATGGTACACATGTATCGCATCAGTACATTTGTTCAATTAAGAAGAGCAGGTTGTGTATATGTCACACATTTTAACCGTCTAATTATTAAAACTGGCACAAACTTGTACTGACTGGGTCAGTTCCAGTGGCAGACACTGAAGTTTTGGCAAGATTTTCAAGCTAACTCAAGTCTTTTTAAAACGCAGAGAGGCAGACATGGATGTGTTTCATTGTGACTTTGGTTCAGAAACAAAGCTGTTTTTGCAAAAAAAAACATTCAGAAATCAAAATTGAGGAAGTCAACTTGATCAAGTTGAAAAACTTGTGCTTTTGTCATGTCGTGACTTCCAGATTGGTGACGAAGCCTCACTGAAGCGGCTGACACACGAGCCTCCCCACCCGTACGCTTCGGAAGTACCGGTGAACCCGATCCCAAACGGAGCGTCTGTCATAATAAACGTACGTCTCAAACGGACTTCGGCATCCAGTTCGACCCGACCATTCGAGATACACCGTGATCTATTTGAAACGGACAGTTAGTATCCTCCAACCAATCAACGCTCAGCATTGAGCGAACACCCATGACAAAGGAAAAATGGCGTCGTCCAGCAAGGCGATCAGACTGTCCGATTCGGAGACCAAACATTTGATTGAATCGTACCAAGGCCATGATGTGCTTTGGAATGTCAACTCAAAAAATTATAAGAATCTAAATATTAGAGAAAAAGCTTCGTATTCAATTGTACAGTCCTTTGAAGCAGCATGTGGGAATCAAACTCGAAGGGTTTAAAACTCGCATACAGGTCGGACCGCACAGGTTCAAACGTTTCGTGAAGCACTCCGTCCGTTCGACACTGACTGGTCGGACCGCACAGGTTCAAACGTTTCGTCTCAACCGTACGGGTGGGGAGGCTCGTTTGTCAGCCGCTTGATTCGGTTGTACACTGCTGATCAATGAAGACTGAATGTGTTGGACTGGTCAACACGCCACCTAAACAGGTAATTGTTTGTTCTGGTGAATCACCAAAATGTCCAGTTTACATAGCAATAAACATGACTATCGAATCCCATTAAAATCCCTGCGCCAAATCAAGATTGCAGCGCATATGGATGAAAAATAATAAACTTAAATGTCTGCAGTTGTTTATGGTGATAAACAGTTGACCCAAACAAGGTGTGAATCACAGGCTGATGAGGTGCTGAACTGAGCTCAATTCACAAATGGCTTGAACACCGATTCTCTCGCCACCCTCACCTCCAACAGCTTGTCAATTTCTTAAATATGTTATTTAGCAAGAACATATTTCCTTATCCAGCTGAATTTTTTCATGCTATATACAGAAAATTGAACAGGTAAACAGGTCTGAAGTGGACACATCAAACACTGTTCCTGTCCAAATCCAAGGAATTTTTCAAATCAATTTTCCCCAAATCCAAAAGAACAAACCAACCCTTTTTGCAGACCTGAAACTACGTACCTGTGGTGCTGTCTGGTCTACTCACCTTACAGGTTTTGATGAAGCCTTTGCCAAAGTGGCCATGATCCTGAACCCGCAGATCCAGGTCATCAATATTCTGTACAGGACATTCAGACAGTTGTCATGGACCAGACGACCACAAGCCTTCCAACCACCAACTTACTTTTTCCCAACGTTCCCTAAACTACCAGGGTACTTTTCTATGGCACAAAACAAAGCGGGGTACTGTTTAACCCTCTGCCTACCGCATGACTTTGTACTATATGACTATGAGAATACCATGCCAAGAGAGGTAACTCCGCAACACATACACACTTGCCATAAAGAAACCTCAATAGAAAATTTGTTTTACTATTAATTCTGTAAAAGTAATGAAAAAAATTCAAAGACATCACTCCATCCAAAAGAGCCATTTTCCCCCACATATAGTGAACTGGTACACGAGGAAAAAAAAACCAAACGAACAGACTAACTGTACTTCGGTGTTCTCAGTGCTAAAACAATTTTCCCTAAATTCACTGTACCCACAGAACATCATGGATTAGGAGCACAGAGTGATTTTCCAAGTCTAAACAAAGTACTGAAACCTTCAGGAACAAAATAAAGTCATTCTGTATGGTATGCACACTAAATAATCAACTTTTGTTGTGAAGCAAAAAACAACAACCCAAACTTCAACAATTTTGTTAAACTGAAGGCATCACATACAAGAAGATTTGTCTTCTAACTACTGAGGGGAAAAAATAACAAGAACAGATTACTGAATACTGGGATTTAGATTGTGATGGAATTCAACAAAAATGTGCTGTTGCACAAGTGCACTGAGCAACCCCCCACCCCTTCCCCCCCAACACACACACACACACACTCACACACTGTGGTGATGATGTACCTCTTGTCCGGCTCCTCTTTGCTTTTTGATAAACAGGCAGTTTTTATTTCAGGCCAGAGTTTATGTTCATCCTTTTCTGCTTGCTTTTGTGCAGCAAATAAATTTGTTTCTCGTTAAAAGTCTGCCAAAATTCTTCTGAAATCAAAAGGCTAAAGGTGATGCTCCTACAACGCAAATCGTGGGACACACCCACTGACTGACCTGGTTTCCTGGCTATCAAAACAAGGGAAACTTTTGGGGGCTTCACTTCTTGTAGCCAACCACTCCAGTCAAGAATTAAAGAATCTCTAGCAAGTTTTGTTTTTCGAATTTTCTTTTTTGGGGGGTCTGGGCCCAGCAGCAATGGGTTATTTGACGTCAGTCATTATCATTGCCTGAATCATTATTGATTCCGGCCTCAAAACCAGTCAGCAGTCGATCTTTATTCATAACTAGGTCAAGATTGACGTCCGAATCGTCTTGCTTCAAATCTTCTTCAAGAGTGTAGCCCGCAAATACGCTCTCTTCATCAATATCACTTCAGAAAATGAATTCTGCGAGTTGCATAGTTACTTGATCCGCCATTTTCCCAGAAAATCTTTGCGAAAAAAATCCGAAATTTGAAAATACACAGCAGTGAAACTACTCCACCAAAACTCATGCAACAAAAACCAAAATGGCGTCCAGAAACGGAAGTACCGGAAGACTCTTTTGTCGCAATTGCATTCTGGGATATGCGATGGTGAAAGCGAAAGTCGTTGACCGAGTATTCAGCGGTCGATCTCGGTCGATCCGGTATTCAGAAAGATGAAATCTCGCGGTCGATCTCGGTCGATTTGGTAGGCATTGGTTAAAAAAATTTTTTAATACCCCCAGAAAATCATCAAGTTCAAACTGCTCAAATTTTGTATCAAAATCCCCTAGAAGTAGTCTGGTATACATGAATCTGTGTACTGCTGACACCAATGACGGACCACTGTGGTCACACATGTGCTCTAAAATACCTCGGCACCTTCCGTCAAATCACCACCTTAGGTCATTGAAATAACCGTCACTCAGCTTTGAAGAATCCATGTCACCCACTGCGTTGTCTAGTGCCGCGAAATAAAAACACAGTCACGGTGCTGCATGCACTGTTTCCATCAGTCTTCATTGGTATCAGTAATACTCATTACAAGTGAACAAAAATACAATTCGTCTTTAGCAATGGAAATGACTGCTGCACAAACTAAAGCTAACCAATCAAAAAGCCCACATGTTGATGCATTTACCAGAAAGCGGTAAGTGACTACAATAATCACTTAATAAACACGACTGACATAAAAGCAAACACATCACAGCACTATGTCTGTTAACAGCTATATATGCATATTTCGGTTTGGTTTAGATGTAAGATTTCTTTTCAGTGATTTTCTTATAAAAAAAAGAAAGAAAAAGTAACCAACTTCAAAATTTGGTCTGATACTTTGGAATTAAAGTTGGTAACCGCAGAAAAAAGTAAAAAAAAAATACCACCACCACCCTCCCACCAGAAACGAACGTGCAGCATTCAGTTGGTATAGTGTTAAACATTCTCCACCACCTGAACATTCTCCCACTACCTGTTGGTGGAGAGTGAGGGCATGAGTGATGTGCTTCTCCAACACACTGTCCACTTCCCAGATCAGGCGTGTCGGGTTGCGGCTTGGGGCAGAGGAGGGCGTGCTCACAGGCAGTGGTCTCCCTGCTCATCGTGCAGTCCGGGGGACAGTATCCTAAACACGATCAGATCCTGCTTACTTTTAGATTCTTCATCCATGCAGTCTGTGGCTGTACAGTGGCTCTGGGTCTACTCATTCATCAATACCATCTGTCCAGTAATCACTGTGGTTGAAGAGGGTGGGGAGTGGTGGAGGAGGCTTGTGTGTTTTTTTTTCAAGGCGCTAATGCTGCCTTCCAGTAGTATCTCCACATCTGTTGTGTGTGTGTGTGTGTGTGTGTGTGTGTGTGTGTGTGTGTGTGTGTGTGTGAGCGTGTGTGTGTGTATGTGTCTGTGAGTTGTGTGTGTGTGTGTGTGTGTGTGTGTGTGTGTGTGTGTGGTGGCTCACAGAGGGCTGGCTAAGGGCAGGTGCCTGTCCACTCTCTTGCTGTTCTTCAAGGTGTTCTGTTCGTCCGGTCTTCACCCACCTTGTACGGTGCCCTACAGAATGGTCTCTATCAGGCCAGCCCATTATCACTTCAAACTGCGTCCCACCTGAGAAGGTGACAACCTTGTCATAGGGGTCCACGGGCTGGGCCACAAACTCCCTTATTTGTTAGGTGATCTTTGTATCAAAACCTTTCAGCACTGATGACACCAACAGTTGTCGACTGACACTATAACAGCAAATGACCGCAGTGGCCCTTCAGTAACAGAGAATCAAATTTGCCCTAATCTCCACTGCAAGAGACCTGAAAAGCTCCGATTTATTAACTAGCCTGTGGCAGTTTCCACTGACAGTCGCTATGCGAGTCGTACTATTGCAGTTTGGTAACAGGTATACATGTTTCTTTTCTTTCTTTCTGCGTACGCAGGATGATACTCCTGCGGACACTGCCTGTATAGACAGGATGTGGAGTTTTGTGTGTATGACTGTTTTTTTTATCCCGCCATTAAGGCAGCCATACTCCAGTCAGGGAAGGTGCATGCTATGTGTAACGTGTCATCCATACCAACGGCCAAACTGGCCTTCTCTTCCGAAAGTTCGTGATGGTATTTTACGTGCGTGCAAGATGTTATGCGCGCGTTCACACACGGAACCTCGGTTTATAGTCTCATTCGAAGGACTGTATGGGAAATGGAGTCAGAACCAACGTTAACTCTGAGAGAAAAATCCCCCTGTACCGAAACGGCCCGGCGGAGATTTGAACCAGCAACCCCAGGATCACCAAGATTACGAGTCTGGCGCTCTACCACCGGGCTATTCTGGCCCCCAAATGCACAGTACTATTTAGTAATAATAGACCTTGACTTGCTATTACGAAACCTATTCTTTCTATTTGTCTGCCTGCCGTATCTCTGTCTCTGCTCCATCTGCATGTTTCCTTACTGATATGTCTTTCCTCTCTGTTCATCAATACTTTCTTTCTTTCTGAAGTGTGCAGAGATTACATGCAAATAGCAGTATTAGAACATCTGACACCAGACTACTCTGTATATTGGTTTGCAAATAGTGCTGAAGTTACGACGTTCTGCGCTGTTTAATATATGTCACCCAGTAACCATGCGTTATGTACATGTAAAAGGTTATGCTGAGGTTATAACCTCTTTCCTATTTGTTTATTTGTATTTGTTTTTTGTTTATCACCTGCTTTCTGGGTTTTTATATTCTTTTGTTCCTCTAATAATTCTGTAAAGCAAAGTTAAACTCAAATAAAAATGTTCCAAAAAAAAAAAAGAAAGAAAAGAGCAAACAACCAGCTCACAATTTTCAGAATGTAGTATGCCATTGCTATTGAAAGAGCTCTATGAATCTTTTTTTTCTCTCAAGTAGATTAGAATATCTTTCAAAATTTGTGCCGACACTTTCTTCATGATCATACCTTTTTGCATGTCTTTCAATTTCAGGACATTCCCGTATCACTAAAATGCAATCACACACACACACACACACACACACACACACACACACACACATACACAACACATACATCAAACACCTACACTTAACACAAAACACAACACCCTCCTCCCCCCCCCCCCCCCCCCCATGACAGCATCACCAACAAAGACACCAAACGGGGAGAACAAGGGAGACCACTGACTCGTTCACCATGTTGTACTCCACACAATGGGCGACCACAGGGGCATCAGCGAAAGAGTGTTCGCAGTTCAAGCCCATTTTGCCATCCTTGAAGATGACAAGGCAGCAGGACTTGTCAAACCACAAACTGTGTCCGTCACCATGCAGCAGTACGAAGCTCGGCCCGACAGATCCTTGAAGTCAAAGGAGTGGCCGTCTAAATTCACCTGTGTGCACACACAATGATAATCACTTGAACAACTCATCTACCAATGCCAGTTTACTGATCTACCTTCATCTAAATTCACCTGTGTGCACACACAATGATAATCACTTGAACAACTTATCTACCAATGCCAGTTTACTGATCTACCTTCATCTAAATTCACCTGTGTGCACACACAATGATAATCACTTGAACAACTCATCTACCAATGCCAGTTTACTACTGATCTACCTTCATCTAAATTCACCTGTGTGCACACACAATGATAATCACTTGAACAACTCATCTACCAATGCCAGTTTACTGATCTACCTTCATCTAAATTCACCTGTGTGCACACACAATGATAATCACTTGAACAACTCATCTACCAATGCCAGTTTACTGATCTACCTTCATCTAAATTCACCTGTGTGCACACACAATGATAATCACTTGAACAACTAATCTACCAATGCCAGTTTACGACTGATCTACCCTCATCTGCCCACTGGAGTGATTGTACACATATGGTTGTTTGGGGTGAATCCAGCATTAACCTTCGCCGGACGGTGTGGGTCCATGTGGACCCAGAAGGGTCTTTAAATGCCAATATCTCGTATATTTATAGATATTTTTCAATGAAATTTTAGATATGCTCCAAACACACAAATTCTCTCCTTGTCCTAAAATTTCGAAAATATAGGTCAAAATTTCAAAAGGTAATTAAAGGTGACATTTTATATAGTCATTGATGACGGTGTGGGTCCGTGTGGACCCATGGCTCGCAAAGAGGGAAAACTCTCCGCGGACATGGGTCCACATGGACCCACACCGTCTTCCGTGTATAGTCAAAAGCACCGTCCGGCGAAGGTGCTTTTGACTATACACGGAAGACGGTGTGGGTCCATGTGGACCCATGTCCGTGGAGAGTTTTCCCTCTTTGCGAGCCATGGGTCCACACGGACCCACACTGTCTTCCGTGTATAGTCAAAAGCACCGTCCGGCGAAGGTTAAGACACACAGTTTTGAGACGTCTGCTGACACACTTGCAGTTGTAGCTACCGTTTGAAAAACATTTTGATTCACGTCAGAAAATCTATTTGAAAAAAAAAAAGAGAGAAACCTTACAAAAGTGTTCAGCTCTGTAAGTATGACAATGAACAACAAGAGGCTTAGGAGAATCCATTTAACATGTGGTTTGTGGACAATTTAGCAGCCCTGGTGCCCATGAATCAATAATGATGGCTCAGAAGCCGATGTCGACTGTCCAGGGGAAATTGTGATCACTGAACACTTCAGTGAAAATGAGTAAGTCAACCAAGAAAATCGATCCTGAAATTTTGAATGGAGGTGAGTGAATATGGTTGTCACAAGTATTGCAAACTACAGTCACTACTTAAATCTTGATACAAAATCTGGTGCGATTTAGATCTGTATTTTGTTTGAAATTCATTAATAAAAAACAACTAAAAAAATGAATATCTAGAGCCCCAATCTCCAGTTTCAGGCAGAATTACTTTTCTCCTATTTTCATTCTGTTTTCTTGTTGTTGTTGTTTTTCTGTTCAAAATTCATATGGGTAGATCTAGAAAAAACAACAACAGCGCTCCAAAAAATGTTAATGTGTATATAGATGTAATCAATATCTCTTATGAATATAGCTGAGAGAGAGAGAGAGAGAGAGAGAGAGAGAGAGAGAGAGAGAGAGAGGGGGGTGTGGAAGAAGAGGTAGGAAGCAAGACTAGCAGTGGGTTCACATTGAAATCAATGATTTTTCACTGTGAAACTGACAGTCTTTCTCTTTTTTCCTCTCTTTGTTCCTCAGCTGGACCTCTCAGGCAAACCATTAATAAGATGTTTGCATGAGTGGTTGTTTCTGATCCCTTTACTAAGGTGGGCACAATCAGTCTTTGGCATTGATGTCTAAACACCGCACCAGTGCACATTTGTTTTTTATATTTTCCTGTCATCCATCCAAATTTCACATGATGGCATCCTCTTCTCAGAACGGTGGAATGGGATTCAACATGTGTGCAAGATGTTTTACGCTATCGCATACATTACCCACTGTCCTAGTTTACAGTCTCATCCAAAGACTGAGAAGACACTGAGACAGCACAGATTGTTAACTCTGAACAGATCATCTCCTCCAACTTGGCTGTCTTAATACAACAGTCTGATGCTCTAATCAACATAAACATTGATATGTCAGCGCACACCACACATACACACAGCTCCTCAGAAACGCTGATATTCAGTGACCTACAATTCATCACCATCTGAACACACACACACACACACCACACACACACACACACACACACACACTGCAACAAAGGAGACTGATTCAGGTTCACTCCTCTCTGTGCCCTATGGTGCTTGATCTCCACCCGTCTGTCTGCTGCTGTGTCTGGAAGCTGTCCTCTAGCTCTCTCTTGACAGCACTGTGTCAGGTTTCTCTGGGCTGCCCTCCCATTTCTTTTCCCCTGAGGTGTCCAGTGCTGAGCTGTTTTATGCAGTGAGTTTATGAAAAATATGTTGCTGTTTTTTTAAAAAAGAGATGTGCTCTGTAAGTAGGCAGACAGGAATAAATGGCTCTGGCATCACAGACTACGTAAGGAAGCATGTTCCACATGAAAGGGACAATAAAGGGAGATATTCTTTCTTCAAAGGTTTTGAGCCAACACTTGGGGACTTGCAGAGTTCACAGATCACTGGACAAGCAAAGCTGCTACTGTGGTGTATAAAGAATGATTAAGCCAGCAACAAGCCTAGGACCCTTGGTGTTAAAGCATACTGTGCATTCGCCACAGCCTTTGACACATGGCCGATCATTACGCACAGGATTCAGTATTATATGCTATAAAGATAACTGCTGAACCTACACACCATAGGTTCTTCATAACAAACCTTGTTCATAGGACATGACAAGTACATTGGAAGAAAGAAAGGGCGGAGGGGGGGGGGGGGGGGGGGGGGGGGGGGAGAAGTGTCAAAAACTAGAAGTACAGTTCACGGTGAGTGGGTTGCTAATGGTTGATATATTTGTTGCAACAGGCATGAATGATGAAGGTATGAAAAGACTTGTTGATATATTTGTTGCAACAGGCAAGAGTAATGATGGTATGAAAAAGACATGTTGATACATTTGTTGCAACAGGCAAGAATAATGAAGGTCTGAGAAAGACATGTTGATATAATTGTTGCAACAGGCAAGAATAATGAAGGTCTGAGAAAGACAGTTGATATATTTGTTGCAACAGGCAAGAGTAATGAAGGTATGAAAAAGACATGTTGATATATTTGTTGCAACAGGCAAGACTAATGAAGGTGTGAAAAAGACATGATACTCAAGAGAAGGTGGGATGAAGGGGAAGAAATGGAATGAGGAGACAGAAACAAAGGGAGAGAAGAAGTAAGAGGATGGGGAAGATGGAGGAAGAGAGTAGGGACATGGAGTAAAGAAGCAAGGGAGAGAAAGGGGAAGAAAACAGATATGGGGGGGGAGATAACAATTCATTCAGAGAAACGTCTCTGACATTTGTAGAGATGCACCTACACCCCCTGTCCTTACAACCGTGTATTTGTATCGAGCAGCATGACAACAGGCCGATTTCTCTAATCTTCAAAAACAGAAGAGAGCAGGATAAGATAAGATAATGTTGCTTATAGCCCAGCCGACCGCAAAGGGCCACATCAGGGCTGTCACCACGTTAAAATCAACTCACCAGTCATTACAAAAAAAAAAAAAAAAAAAAAAAAAACTTTCACACATCTCATTAAATGACATCGTCTAGAAACGCACCAGAAATTGCATTAAAAATCTTTCTTCCGTAAAATCTTAAATCAGATGAAAAATGTTAATCTCTCTCAAAAACTCAAGGATCACATCAGGCGGGACATCCCTGAACAGGATCTTCATGGACTCCGCTGTAAAATGTTTGTGTCTCACATCGTGCAAGTCCCAACACTCTAAAAGAACATGTTTCATTGTGAGTGGCGCATGACATGGAATGCACCACGGAGCTTCTTCACTCTATAAAAGGTAAGAATGGGTAAAATACGAATGGCTGGTGTGCAGCCGGCACAGAACCGTTTCCTCTTTACGACCACCCGACGTGGATGGGAGGAAGTCCTTAAGGTTTGGACAGACCTGAAAGAGTTTGTTATTCGTCTGTGTGTTCCAATCCTCCTGCCAGAGGTCTCGCACATAATCGTTAATTTTGGTTTCACATCTCAGCAGGGGATATAAATGTTGGACAGTTTCTCTCTTGTGGCGTTCTTGGCTAAACGATCAACCATTTCGTTCCCGCCGATGCCAACATGACCAGGAACCCAAGCAAGAGTAATGTTGTAACCGTCCGCTTTCAACTTGCTAAAAAGTTCAAAGAAATGCAAAAGTTCTGGATGCTGAAGGTTGCGGCCAGCTATGGCTTCCAAAGCTGACAGCGAATCCGACAGAACCAGAAAGTCCCTCTTTGAAGAATGTGAGATTATCTTGAAAGCCAGTACCAGAGCAGTAAGTTCAGCAGAATAGACAGAAGCATCTGAATGTATATGTTCCAACAGTATCTGAGAAGGAGCCCCAGGGCAGTAGGATGCACTGGCCACTCCATCCTCAGACTTGGAACCGTCAGTGAAAACTTTTTGATAGGATGGAATTTCGAACAGAGGTCAGCATACAATGCCTTGTACGCCAGAGAGCTGGTAAGAAGAGAGCAGAGGTGATGGGGAGAAAGAGAATGATGAAGAGGCCACTAGAGAAAGAGACATGAAAAAAAGAGAAAGGAGAACAGAGAAAAGGACATACATGTACAAAGAAAGAAAAAATGAAAACAGGAGAGAAAAATGAACAGATGGAAATGGATGGATAAAAATAAGCCAGTAAGAAAGAAAGAGACTGAAGAGGACCACTGAGTCACAGAACTCACAGTAAGAAAGAGACTGAAGAGGACCACAGAGTCACAGAACTCACAGAAAGAAAGAAACTGAAGAGGACCACTGAGCCACAGAACTCACAGTAAGAAAGAGAGAGACTGAAGAGGACCACTGAGCCACAGAACTCACAGTAAGAAAGAGAGAGACTGAAGAGGACCACTGAGCCACAGAACTTACAGTAAGAAAGAGAGAGACTGAAGAGGACCACTGAGTCACAGAACTTACAGTAAGAAAGAGAGAGACTGAAGAGGACCACTGAGTCACAGAACTCACAGTAAGAAAGAAAGAGACTGAAGAGGACCACTGAGTCACAGAACTCACAGTAAGAAAGAAAGAGACTGAAGAGGACCACTGAGTCACAGAACTCACAGTAAGAAAGAAAGAGACTGAAGAGGACCACTGAGTCACAGAACTCACAGTAAGAAAGAGACTGAAGAGGACCACTGAGTCACAGAACTCACAGTAAGAAAGGGAGAGACTGAAGAGGACCACTGAGTCACAGAACTCACAGTAAGAAAGAGACTGAAGAGGACCACTGAGCCATAGAACTCACAGTAAGAAAGAAAGAGACTGAAGAGGACCACTGAGCCACAGAACTCACAGTAAGAAAGAGACTGAAGAGGACCACTGAGTCACAGAACTCACAGTAAGAAAGAGACTGAAGAGGACCACTGAGCCATAAGAACTCACAGTAAGAAAGAAAGAGACTGAAGAGGACCACTGAGCCACAGAACTCACAGTAAGAAAGAGACTGAAGAGGACCACTGAGTCACAGAACTCACAGTAAGAAAGAGAGAGACTGAAGAGGACCACTGAGTCACAGAACTTACAGTAAGAAAGAAAGAGACTGAAGAGGACCACTGAGCCACAGAACTTACAGTAAGAAAGAGAGAGACTGAAGAGGACCACTGAGCCACAGAACTTACAGTAAGAAAGAGAGAGACTGAAGATGACCACTGAGCCACAGAACTCACAGTAAGAAAGAGACTGAAGAGGACCACTGAGCCACAGAACTCACAGTAAGAAAGAAAGAGACTGAAGAGGACCACTGAGTCACAGAACTCACAGTAAGAAAGAAAGAGACTGAAGAGGACCACTGAGTCACAGAACTCACAGTAAGAAAGAGACTGAAGAGGACCACTGAGTCACAGAACTTACAGTAAGAAAGAGAGAACTGAAGAGGACCACTGAGCCATAGAACTTACAGTAAGAAAGAGAGAGACTGAAGAGGACCACTGAGCCACAGAACTCACAGTAAGAAAGAGACTGAAGAGGACCACTGAGTCACAGAACTCACAGTAAGAAAGAGAAAGACTGAAGAGGACCACTGAGTCACAGAACTCACAGTAAGAAAGAGAGAGACTGAAGAGGACCACTGAGCCACAGAACTCACAGTAAGAAAGAGACTGAAGAGGACCACTGAGTCACAGAACTCACAGTAAGAAAGAGAGAGACTGAAGAGGACCACTGAGTCACAGAACTCACAGCAAGAAAGAGACTGAAGAGGACCACTGAGTCACAGAACTCACAGTAAGAAAGAGAGAGACTGAAGAGGACCACTGAGCCACAGAACTCACAGTAAGAAAGAGACTGAAGAGGACCACTGAGCCACAGAACTCACAGTAAGAAAGAGAGAGACTGAAGAGGACCACTGAGTCACAGAACTCACAGTAAGAAAGAGAGAGACTGAAGAGGACCACTGAGTCACAGAACTCACAGTAAGAAAGAGAGAGACTGAAGAGGACCACTGAGTCACAGAACTCACAGTAAGAAAGAAAGAGACTGAAGAGGACCACTGAGTCACAGAACTCACAGAAAGAGACTGAAGAGGACCACTGAGTCACAGAACTCACAGTAAGAAAGAGAGACTGAAGAGGACCACTGAGCCACAGAACTCACAGTAAGAAAGAGAGAGACTGAAGAGGACCACTGAGCCACAGACCTCACAGTAAGAAAGAGACTGAAGAGGACCACTGAGCCACAGAACGTACAGTAAGAAAGAGAGAGACTGAAGAGGACCACTGAGCCACAGAACTCACAGTAAGAAAGAAAGAGACTGAAGAGGACCACTGAGGCACAGAACTCACAAAGAGAATGGCCGACTCCACGGCCAGCAGAGATTCACGGTTGATGCCGGAGGAGAAGTGATCCTTGCGAATCCTCCACCACGTCGTTCTGTCCAGGCTGGTCAGAGCCGGGATGGATTTCTCCCCCTGACTGTACACACCTGCCACATCAACGTTCACACGCACACTTACACATGTGTGGGCATGCGTAATCACATTCACATGGAAATGCATGAGGATCTGAATACTTCCATGCACATCAGAGTATGTTCATATTCAAGTGTACACAGTCACAAACACGCATGCTGTCTGTCTCTCACATACTCACTCCCTCTGTTTCACACACATCTTAATGCATTCGTTTGCGAACTGAACTGTTTAATGTCTCCATTCCATCTTCAGATGATGGTGTCAAACCATCACACCAGTGGATTAGTGTGTGTGTGTGTGTGTGTGTGTGTGTGTGTGTGTGTGTGTGTGTGTATGTGTATGTTGTGTATGTGTGTGCGTGTGCATGTGCGTGTGTGTGTTACAAATGCCTTTGTGTGTGACTGTGTGTATGTGTGTGATTGTGTGTTGTGTGTGTGTGGTCTTATGCGTTTTAATGTACT
>CM031624.1:37866228-37886308 GCA_018398815.1 Conus ventricosus | reverse complement strand
TCCAGGAATAAGGATAAGGCTTAAAAACCATAATTTAACTCCTCTATGTCTAACCTTTAATCAAACAATTCCTTATCACTGTACTATTCTAATATTAATTGAAATCAGGGGTTCAAATCTGGGCCTAGTAATAGACGTGAGAACAGTACTCGGCACAGGTGCACACAGGAGACTAACATGGTTCAGGTTGCACAAAGTTTTAAAACCTGCAAAAATAGAACTAAAGGCGTCTACGTCTACATCTAAAATTTCAAAATTAAACTGAGTGCTAGAATATTGTTGTTCCTGTCACATGTAGAAAGAGCAAGGAAAAATAGAAAACTTTTAACGAAGCCGAGAAACAACACGCCGGTAGCCATCTTGAAAAGCCAATAAGAAGGACTCACCTTTGAAAGGGTTTAAAACACAATTTCGTTAAGATAAAATAAAATTTAGCATTAAACTACCAACAGTGCTGATCATTAAAATTCAGTTACTCATATGAGTAAAAAAATGTAAAAATGTAAAGACGTAAAAGATGTAAAAGATGTAAAAATGAATTAAAAACGGAGCTCCAAAAGCCAGGCAGCCTCCTCGCTGGACATGCGCACGGTGTCCCATTTTTCGCAGTCTGTTCCCTGACACAATAAGGTTCCTGTCATTTTCCTGGTAAAAATAATGTCACAGTAAGACGTTTGGACACACCACAGAAGATACGTATGACCGACTTGGCGAGGCTGAAGGGCACAGGTTCATTGATCCACATCGGAAAGGAAAGAATGTTGCCATCACAGTCGTAGTCATTCTTTTCAATCACAACAGTGTCATTGGTAATTGAAGCATACCGATAAAACAGGCAATTCCTCCAAACAAGCAGTTCATTTTCTGAGCAGGAAAATGTTTTTTGAATGTCATCGTTTGTAGGTTGTAACTTGTTTCCTGCTAACTTTGGAGTGCCATCCATTTGCCAACACTACGCTCCCATTAATTTCACAAAAACCCCAAAACAAAATAATTTAAAATAAAAAAGAAAAAGAAAAAGAAAACCCGTACTGTTTACATCAGTACCGGCCAACACGGGTGGGGGCCATGAGGGGAGAGAATTCAGCGCTGCATGACACAAATCAAGAAGCACACACAGTTGCAGACCGTCTCAGCACACAGCACACATGGGCGGCACGTGCAACTCAACAGTTCACTTCACACTTCGCCTGTTGACCCGTGAGCTGATTTGAGGCAAGTTCTCTTCATTATTTCATACGAAATAATTAAATGTTAAATGTGACCAAACCTCCACATGTATGGTCAAAAGAAAAACACCACGTAAACCACAGCACCTTCATACGTAAGTATGCAAAAATTTTTGATGAACTTCGACTTGCAACCCTTGAAAAATGCAGTAATGAAGAGCGGAACAAAATACGTGGTGACTCGGCGTGAGAGAGAGAGAGAGAGAGAGAGAGAGAGAGTGTGTGTGTGTGTGTGTGTGTTGTGTGTGTGTGTGAGAAAGAGAGAGAGAGAGAGAGAGAGAGAGAGAAGACAGACAGACAGACAGACAGACAGACAAAGACAGAGAGAGAGAGAGACAGAGAGAGAGAGAGCAGCAGTGATGTGTGATTGTGTCAAAAAAAGACCACAGCCCACCCAGGTTGTGGATCTCAAAAATCAATTTTTTTCCCCACAGATTTCTCCTTATCTCTTGGTAACGTCTCACTGTCACCAATAAACCACACTTAGAAAGCTGACACTTCAAGTTGAGCTTAGAAAATGGGAGAAAAAAAAAGGTTGACAGACCCCAACTGCAAGAAAAGACCTGCATGTGGAGTATTGGGCCATGAATGGCCCTGAGCCTCAGACACATTCTCATCGATCCTGGCCCAGACCCACAAAGCCCTACTGCCTAGTCATGTTCATGTTAACGTTGTGTACAGCTTGGTCGACCACACATGCCGTATCGGGAAGATAAATCTAACTAAAATGGGGGGCAAGAAAAAAAAAAAGACGACATATTATATGCAAGTAACAATATTAAGTTTATAGGTTATAAGAAACGCTCATCTTCAACTGTCACTCGCGTCAGGTTAAAACAAGTCAGCGTGAAAAAAAATCCACTAACAAAAACATTATCTTTTATCATGTACAGACCAAAGATGATGAAATACACTGACCTCTTGACCACTAAAAAAACAGACAAACAAACAAATAAAACCTGAAACTTAAGAACAACAATTAGGGAACAAGACCAGCAAGGTTGGCTGTACAAAACTTCTGTCTCGCCTCACACAAATCCGAACCTCAAGAAGAAGTTGGTTTTCGCTGAATAGTACTGCTTTGTCTTGCTTTGTTTTGCTTTTGTTTTTTACTTAGACAGGGACAGGCTGTTCTGCATGTGCTGGTGTCAGCTTCCTGCTCCACCACCCTCTTGCTCGTTTCAATGCAACTGGTGAAATACTTTAAATGGCCATGAAACCAAGCCATTATCATAAAAAAACATTCTATTTTGGACGCTCTAGTCTTAAGTCACCATGCACTTACATCATGTTTTTTTTCCCCCCATCTCACTGTGCTGCATAATGCAATCTGCTCTCCTGACCCCATCACCTTTCGACCTCTCATCCTGTCAACACTCTCCTCCTTCTTCTGCCTACGCAGGCTGATGCTCCTGCGGATACCCCCATATAGAAAGGCAAGGGTTAATCCCATCTCCCAACAGAGGGAGTGGAGTTTTGTGTGTGTGTGACCGTTTTTTTTCTCTTATCCCACCGTAAAGGCACCATACTCCTACTTTGGGGAAGGTGCATGCTATGTGTAACATGTCATCCAGACCAATGACCCAACTGGCCTTCTTCTCCGAAAACTCTCAGGACAATGAAATAAACGAGCAATCACTTACTTCATCCACTCAGTGCAAGATGGGCGATGAATGAAAACGAGCTGTCAAGAAGGAGACAATTGTGAGTCGAGGTGTAATGATGATATAATAGTACTGATAGGAATAGTGATAATGGTATGATGAGGTCAAGTATTGAAAAAATAAAATAAAAGACAGATTACTACCACTTTGGTGATAATATGGCAACAGCGTTGTAGTATGGGAGAAAGAAGAGTGGGTTAGAGGATTCTTAAAACAGCATGGTTGCCGTGGCAACAGTCTTAGGTGAGGCGATGGTGATGTTAATGGTAGTGATGGTAATATCAATAATAACAATCGTATTGAATAATATGAGTAATGCTGACAACTATAGCAACGGTAATGGTAATTAGGTACTGATAATAAAAGCGTGATACAGAAATATGATTTTAAAAAAAAACAAAACATTTTTTAACAGCAACGAGATTGATAATAGTAATGATAATAATAGTACTAATACTAAGGGAAGGGAGGGGGGAAAGAAGTGAGGGAGAGGAGGGGGGGGGGGGGGGACAGGAAGAGCAAAAAGGAGAAGAAAGGTAATAACTTATGGAAGGATGGGAATCTAATAGGTATTTTAATAATTATAATATGTATATTAATAGTTTTCATAATATTCATGACTGTGACCATAAGAGTAATGATAGTGAATGCTATTGGAGGCTGGAAAAGTGGTACCCTGGAATGTCAGAAATACTGTAAAGAATAATAATTATATTAATTAATGATAGTAGTAAAGTACATTTGTAATAGTTATGAAGTTGAAACAAAAGGTATACTGATGATTAAAAAATATATATATATGTGTGTGTGTGTGTGTGTGTGTGTGTGTGTGTGTGATATAATTGGTAATAATAATGGTGATCATAGTAGTGATGTTAACACCAACAGAGATAATATGAATAATGAATTTAGTTGTTTTATGTTAGTAGTTCTGATGCCTTATTATTGTTTATGTTGTCTTCAATGACAACTGGCCCCTCTGTATGTAAGTTTGCACACACTATTACAGTATTTGCATTTAATCAGGCACACACACATAGAACAGGTATTTGCATTTTATGAGTCAATAGTGGAAGACTAAAAGACAGACAGGAGGGGGTATGAGAGAGAGAGAGAGAGAGGGGGGGGGTAGAGAGAGCACAGCAGCAACAGAGAGAGACTGTGAGAGAGAGGAAAGAAGACAGAAGGGGATGGGGGAACAAAAAGTGAAGAGAAAGCATGGAAACTGAAAATGGATAAGAGAGAGAGAGAGGATGAGAGAGAGACTCTTGACTCTTGACGCGCGTTTAACGCCACGCCATTTATTGTGAGGCCAAAGATCTATACACAAGGAGTTCGCAGCGTCAAATTTCGATTTTTCAAAGAAAACAGTATGAAAGGAATGGCCATCTGTGTTCCTACATCTCTTGTGACTGTCTGCCCCCCCGCCCGCCCCATGCCCCCCCCCCCCACCACCACCACCACAGCGGAGCGCAAGAGAGGGGAGGAGGGGGAGACCGCGAGCCCGCAAGGGGTGGGGGGGAGACCGCGAGCCACACGGGGCGCACGGCGGTAGCTGTGCTCCGACGTGTCTTGTTGCTTGTCAGCCCGCGCGCCCCGCGCCCCTCCCCCCCATCCCCCACCACAGCGGGAGCGCAAGAGAGGGGAGGAAGGGGAGGTAAGGGAGGGAGAGAGAGAGACCGCGAGCCGCACCGGGCGTGCGGCCGGCAGCTGTGCTCCGACGTCTTTTATTGCCGTCCGGCCCGCCCGCCCCCCCCCCCCACCACCACCACAGCGGGAGTGCAAGAGAGGGAGGGGGAGGGGGAGACACCGCGAGTCGGCATGGGGCGCGCGGGCCAGACACACAAGCTCGCACCCAAAGCCCTGAACATGTAACCTGCACACGCCAACATCTTATATCTGTACGTCCGCTCATGCCCTGTCTTCTAACCATGTCTATTTATACATAATAATATACATATTCATCCAACATACATCTCTACATTACTTCCATTCTTCTATACAACGATCCCACTTTCTCATCGTCATGCACTTGTGTAAGGTATACATGCATATGCAAGAACATCATCCTTTTTCAGATATTTCACTTATGTACATTTGTCCAATCTTTCTCAGTTTTCCAGTCTCTCCTTCATAGACAGTCTCATTTTTTCCTCATTCTTTACACAAATTCTATCATTCTTCTTCCAGTTCCATCTCCATTCTCGTCTGTATCATGATTATATTCATATTTCTAATCTTATATGTTTAGGTAACATTGCCAGCCCACTTAGTATTTTATTTTCTTATAACAGATTTTCTCTGGCTTTGAGTGCATAAAGACATACATTGCAATATCGCGTGTGATATCTATGTTGTCATTTTGTAATAAATTTCTAGTCTAATTGTGTTCAAGTTTCTAAAATGTTTAAATATGTATTTCTCTCTTAATTGTCTGTAGTTTGGACAAATTGTTAGGAAATGTATTTCTGTTTCTTCCACTGGACAGAAGGGGCATGTTGTGATCACTAAATTGTCTATGTACTTCTTGTTAGTAGCAATTCATTATTCCTAGCCTCTTTCTTGTCAATGCTTTCCTGAACTTTGCTATAGTGACTTTGTGTAAGTATTCTTCTGTTTGGTGCATGGTTTTAAACGAATAATATGTTGTAAATCGTTCGCTGTTTGTAATTTTGTCATGCCATGTCTGTTTAAAACAATCTATCATTCTTTGCTTTAACTCGTTAATGAACCTGTATTCATTTCTTGCCCCCTCATTGCTCCATACTTCTGAAAACCCATAACTGTCTAAACATCTTTTTATTCCTAGAGCCCAGTTTTGTGGTTTGTTTACTTCTGTTTTTTCCCTCTCATATGCTACTTCGGTATCCTGTCCGGTGTCATTTTTACCAGTCTTAGCCAATATCTAATTGTCTTTATTGTACTATCTATGTATATCGGGTATCTACCTAACTCTCCATATACTAAGTAGTTCGGTGTTTTCATTCCCTACCCCTAGGTATTTTTTGCTTGCGAGTAAATGAACATTTTCTGCTGCTGAATAGTTAATTAGTCCCCATACTTCTGCTGCATATA
This sequence comes from Conus ventricosus, assembly GCA_018398815.1. Taxonomy (NCBI): domain Eukaryota; kingdom Metazoa; phylum Mollusca; class Gastropoda; order Neogastropoda; family Conidae; genus Conus; species Conus ventricosus. Next base: position 37,880,340 of record CM031624.1, on the reverse strand, counting down.
GAAGTAATGGTTTAACCTGTGAATCAAAAAGTTTGAAATAAATTTTCATGTCTATATGCCCTAAGCATACATAGTTTTCATGATCTCTATCATCTTTCCTTTCGCTCTGCCTGCATATTCTGAGAGTGAGACATCGACAGAAAGTTTAGTTGTCATGTATAACCTAGGTGTTTATAGCTATTAACAACTTCAATTTCTTTTCCTTTATAATACCATTTTTCCAGTTTGCCTAAATATCCTCCTTTTCTGAATACCCATGATTTTAGTTTTTTGCAGATTCACTGTTAACCCTATGTGATCAGAAGTTTCTTGCAGGTTTATAATTTGGTTCTGTAGTCCCTGGTGTCCGTGATATAGTGCTATATCATCCGCAAATAGCAATAAGAATAATTCATCGGTTCCTGGTAAAAATTGATAACCGTGTCTTCCTCTCATTGTTACCTTCTCAGCTACTTCTGCTATTAGTAAGGAGAAATCAAGGGAGATAATAGACATCCCTGTTTCACTCCGAGTGGGCGTCAAAAAATTCTGTTAATTCTGTCCCATGTCTCACACATGCTGTACTGTTCTATATATACCTTTCAACATATTTAGCATTTTAGTAGAAATTATTGTATTTCTGTAATATTTTCCATAATTCATGTCTATTTACTGTATCAAAAGCTTTTGATAATCGATAAATGCAACATATAGTTTTACTTTCTTCTACCATATAGGCAGTTACTAATCATTGATACAAGTGTGAAAATGTGGTCTATGGTTGAGTAGTTTTTTTTTTCTGATCCTGCTTGTTCTCTACTTATTTTATTTCTTCCTCTGCCCAGTTGTATAATCTTCTGTTTATTATGGCTGTAAATATTTTACTTATAATGCATAGTAGGGAAATTCCTCTGTAATTTCCTGGTTTTGTTTGTTACCTTTCTTGAACAAAGGTACTATGACAGCTTTTGTCCATTCCCTGGGGAAATAACTATCTTGGTATAACTTATTAAATAATTTTGTCAGGAATGAGTTATATTTTGCTCTATTGTCTTTAAAAATTCAGGTGGTATTTCATCTATACCAGGTGATTTGCCTTTTTTTCAATTTTTTTATTGCTAGGCTTACTTCGTTTGTGGTTATTTCTTCATCTAGTTCTTGTATTTGGATTTCATCTTCATCTTCCTCTACATTTTGTTGTAGTCTCTCTGTATGGTTTTGTATTTCTGGTATTTGAGGATTTAGGACGCTTCCAAAATGTTCCTTCCATTGTGTGATGGTTATTGATGGTAGTGTAGGATGAGAGAGAGAGAGAGAGAGAGAGAGAGAGAGAGAGAGAGAGAGAGAGAGAGAGACGGAGAGAAAGAGACAGACAGAGAGACAAAAAAGCCAAATGACAAAGGTAGAGAGGGGCAACAAGGGGAGAGAGGAAGAGGAAAAAAAAGGATGAACGATTAGAGGGGGGGGGGGGGGGGGGGGGGGGGGGGGGGGGGGGATGGAGACAGAAAGGGGGAGAAATGAACACTGAGGGAGTAGGGGAAGACAGAAAGAGAGTGAGGGGTGGTGGTGGTGGTGGTAGGCAAACATGCAGAATTGAGAGAGAGAGAGAGAGAGAGAGAGAGAGAGAGAGAGAGAGAGAGAGAGAGAGAGACAGACAGACAGACAGACAGAGACAGACTGAGAATAAGACACAGAGAGAGACAGAGAAAGGGAGAGACAGGGGAAGACAGAGAGACAGACAGACAGACAGACACAGTCTGAGAATAAGACAGAGAGAGACAGAGAAAGGGAGAGACAGGGGAAGACAGAGAGACAGACAGACAGACAGACAAACAGACACAGTCTGAGACACAAAGAGAGAGACGGAGAAAGGGAGAGACAGGGGAAGACAGACAGACAGAGAGACAGACAAACAGACACAGTCTCAGACACAAAGAGAGAGACGGGAAGAAGAAGGAATCCAGTGGAAGGAGTTAGGGGGGAGCAGAGAGAGAAAAGGAGGGAGGATACATACTTTATCTTGTGTCAAGTGGTCTATGCTGCTGTTTTTGCTGTTGTTCTGAAGGTCAATCAAGCCCTGTTACTTGGCTTACACTCTCTCTCTTTCTCTCTCTCTCTCTCTCTTCTTTGTTCTGCATGTTTGCCTACCACCACCACCACCGTCCCCTCACTCTCTTTCTGTCTTTCCCTCCTCCCTCAGTGTTTATTTCTCCCCTTTCTGTCTCCATCTCCCCTCTAATCTTTCATCCTTTTTTTTTTTTTCCTCTTCCTCTCTCCCCTTGTTTCCTCTCTCTCTTTGTCTTTTCGCTTTTCTCTCTGTCTGTCTGTCTCTCTGTCTGTCTGTCTCTCTTACTGTTACTATTGCATTCATTATTAATGCCACTGCAGTAATTATCATCATATTATTATTGTTATATCATTATCAATCAATTATATCTTTCCCTTTTTTGTGTAATAACAACACACTGACAGAACACACTAAACTCCTTGACTTCAATCCCTATTCCAGTTCATTCAGTAATTTTCACCCTTCTGTCAGCTGTGTATATATACATTTGATTTTCTTGAACTTGATCCAGATGGTGTTAATGGAAACGAACAGGGTCATCTCAGAAAGCAGACAGGATTACAGGCCGATGCCCAGACAAAGGGCAAATTCCGATTTCTGGGAAACATGGCAACAGGAGCACATATGTGCTGGGCATAAATGCTGGCATGGCAGCATAGACTGGCTGTGCTGGCATATATACAGCTGGCATTCAACAACAACAACAACTACTACAAAACCCCACCTTCCATTTTCCCTTCTACAATTGAATGGATGTAATCAGTGGTAGAGCGCCGGACTCGTAATCTTGGTGATCCTGGGGTTGCGGGTTTGAATCTCTGCCGGGCCGTTTCGGTACAGGGGGACTTTTCCCTCGGAGTCAAGATTGGTTCTGACTCTATTTCCCATACAGTCCTTTGAAAGAGACTATAAACCGAGGTTCCGTGTGTGAACGCACGCATAACATCTTGCACACATGTTAAATCCCATCACCAACTTTTGGAAGAGAAGGCCAGTTTGGCTGTTGGTATGGATGACACATTACACATAGCATGCACCCTGCTTGAGAAATGGAAAGAATGAAGGAAGTAAGGAAACTGAGTGAATGATATTGAATGATATGGACTGGATGACACGGGAAACGACTGAATGAAGCGCCAGCTGGCAGCTCTTCAGTCAACACTACCCAGGTAGGCTGCATAAACAAGTGTAATTGTACAGTGCTTAGAGCTCGGTCTCTACCTGAGGATAGGCGCTATATAAGTATTCATAATAATAAATATAAAATATGTGTTTTTCTAGGTCCTAGCTAATCAAAAAAGTGATTTTAAACAAATAATGCATATGATATTTTTGACATTAGGAGTTTAAGAAATAGGAATTTCTGGCATTTTCATGCCTGGAAGTCCAAATTACATCATTCTTTTTAAATCACAACAGAGTTTCAATATCAGCTATAAGCATAACAGCATACTGAGTGGAAAGTTCATGTTTTGCCCTTCCTGTTGATATAAAATGATAACTTATTACATTTATATTAAGGACAGGCAAAACAAAGATTTATGCATCAGCAAGGGAGAGAATTGTGTAAGCAGCATCCATCAAGAAAGAATTATGGTGAACAAGTCTGGGATGCCCCTGGAAATTACACACAGGACCCCATCCTTTCACAAATACACCGACATTCTACAATAAGAACAGAGCCAAAAATAAACGGTAACGAAAGAAAAAAAAAAAAAACTCACAAAACTAGACTTAAAGTGAGTGACAGTTCTTTTTTTTGAATATCAAAAGTAAAGTTTGAATAATGGAACAACACAATAACAACAACACAAAAATAACAAGGGGCAGCACAGGCAGCAAAAATCCCGAGGATCACTACATCAAAATGTTGCTGCTCTGCATAGTTCTGCAAAGATTGTCTTCAGTTGTGACAAGCTCCTAGCATAACATTAACAGTTTCCAAAATCCCCTGAAGTCGGAGTGTGGCTGCCCATGTGGCGGGGTAACTAAAAAAAAACGGTCACACACGTAATGTTCCCATCCCCAGCTGATGCATTTTTACCATAGTGTTCCAAGTACTTCAGCTGTTTGGATGATCCCTGGAGTCTTTTAGCCAGGGTACGACAACAACAACAACAACAACAACATGAACAACTCACACATCCATCCCCGGTAGGCCAACAGCATCCTCAGCAGGTAGCGCCTGACGTAGAGCAGGACGAAGAAGAAGCAGAGGCCGGCAACGAAGGAGGTGATCACCACCGCCACAAACTGGGGCGTCCCTGCGCACACAGCACACCCTGCCCTTGCCTTCACTCCCAACTAGACAGGCGAGATGGGGACCCAAAGTACTGTGTGTGTACCCACAAAGCAGACACAATGGGACCCAAAGTACTGAGTGTGTGTGTGTGTGTGTGTGTGTGAGGAACAACACTATGAGAATGAAAACAGCGTATCTAAATGGAGCAGACAGACACGATAAGAATGAAAGTACTGTGCAGGTGCATGAAAGTGGACCTGTAGATATGATGAGAATTAAAATAACGGATAGTACGTGTCCACAAAATGGACAGACACGAAAGAATTTTAAGACCTGCGAAGGCATATGTAAACAGACATGGACTATCGGAGTTCAAACACTGGTTAGACATACCAAACTTGAAATAGACTATTGCAGTTTAAGTAGACAAAGAAGGTACCACATTCTGCCATGCACTCACAGACACATAATCAATCAATCAATCAATCTCTCTCTCTCTCTTCAGTGGCCCATAAACCTCTTTTCATAATTGTAACACGAAATTCTGAAATTCCTTCTTGTTCAACAAAATGGAAATCCCATGAATCAATTAACAAAACAACTAGGTGAGTTGTATCATATTTCATAAAATCAAAAACGTCAGTAAAGCAAAGCCTCCGCTCCACACCAATCCTGCGCCGACCTCTTCACCAAACGGTGCTCAACCTGGTCTCTCAAGACTACGAAGCCAAAGGCTACAACCACTGAGACAACGCCCATCTCCACCACTCTCAATGCCCATAAAGTCCCTCGGCACATTCATTACCTTCAGGCAAAGGCAGGTGAGCGGTGATCCAGGCGAGGGTGGTCACCAACCAGGCTGTGAAGGGCAAGGTGTACACCTGCACCACCGTCAGCACCACCACGCTCACGCTCAGGTTCCACAGCGACGTAGGCCACACCCCGTTGCGAATCAGATTCCTGACAACACAGTGAACAGGACCATCTCGGTTAACTCTCAACAATTTTTGAGATTTTTGCATTTTGCATGACGGATGTTCTTTTTTTTTTTCTCCCGTAACATTCTGCGCATTATTTCTAAAATAATAATATTTTTGTGATGAATGTGTCTATTTCGGGTTTTCAGGCCATATATTGCTTCAGATAACAAAAATGTTGTTTTAAATACCATAATTCCAGGATGAAAACCCGTCGATCACCGGTGATCGAAATTCAAGGGAAAGAACTGATGAGAGTTACGGCTCCCTCCCTGTGCACACTTTCAGTTGTGGAGCACCTCCTTTTGTCTATACGGATCGACCTCCTGATTGACATCACACCACAGCCCATTCAGGCTACTAACAACTTGTACAGCTGACTGCACTTTTCACAGGCTTTCCCCAGCCCGCACCTCTCCTCTCCCCCCCCCCCCCCTTCATCTTCCCCTCTCCACACCTGAATCCATCCCCCCCCCCCCCCCACACACACACACACACTTCCTCTGGTCTCCTTCTGGGTGTTCCTCTCCATCTTCAACACCGCCAAAAGCTACACAGATGATGACAGGGAAGGGAAGGATATAAGAGAGGAAGCGGAAGGAGGGGGTGGGTGGAATTAACCTGTGACTCCATCACAGACTTGTGAAAATGCACTGATCACAAACTTCTGTCCACACATGCTGAAAGTGTACCACACTGATTCCACTGGCTATAACAGTGTACCACACTGATTCCACTGGCATAGACAGTGTACCACACTGATTCCATGGGACTATAGACGTGTACCACACTGATTCCACTGGCTATAGACAGAGTACCACACTGATTCCATGGGAAATAGACGTGTACCACACTGATTCCACTGGCTATAGACGGTGTACCACACTGATTCCACTGGCTATATACAGAGTACCACACTGATTCCACTGGCTATAGACGGTGTACCACACTGATTCCACGGCTATAGACAGTGTACCACACTGATTCCACTGGCTACAGACAGAGTACCACACGATTCCACATTGCTAAGACAGTGTACCACACTGATTCCACTGGCTTATAACGTGTACCACACTGATTCCACTGGTCTATAGACAGTGTACCACACTGATTCCACAGGCTATAGACAGAGTACCACACTGATTCCACTGGCTATAGACAGTGTACCACACTGATTCCACTGGCTATAGACAGAGTACCACACTGATTCCACGGCTATAGACAGTGTACCACACTGATTCCACTGGTTATAGACAGTGTACCACACTGATTCCACTGGCTATAGACAGTGTACCACACTGATCGTATAGACAGAGTACCAACTGATTCCACAGGCTATAGACAGGTACCACACTGATTCCATGGGAAATAGACGGTGTACCACACTGATTCCACTGGCTATAGACGTGTACCACACTGATTCCACTGGTATAGACAGGTACCACACTGTTCCATGGAAATAGACGTGTACCACACTGATTCCACTGGCTATAGACGTGTACCACACTGATTCCACTGGCTATAGACAGAGTACCACACTGATTCCACTGGCAACACATGTACCACACTGGTCCACTGCTTTACACTGTTTGTACCACACGATTCCACGCAAAGACCACCGTAGACACACTAGAATCCAAACTTGGACCATAGACAGTGTTACACACACTGATTCATGGCTATAAACGTGTACAACACTGATCCACGTCTATAGACAGTGTAAAACACAATTACTGATTCCAATGGCATGATAGACAGTTACCACAATTCCACAGCTATAACAGTCAAACCACACTGTCCAAGACCACTATCCATAGTGCTGGCACTGTTTCAATTTTTTGTCCCAGATTTCTTTAAAACGTAAGATATTAACCAAAACATTTAAATGAATGTCTTCACAGCCTGCTTATGTGAACAATTCGTGTCCTAAATGTACTGTTTAAACTTAAACAAATACAAAACTAGACGATGGCATCGAATGCAACATTCACACACACACATACACTAAAAAACTGGAAGGCAGTACACACACCTCTGCCACAGCACACAAAAGAGTGGTGTGGACGGTCAAATGCTGATAATAAATGTGATAAATGATATATGCAACACAGTCCCAGGCTTCCGATTTTTTTTAGCTGTTCTTGAATGCCTGACAAACGACTCACAATCACTTTGCTGCAGGTTATGAAATGCCTTGCTTTCAGAACCAGCACTCGTGCCAAAATCTTGATTGTGACCACTTGCCCCCCAAACACAAATTAGCTCAAGCTCTTTAACTAACTGACTTCATTTGAACGTTACTTGTATCAAACAGCAGTAGATGAGCCGTATCTTTAAAAAAATATATTGACAGGTGAAAAATACAACCTTGTTAAGACATTTCGAGAAACCTCTGCATAAACGTCTCATGTCTGCATAATGTTTTTATTTCCATTCATTGATATCGCGTATGTATGCAAATGCTTAGACTGTTAGGCATAATTCAATATCACAATTTGCAAATGCTTAAAAGCCTAAGATGTTAGACATAATTCACACACAACATCTCAACACCCATTCTATTCAAACCACTTCCCCTCTTCCCCCCCCCCCCCTTCAAGTTGCTTCCATCCTCCACCCCCCTTCCCAACCTCCCTCCCCCCTTCCCAACCTCCCTCCCCCTTCCCAACCTCTCTCTCCCACCCCCACCCACTTCCTCCCTCCTCTTTTCAGTTCTGTTCCCCTTCCTTCTCTGTCAGTCACTACATTCATGCAGAAACTACCTGTTGGATCTGTATAGGTGTTTTACAGTGCTTTTCTCTGGATTGGTCGTTGCATAATATTTCACTGACATGGTGTGTGTGGTGTGTGTGTGTGTGTGTGTGTGTGTGTGTGTAACAAAGACAGACTGCATCACTAAACCTTGCCCTGCATTCTTTGTCCTCATGCGTAACAGACCAGTCCATATATTGTCAATCAGTCAATCATCAATCAATCTCGGTCTCCCTGAGTGATGGATCTCTCTAGATACGCAGGACTAAAGTTAGTTATCTGCGGGTGGGGTACCAGGCAGTGGTGGTTGCGGACTTTGAGCCTTTGGTGACAGCAGGCCAGCTCTGTTGTCAACATACTACTGACCGATATTCCATGACCTTTGCACTGGCTGGGTTTAAATGCTAGGTTATCAACACTTACGCACACAAAGTGTGTGTGTGTTGTGTGTTGTGTGTGTGTGTGGGTGTGTGCGTGTGTGTATGTGTGACTCTGTTGTGTGTGTGTGTGTGTATGTGTGTTTGGTGTGTTTGTGTGGGGGATCATCTGAGACCAGAAAGAGATGCAACTGTATGTGTGTTCCTTTGCACATTTTAAGAGAGAGAGAGAGAGAGAGAGAGAGAGAGAGAGGGAAGAGAGAGGAGAGGGAGAGCACATGCTGTGAATATGCATGCATATGTAATATATGTTGTTGTTTTCATAAAACTTAATACGGGTATAGGGATGCATGTACACGTTGGCGATTGGGTGGGTGGGGTGTGAATAACAAATTAAAGGATATTTTTTGTTCAGTCATAAGAAACTTATTTGTAACACAGATTTGTCTTGGAGGAGAGAGAGAGAGAGAGAGAGAGAGAGAGAGAGAGAGAGAGAGAGAGAGAAAGAGAGAGAGAGAGAGAGAGAGAGAGGAGAGAGACAGACAGACAGACAGACAGAGGGTTTGGGGAACGACAAAGAAATATTGAAAGATTGTGTGTGTGTGCACGTGCGCGCATGCCTGCGTGCGAGTGTGTGTGTGTGTGTGTGTGTGTGTGTGTGTGTGTGTGTGCGCGCGCGCGCCCATTTGTGTGTGTGGTGAGAGAGAGAGAGAGAGAGAGAGAGAGAGAGAGAGAGAGAGAGAGAGAGAGAGAGAGTGAGTGTGTGTGAGTGTGTGTGTGTGTGTGTGTGTGTGTGTCTGTGTGTGTGTGTATGTGTGTGTGTGTGTGTGTGTGTCTGTGTGTGTATGTGTGTGTGTGTCTGTGTGTGTATGTGTATGTGTGTGCGAGTGTGTGTGCATGCAGACATGCACAGGTGCTTGCACACTTGTATCTGCAGGATGGATTTCTTCTTACACAAGCGAGTGCCCCAGTATTTTTTCCTTTACACGCGCAGGCAAAATATATGTATCACACTTACCAATCAATAACATGTAACAAGATAAAGCGAATCAATAACTGGTGTGAGGAACTTGGCAAGAGTATTTTCATCCCCTCTGTTTGCAAGGGGAAGGCGGAGCAAGGCAAAGGGTTGAAGGGAGGGAGAATGGGGTGTGGGTGTTGCAAGTGGTTGGAAGAGCACATGACAGCATGAATCCAGGCAGTAAAAAAAAAAAAAAAAAAAAAAAAAAAAAAAACCACCTTGGCTTTCAAGGATTCTCTTCAGAGATCTAAGGAGCCGGAATAGTTCAGTTGGTAGAGCGCTGGACTCGTGATCCTGGGGCTGCGGGTTCGAATTTCGGTACAGGGTGATTTTTCCCCTCGGAGTTAACCTTGGTTCTGACTCCATTCCCCATACAGTCCTTCGAATAAGACTATAAACCAAGGTTCTGTGTGTGAACACACGCACAACATCTTGCACACGCCTAAAATCCCATCACCAACTTTCGGAAGAGAAGGCCAGTTTGGCCGTTGGTATGGATGACACGTTACACATAGCATGCACCCTGCGTGAGGAATGGAAAGAATGAAGGAAAACAAGGCAATTGAGTGAACGATACTGACCAGATGACACAGGAAACGACTGAATGATGCGCCGGCAGGCAGCTCTTCAGTCGGCACTACCCAGGTAGACAGCCCGTTGTGTAAACGAGAGCGTTTATTTTATTATATTATGTGTAAAGTGCTTAGAACCCTAATCTTTAGAGAATAGGCGCAATAAAAATTAACATAATTATTATTATCTTCATGCTCCAGTAACTGGGAGCACCCCACACATCTGTCTTGCTTCCGACGGTCAACCACCTTCCTGCACTAAACTACACTTCCATTGTAGAGGCCACACATGTCCCATTAAAAAAGCGCTTCTTCTATGATACATAAACAGGAGATGGAAAGTGCGTCTTGCTCCATCGTGTCCACAGTACATAAAGACAAGTCACAGTAATTTCATTTCCCTTGAGCCAAGCCTGAACAGCGTTCTATACTGATCACCTAGACATACACTGAAGAAAACCAAACCATAATATTAACAGCTAAGATGTGTCATTTTACTGCTGCTGATGCACTTAAAAAGAAAATTATAAAAGGTTACAAGCCCACTCATGCGTAGCAGTAGCAAACAGTTCGGCTCACGTTTGTTGTTTCCTGAAGTGTACTATGCCGCTTTAGTGTATGTACATGTACTCATCTGCACCTCTGTGTGTGTGTGTGTGTGTGTGTGTGTGTTGTAGGGTGTGTGTGTGTGTGTGTGTGTGTGTGTGTGTGTGTGTAGGGGTGTGTGTGTGTGTGTGTGTGTGTGTGTGTGTGTGTGTAGGGGTGTGTGTGTGTGTGTGTGTGTGTGTGTGTGTGTGTGTGTGTGTGTGTGTGTGTGTGTGTGTGTGTGTGAGAGAGAGAGAGAGAGAGGGAGAGAGAGACAGAGACAGAGAGAAAGAGACAGTGCTGGTGGCAAGCTCTCTATCTCCTTTGCCCTCTTGTGCAAATGTAACATATATCTCAGAGACAGCAGGCAAGAGGATGACAGAGAGAGAGAGAGAGAGAGAGAGAGAGGAGAAAGGGGAAAGGAGTGACAGAGCCCCTTTTGTCTGATCTCTTTTCATTGAACTTTGGACCCCAGACCCCTGGCTGCACTGTGTCATTGAAGTCCCCCTGAGGAACACCACAAGGTCAATGCACACAACATCACACTTTCACACACACACACACACACACATCTGCAGGCAACAAAGGTGTGGGTAATGTGGACATGATGGGGGAGAGAGTTGGGGGGGGGGGGATGCTATTCTCCTTAGCCATACTGAATAAAGCAACAGTTGGACAGCTACTGAGTAGTGGCAGGACTGTTTCTAATTCATCCTTCACCGAATTAACCGAAATATTGTGAAGCACAAGAGGCAGGTGTGTGTGTGTGTGTGTGTGTGTGTGTGTGTGTGTGTGTGTGTGTGTGTGTGTGTGTGTGAGTGAGTGAGTGAGTGAGTGAGTGAGTGTGTGTGTGTGTGTGTGTGTGTGTGTGTGTGTGTGTGGTGTGTGTGTGTGTGTGAGAGTGAATGAGTGAGTGTGTGTGTGTATGCATGTGAGAGAGAGAGAGAGAGAGAGAGAGAGAGAGAGAGAGAGAGAGAGAGAGAGAGCATGTGCCTCTATCACCCTCTCCCCTCCCAAGAATATGCCCTTTGGACATTTTCATATTTATTCAAATTTTATAAATTTTCCTAGAAGCTGGGTCAGGGGGAGTTGGGGGTGTCTGGAGAGATAGGTCTGAGGCGTTTCAAGAATCCTTGTAACCGTCATCCCCACTCCCTTCCCACTTCTGTTCAGACTCGATAAGAAGAGTACTTTTGGCACTGTTTTGACACTCAAATAAACAATAATTATCAGAAAATGAAAACAAAAACAAAACATCATCAACATCTAGAAAGAGAGGGGGTTAGTTACCGCCAAGGACACAGACAAACAGAGTACAGGACAAGACACAATGCATTCCGACCTCTTGGGTCTTGTTCACGCAAAAACAAATAACATTTAGGACAGTGAAAAACAAAGAATGAGAAACCACTTATCCCATTTATCTCCTCATATTCAAAATGATCGTGCGACGAATATGAGAAGTGGTTTCTCGTTCTTCATTTTCACTGTCCTAAATGTTATTTGTTTTTGCCTGAAGAAGACCCAAGAGGTCGAAATGCATTGTGCCTCGTCCTGTACTTTGTTTGTCCGTGTCCTTGGCAGTAACTACCACCCTCTCTTTCTAAATTTTGCTTCATTTTCCGCCCTCAGTCACTCCATTTTGAAAAAAAAAACATCAACTATTCTAGCTTTGATGACTGAAGAGCAATAATTCTACATTCTTCCTGAATGATCAAAACAAGTTTCCTGCCCACCTTAACCCCCCCCCCCCCCCCCCCCCTCAAGCCCTTTAGGTCACTGGCAGGTCTTCTCTCTGTCCGACTTTACAACCCCTAACTGATGCTCTGCAGATATGAGGGCTGGATTTCAGGCCAAAAAAAAACAAAAAAAAAAAACGTCTGCTGATCAGGTTGCCCACTTGACTCCAACCCACTGCCATCCAAAAATAAACAGAAATCGTCACATCTTTCTTTGATGGGAAGAGCTTTAGGAACCCTCTTCTTTCAGGCCAAGCCAAACAGTAACTGACATCCCCCCCCCCCCCCATCTCCCTCCATAACTAACCCCCTCACACCCCACGCTAAAAGAGTTTTACAACTCTGTTAAAAGATTGGTCATTGAAGCTGTTAAATAAAATGTGTTCAAGCCTTCCTCATAACTATTCAACTGCTTCCCTTACAGGCTAAATAAATTCATTATCCTACCCCCCACTCTCTCCCTCTCTCTGGCTTGTGTGTGTGGTGTGTGTGTGTGTGTGTGTGTGTGTGTGTGTGTGTGTGTGTGTGTGTGTGTGTGAGTGTGCGCATTGTGTGTGCCTCTGTGTGTGTGTGTGTGTGTACTTACGAATGTGTCATACATACTGGAATTCATCTGTTTGAATGTACATTTTAATAAATCTGTAATTGAATGTTAGCATATAAACATAAGTGCATTACATTCGTGCAAGACAGTGTGTATGTGAGATTGTTTGCAAATGTTTGTGTGGAGTGCAATGTGCGCGTGAGTGTGCGAGCGTGTGTGTGCACATATGTGCTTGGGTGCCTGGCTGCGCACGTGCATGTTTGTATGCAAGCTTCATTGTATGGTGGTATCTTCTTCAGGAGTGATTTACTAGTTCTGGAGGGGTACTGTGTACTGACTTACTGAAACCAATTTATTGTCAGATTAACTCATGGTTGTACAGGTTGTACTCATTATTCTACTCCTCCCCCCCCCTCTCTCTCTCTGTGGTTTGTGTGTGTGTGTGTGTGTGTGTGTGTGTGTGTGTGTGTGTGTGTGTGTGTGTGTGTGTGTGTTGTGTGTACTGTGTACACATACACACACAACACACACCCCACACACACACAACACACACACACACACCACACACACACACCCTCTCTCTTCACGCACACACAAGTGCACGCCCTGAAAGAACCACCTCTGATCACAGCAAAAAGCAGGAAGACAGAAGAAGAAGAAGAAAAAAAAAAAAAAGCAACACCAAAGGGTAATTCCACGATATAATCAGAATTCACAGCGTGGGCTCAGCAGGTACAACAGACATGGTGAACTGACACAAATAGCTACAGACTGTGCTTAAACACCAGGTTGTCGATAAAAACTTCTGCCATTCGCCCCTTCTTCACTGAATGCCATGGCACCGCACTATAGACAAACACACACGCACACACACACAAAAGGAGAAAGAAGAGAACAAGAAAGAAGAAAAAAAAAAGGAGTGGGTGCAAATGCTGATAATTACAGAGAGAGGAAGTGAGACAGAGAGGGAGAGAGGGAGATGAGAGAGAGGAGGGGGGAGAGAGAGAAAGAGTGAGAGAGAGAGAAAGAGTGAGAGAGAGAGAGAGAGAGAGAAAGAGAGAGAGACAAAGAGAGGGAGAGAGAGAGAGAGAGAGAGAGAGAGAGAGAGAGAGAAGAGAGAGAGAGGAGAGAGGAGAGGGGGGGGGGGGGGGGGGGGCAGTGAGACCAAGAAACTGAGGGGTGAAATGGGAAAGATGAGCTCTGAACAGGATTCTTTAGCACAAGACCCCGAGTTCAGAATACCTTATCCACCGTGTA
>CM031624.1:37853134-37865228 GCA_018398815.1 Conus ventricosus | reverse complement strand
AAGTAGCACTGACACAATCAAAACAAAAACACAATATCATTTACATCTGAAGTCTAAATGTTATTGTTTTGCAAAACCCAAATGAAAATTTGGGACAGTAAAAACAAAGGATAAAAAATGCCCTTTCATTTAACCCTAAATTCAAATGATCGTGCGACAAAAAATGCTCGCTTTCATTTCACTGTCCTAAATGTTATTGTTTCCTAAGAGCCCAAAACACGGTTCCTGCCCACCTTGGCAGTAACACCACCCTCTCTTTCTAAATTTTGCTTCATTTTCCGCCCTCAGTCACTCCATTTTGAAAAAAAAAACATCAACTATTCTAGCTTGATGACTGAAGAGCAATAAATCTACATTCTTCCTGAATGATCAAAACAATTTCCTGCCCCCCTTTAACCCAACCCCCCCTCCCTCAAGCCCTTTAGGTCACGGGCAGTCTTCTCTCTGTCCGACTTTACAACCCCTAACGATGCTCTGCAGAATATGGGCTGATTTCGGGCCAAAAAAAACAACAAAAAACCGTCTGCTGATCAGTTGCCCACTTGACTCCAACCCCACTGCCATCCAAAAATAAACAGAAATCGTCACATCTTTCTTTGATGGGAAGCTTTAGAACCCTCTTTTCAGGCCAAGCCAAACAGTAACTGACACCCCCCCCCCCCCCCCCCCCATCTCCCTCCATAACTAACCCCCTCACACCCCACGCAAAAGAGTTTTACAACTCTGTTAAAAAAATTGGTCATTGAAGCTCTTAAATAAAATGTGTTCAAGCCTTCCTCAAAACCCAAAAAAGGGGTAAATTCTGTCGAATATTCAATGCCAGGTTATGAACTATTTTCAATGAAAATCCCAAAAGAGGTATAACTGTATATGTGAAGGACTCTATAAATGCAAAAGTATACAAGTTTACAAAAGGAAATGACTTGATGAAAACTTGTGGATTACCTTTTTAAATAAGGATAGACAGAAAATACTGATTGGAACTATTTACAAAAGCCCCAAACTCAACAACTGAAAATGAAGAAAAAATGTTTGAGTTGCTGAAACAAATTAGATTAGAAAGATTCAAATATGTTTGTATAACTGGAGATTTTAATTTCCCAGATATTGACGGGCATGGTACTGGCTCTGGAGAAAGAGGTCAAAAGTTCATAAACTACCTACGGGATGCATTTCTGAACCAAAGGTTAAACAACCAACAAACACAGGGAGGACAAAAATCAAATATACTAGATTTAGTACTTGTTAATGATGAAAATATGATATCAGACATTAAGCACTTAGCTCCTATAGGCAAAAGTGATCATGAGGTTTTAAATGTTCTCTTTGTACCTAGGAGAGGAGCAAGGAAAAGAAGAATCAAAGCAGTCATATAATTTTAAGAGAGGAAATTTTATGCAAATGAAAGAAGAATTGAAGAAGATCGACTGGAATAAACTCAATGATCTTAGTGTAGAACAATGCTGGGTAGAAATTAAAAGTATTAAATTCTTTAATAGAAAACAACGTTCCAAAACAAATTATTAAGAAAAATAAAAAACAGAAACCAAAGTGGATGAATATAAAGACAATGAAATTTGTAAAAAAGAAATATAATATGTATCAGAGATTCTTAGCCACAAAGCAGGGAAAGATTATCAAAATATATTAAAGCACGTAATACTTGTAACAAAAAAATAAGAAAAGCAAAAAAGGAATTTGAAAAGAAGTTATCAAAGGAATGTAAACAAAATCCAAAAGCCTTTGGAGATATGTACAATCGAAAACAAAGATGAATACTGGAGTGAGCCCTTTAGAGACTAAGGATGGTGACACAGTGGAGACAGATAGAGGTAAGGCAGATATTTTGAATACATTTTTTTCTAGTGTATTCACAAGGAAGATACTAATAATATGCCTGTTCTAGGTCCAGCCTCAAGGTCAAAAGGCATAATTGTTAGAAAATGTAGATATTTCAGTAGATGCAATAAAAAAGAAACTTCAATCTTTAAACCCTAATAAGGCATGTGGTCCCGGATGCCATCCCATCAGAATACTAAAAGAGCTAAACGAAGAAATGGCCTTCCCACTTTACATACTCTTTTCTAAATCTGTTAAAGAAATGATAGTACCTTCAGATTGGAAAACAGCTACAGTCATTCCAGTATTCAAAAAAGGTACAAGAACAGATCCAGGAAATTATAGACCAGTGAGTTTAACATGCATTATATGCAAAATTTTAGAATCATTTATTAGAGAGGCTATTATTAAACATATGACAAAAATAAATTATATGCTGATGTCAGCATGGATTTCGTGCAAAAGATCTTGTGTGACTCAACTTTTAGAAGTGATGGAAGACTTCACAAAGGAGATAGATAAAGGAGAGAATATAGATGTTTTGTATTTAGACTTTAGAAAAGCATTCGATTCAGTACCACATGAAAGACTTTAAAAGAAATTAGAGTTTTAAAGGGAATAATAGGAAATATACTTGGTTGGGTTAGAGACTTTTTATCAAAAAGAACTCAGAAGGTAAGGATTGGTACTCCTTCACTCAAAGTGCTGATGTTATTAGTGGGATACCACAAGGTAGTATTTTGGGACCAATATTATTTACGGTGTTATAAATGATCTCCCTGTAGAATTAAAGAGTACATGCAAAGTCTTTGCAGATGACACAAAAATGTATAACTCTCCAAAATTACATAAGGAATTACAAAAGGATATTGAAACATTAGTACAGTGGTCTGATACTTGGAACCTATATTTTAATGCAGAAAAATGTAAAGTACTTCATATTGGTAAAACAACCCACAAAAGGAGTATATAATGAAAATTGGGGGCAAGGAAATAAAAGTATCTAAATGTGAAGAAGAGAAAGACCTAGGTGTGACTTTTGACAAAAACTTATTATTTGACAATCATATTGTAAATAGTATTAATAAAGCTAACAGAATGATTGGAATAATAAAAAGAACCTTTACATTTAGGAAAAGGACACTTTTTTGCAATTATATAAGACACTAGTTAGACCTGTTCTTGAATATTGGGAACACTGTATGGTATCCAATGCTAAAGAGACAATTAGAAGCTCTAGAACAGGTACAAAGAAGAGCAACCAAAATGATTCATAATATAAAAGATTACTCATATCAGGAAAGATTAAAATATCTGCAACTTCCAACACTTAAGGCAAGAAGAAAAAAGAGGTGACTTGATTCAGGCATACAAGAATTTAATTGAAATTGATGATGTTGATAAAGCACGCTTTTTTGTACTCCGCAGAAGAATGTTACAAGGGAAAAGTGAAGATAAGATATTTAAACAATATTCTAGAACGAATTTAAGAAAATTTACTTTTACTAATAGAGTAACCAACTTTGGAATAAACTAACACTTAACATCAAACGTGCACCTAGTATTAAAGTGTTCAAGAACCTCATAGATAAACATGAATTATTAACAAAAATTAGATATGAATTTGATGGATAATAAGTCTGAGCTAGCCTATGACTGGACCAACGGTTTATGAAAAAAAAAAAAAAGATAAATACATACAGAAGGGGCGTAAAAAGCCTAAATAGGCTAAGTTGTAAATTTATACAACGCCCCTGATCCTGATCCTGAACTATTCAACTGCTTCCCTTACAGGCTAAATAAATTCATTGGTGACATCCCATTTGGTCTACTCCCATTTCGTCTACTACTCCCATTTCGTCTATTTCCATACTGACCATACTGCAAGGCTCCCCCCTGGCGTAACCAGTGTCCCAGTCTACTCCAAAGCAGAATCGATGGTCTTTAGATTAGAGTAGGGCGAAGCCCGAGAGAGGACGAAGGAACGAAAGGGCCCTTAGCCAAGTCGTGCTCACACAATTTCTGAGTAAGGCGAAATGGGAGTAGACCAAATGGGAAGTAACCAATTATCCTACCCCCCACTCACTCCCTCTCTCTGGCTTGTGTGTGTGTGTGTGTGTGTGTGTGAGTGTGTGTGTGTGTGTGTGGGGTGCGCGCATGTGTGTGCCTCTGTGTGTGTGTGTGTGTGTGTGGTGTGTGTACTTACGAATGTGTCATACATACTGGAATTCATCTGTGTCAATGTACATTTTAATAAATCTGTAATTGAATGTAAGCATATAAACATAAGTGCATTACATTCGTGCAAGACAGTGTGTATGTGAGATTGTTTGCAAATGTTTGTGTGGAGTGCAATGTGTGTATGTGAGATTGTTTGCAAATGTTTGTGTGGAGTGCAATGTGTGCGTGAGTGTGCGAGTGTGTGCGTGCACATATGTGCCCATGTGCTTGGATGCCTGGCTGCGCACGTGCATGTTTGTATGCAAGCTTCATTGTATGGTGGTATCTTCTCAGGAGTGATTTACTAGTTCTGGAGGGTACTGTGTACTGACTTACTGAAACCAATTTATTGTCAGATTAACTCATGGTTGTACAGTTGTACTCATTATTCTACTCCTCCCCCCCTCTCTCTCTCTCTCTGGTTTGTGTGTGTGTGTGTGTGTGTGTGTGTGTGTGTGTGTGTGTGGTGTGTGGTGTGTTGTGTGTACTGTGTACACATACACACACAACACACCCCCCCCCACACACACAACACACACACACACACCATACACACACACACCACACACAATACACACACACACACACACACACACACACACACACACACACACACACACCACACACACACCCTCTCTCTTCACGCACACACAAGTGCACGCCCTGAAAGAACCACCTCTGATCACAGCAAAAAGCAGGAAGACAGAAGAAGAAGAAGAAGAAAAAAAAAAAAAGCAACACGAAAGGGTAATTCTACGATATAATCAGAATTCACAAGCGTGGGCTCAGCAGTACAACAGACATGGTAAACTGACACAAATAGCTACAGACTGTGCTTAAACACCAGGTTGTCGATAAAAACTTCTGCCATTCGCCCCTTCTTCACTGAAATGCCATGGCACCGCAGGATAGATAAAAATGCGCACGCACACACACACAAAAGGAGAAAGAAGAGAACAAGAAAGAAAAAAAAAAAAAGGAGTGTGGTGCAAATGCTGATAATATACAGAGAAAGGAAGTGAGACAGAGAGGGAGAGAGGGAGGTGATGGAGGGAGGGGGAGAGAGAGGGGGGGGGGGGGAGAGAGAGAAAGAGTGAAGACAGAGAGAGAGAGAGAGAGAGGGAGAAAAGGGGCAGTGAGACCGAGAAACAGACAGAGGGGTGAAATGGGCAAGAAGAGCTCTGAACAGGATTCTTAGCACAAGACCCCTGAGTTCGAATACCTTATCCACCGTGTAGATCTACATTAGCACTTTTTCACACAGTAAAACGTCTTATGCTGGAAAATTATGTCCACTGAAAAGTATGGTAAAAAGAAATGTAAAGGAGAAGAGAAAAACTGTGATGACATGTGTGTAACACAGACAGACAAAGTCCACTCTGTCTTGCCTGGTGTGTCTCAGTCTGCATGCCTATAAAGTCGACCTGTCCCCTGCTACACCTCCTCCCTCACTCAGAAAGGGTAAACTTGGTTACCACCGTTTGCCTGCTTTTTTTCTGGGAAGACGATTGTACATGCAATTTGATTTTTATGACAACTGCACGCATTTTATCCTAGTTCTGTAGGGCTGTGGAACTCACTGCCGGTGCCATCAAGATTGCCACAAATGCAGTCTCTTTTAAAAAAAAAAAAACAAATTGATACGACAGTTTTGAGATCTGCATATTGACGATTTTCTATTTTAACTTTCCCAATATTTTACTGTTACCCGACCTGAATTTGGCCATTGCTTTTAACCCTTTTTGAAAAATCGAGTGCGAAACCCCCTTTTTGCCAAATTTTCTCCAGGGGGCCCAAAAGTCAGAGTCGCACTATTTTAAAGTTATTTTATTTTACTTTTAACATGCGCGCTGGTGACCTACTCGTTTGAGTGAACCGTATTTTAGGAAGAAAAGAAGATGAAGAAAATGAAAGGCAGGCCCCCCCTATCCCAAGTCCCCTGCCCTCCCCCACTCGGCGAAGAACACCAAGTTGTGTGCTGTGTGTGCGGAGCCGGTGAAAATCCAGCTGCTGGCTCCCACACCAATAACCCAACCAGGGAGGCCTAGGTGCAGCTGCACCTATGCGCAGCGCTTCTTGCGATGACCCTGCTCCACCTCTTGCTTCTATTTGCACCCCTGTGCTATCTGGTTAACCTTACTCTCTTGACACGGTGTCCGCCTTTTTGTTTCCAAACCAGACAGGCTGCAATCGATACAGTATTTGAACCACGCTGCGTGTGTCATCGAGCATCGTAACAGCATGTAACAGGTCAAGAACTGGAGTCGATCAGTCACTGAAACCAATACCGCTGCAGCCGCTGAAATGTTTTTTTTTCTTTCAAAAGATATAATTTATATTATCAGGAAATCAAGCGTCAATACTGATCACTGTTCGGAATTTGACAGGATCTAGTGCTAGTGTAGAAGTGCTTCACCCCACACCCTCTTGAATCAATGTCCCTCTCTCTCTCTCTCCCCCCCCCCCCCCCCGCCTCTCTTTCTCTCTCTGCTGTGTGTGTGTGAGTGTGTGTTTTGTGTGTGTGTGTGTGTGTGTGTGTGTGTGTGCGTGCGTGCGTGCGTGCGTGCGTGCGTGGTGTGTGTGGTGTGTGCGAGTGTGTGGTGTGTCTTGTGTGCATGCGTCCCGTGCGTGCGTGTGTGTGTGTGGTGTGTGTGTGTGTACTGTACATACACACAAACACTCACGAACCAGTAGAACATGTATTATGGTCTACACAAGGTCAATCAAGCCCTGGCTTTCAGTTTAAAATAAATCAAGAAATCAAAATGCAAGGCTTTCTGTGCATGACAGCTGATGACAGTGAAGAGCTGACACAACATGAGTTAATGAAATGAGGAACATCTAAAAAAAAGAAGAAAAAAAAAAGAAGAAAAAAAAAAGAAAGCAAGTACATTTACCACGTCATGAGGATTACGAGTGCCTGGCACACATTTTTTAATGCTGACAGCCTCCACAAGGTGAGAAAGAACAATCTGACTGTTCTTCTGTTTTAAACGGAAGGCAAACAACACATGCATGCGCAAGGATTATGACCAAGCCATTTCAAACATGGACCCATTTATACTGGCCCTTCCATCTAACTTGGGCCAGAATTTAGTTTAAATTTAGTCTGACCGAAGCCCAGTGGACCACATGGGGGCTCCTCAGGGGGGTAGCTGGGAGGGGGTAGGCTGGGCATGGGTGTGGGGGGGGGGGGGGGGGGAGGACCTACATACACAAAATCACCCACACAAGATACAAGTATCTTAGTTAAATACAATAAATTAAAAAAAAAATGGTACAAGCAGTTTACTGCCATCCTTTGGCACGTAACACCAGACCTTGCTGATGCATCAGCCCTTCCACTTACTGTAATTATATGTATACTACCACCAATTCTTTAAAGTAACAATCTGAGTTAAAAAAAAAGTTAAAGGGAACACACACACACACACACATACACTCACACACACACACACACACACGCACACAACACACACACTCTCTCTCTCTCTATCACCATCAATATAATGGATAGCCAGCCATACACACACACACAAATGTACACACACATCACATATATTATAAGATAACTACAAAAAGGAGAGCCGGAGTCCGCTCTAGTGTGTACATTCTCACTAATCCTGACGCCAGGTCTAAAAACAGAAAACAACACAACAAAACTGGCATGTTATCACTTGTGACGAGACAGAAAGCCTGTAAAGATTTCAAGAACAAAGAAAAGTGAACGGGCCACAAAAGGCTGAAAAACAGTGGAGGTCAATACACTGCAGTCAAGTTTTGTTTCTCTAAAAGGGCAGAGTCAAAGAGAGATCTTAGTACAAACACCACAGAGAAAATCACTAGCACAGAACATCCAGTGTGAGGAGGAGATGTTGAAAAAGCCACCGTGCATCCAAACAGAGCAATTCTGCTAGAAGAAGAAAGCAAAAAAAAAAAAAAAAAAAAAAAACTTGCAGAAAAAAAAAAATCTCCATTCTTTGTACTTTGACAGAACTGTTAAATCTTTTTTTGGCTTCCCATCCGTTTTGTTTTGCTCCAATGCGTGTATTTTTTTGTTACGTGTTCTCCAATTCTCTCTCTGTGATCCAAAATAATTTTCCGTTTTCTCTCTTTTCTATCCCCCTCCCTCCAATCTGCCTGGAAAAAAAAAAAAAGAAGGAATCAGCAAAATCACACTTTACGATTATAACTCACTCTGCAAAACCAGCATTTAAAACAAAAAAAAAAAATTGTTTTAACCAATTTCTGTTCAAACATATCTTAATGCTGATGCAGCTAACGATTTTGAAAGAGAAATTAGAAAATCCTTATTTCAGAGTCCGGGTTAGTGAGAGAGAAATCTGCTATGATGGGAAATTTTGAACGCCGCCGGTTAGTTGCCGAACAAAACTACAAACTATCGTTACCAGTAATTACTGTTCAGTGGTTGTCACCTGAAGTAGACGGAAATGAATCTGTTATCTCTTACGAGTTCTTATTGAGTGATTTTCCCCAAAATTATTGATGGTAACAATTCTTGAGGGAATAGAACACAAAACAATGCAGTAAGGTAACTTGGTAAGGTAATGCTGCTTGTAGCCCAGCCGACGGCAAAGAAACAATGCAGTAAGGTAACTTGGTAAGGTAATGCTGCTTGTAGCCCAATCAATTTGGGAATGTTTGCACATGAAAATACGTCCACTTCTCAACACTTAATTTTTTTTTTCAGGCTTTTCATCTACTTAATTTTTTTTTCAGGCTTTTCATCTACAGATCTTTCTATTTTCTGATTTTTCTTTCAAACACACCAAAGTAGCAACTTATGATTTGTTACAGATTTTTGCTTGTTTAGTTTTCAGTTACTATTTTTTGTTGTTGTTTTTCAACAGAGCAAAACTACCACTTGATTATCAGGCTATGAATGCTAGCCTTCACTTATAATATTGACTGACAAACACAGTGAATACAAACTGACTTTGAAATGTAGTTTTTGACTCCATGACTGAAACTGGTCTAAGTTATCCTTCACTTGTATTTCCTGGGGCGCGCGTGCGCGCGCACAGACACACACACACATGCGCGCGCGGATACACACACACACACACGCACACACACACACACAGAGGGTGGAAAAAGGGTGAGGTAGTAAGGAGGGATGACAGAGAAAGCAACACACAGGTACAGTGAGAGAGACAGGAAAGAAAGAGAGAAGAGAGAAGAGGGAGAGAGAGACAGAAAGAGAGAGGGAGAGGCAGAGAGAGAGGGAGAGGGAGAGGGAGAGAGGGAGAGAGAGAGAGAGAGAGAGAGAGAGAGAGAGAGAGGGAAAGTGAGAGCAACACAGAGAAAGAGAAGAAAAACAAATGAGACAGAGAAACAAAAATTATAGTGACAGAGAGATGGTACTAAAAGGGTAGTCAAAAACGTATCAAGAACCATTAAGTTGATGAACACATCCAAAAGTTCAAAGTGAACTTTAATCCTTTGTCCATTGTTATAAATTGCATCTTTTAATAATCGAACATACAGAATGGTAATGCCAAGTATGAAGCCTGCCAACTCTGCGAGTTCAATGTTAAGGAACTGAGGTTTTCGGCCGATCACATCATAGACTGCGACATAACCTTAGAGCATTTTTGAGTGATATTCAAATGAGTAATTGTAATGTCTGTAGTATACCCAACCCTCCCCACTAAAATCCCACCCATCCCCAAAACTACAGTCACTTTTGGCATATCATTTCAGATCAGTAAAACAGCATCAGCGCACAGAAGGATTTAGTCTGCTCATCTCAGCCCTTAGAATATATGGTTCATTATTCAGCCTGACCTTGACTAAAATTGTGATGGTTCTAAAAAAAAAGATCAAAGCCTTGGTAGTTTGGTTCTAAAAAAAAAGATCAAAGCCTTGGTAGTTTTACAACCTTTGTTTCACACAAACATAGTTCAACTTTCAGTACCACTCTTCTTTGTTATTTGATCACTGACTACTGAACTTCACTCAATGTCAGCTGGAAAACAAAGAGTTGAGGTGGAGTAACTACGCATTAGGTAGACTTCTCAGGGTCACTGCTTCACCTGAAGGAATGTACTCTGTTCCCGGTGAAGCAAAATACCACAAGACAGGTGACCTGATCTGTCTGCCCAGCCCCATCATGATCATAAGAATGCAACAGCTATCCACTGAGAAGCATACAAAGTAGCAGTCAAAGTCCTGAGGTTAGCCATTGTGTGCCAGTGAGATGGATGATACTAATGCACAGTGGGGGGTGGGTGGGGGTGAGGGGGGGGGGGGGGGGGTTATTATAAAAAAAGAAAGAAAGAAAGAGCCACATGAACAAATATCTCACCAGTGATAAAACTTAAAGTTCAGAACTCTTATCATAGCATGTAGGAAAAATTCATATTCATTTTCAGACGTAAACCCGGTCTGGTTGGCCTTATGGGTAAGGCATCAAACCGTTGTTCAGAGGTCTTGGTTTAATCTCCATTTCACTTTTCAGAGCCAGGTTGAAAGAGATTTTCTGTTTGGAGTTGTGCAGGCTCCTCCTAATTCCTGACATGAAACTATACACTGCAGTCCTGTACTTGAATGCATACATGGAAGTGCTGCATGTTGGTTAATTCCCATTCTACCTCTCAGAAAGGGCTAGGGCCGTCATGCGCTCATGGTTGTTATGACAGAATAAAAATGTATGCATGTACAGAGTGCAAAATAATCCTGATTTGATAATACATTACAATATTAAAGACGTGACTTGTTGACAACAAACAGATAAAAAATAAAAATAAAAAAAAGATTAAGAAGTACTCTACTCCCATGACGGCTGTCAGCAGGACTACCGTTATTATTATCTACTCCAGTGTCTGTGTCGGTGTGTATAATTATGTGTGTGTATCACTGAGCGTGTGTGTGTGTGTGTGGTGTGTGTGTGTGTGTGTGTGTGTGTGTGTGTGTGTGCATGCGTTTTTTTTAGCATGTGTGTGTGTGTTTTGTGTGTGCGTGTGCGCGTACATGTGTGCAATGTGTGTGTGCGTGCGTGCGTGCGTGCGTGTGTGTGTGTGTGTGAGCCTGTGTCTGTTTGTGGCTGAGTGCAAGTGCTATTATCAAACAGATTACTGATATTTAATGTTCGTACCTTATTTTGAAATTAGAATTGTGTGTGTGTGCGTGTGTGTGTGTGTGAGTGTGTGTGTGTGTGTGTGTGTGAGCCTGTGTCTGTTTGTGGCCGATGCAAGTGCTGTTATCAAACAGATTACTGATATTTTATGTTCGTACCTTATTTCAAATTAGAAGTTTGTAAGCACAATACACATGTATATATATAATCCAGTACATTCCTAGATTTAAGAAAGTATGCATACAGTATTCATTGTTAGCTGTTTTGAGCTAATTCATTTGGATATTAAACTCTAACAAATGCAACTTATTCATTGTCATTGCCATCCCAACTCCCCTTCCCCCCCCCCCCCCCCCCCCTCCCTCTAAGTTTTATGCCCTGTCTGTTTTCATTTGGGATGTTGGACTTTGAGCCTGACACTTGTTCAAGAGACAAAGCTAAAGGAAGATTGGTGTAATCATATCCTCTAGTACTCTCTGGTCCCACCCGCATTTTGGTGTATCGTTTTATTTTCTTTCCCCTTCTCTATCCTCTATTACATACAACATAATGAGAAAGTTACATGTGGCTGACAACTTAAACTAAACGGGCAATGTGCAAAGGATCTCATTTTTATATCATTGGACAAACTACCTGCGCCATAAAAAAGCAAAGATTTGAATACTTTTAAAACCTTCTGATACTAACGCGAGTTAAATATGTTAAAATCTCAATTTGATTGATAAAATAAAGTAAAGAAAGATAAAATATATCCTGAGCATATGCATGCATAAGCAACCAATGTTTATAAAAGATATTGGACACAAAAAGCTGTGAGGCTACAAGTCCAAGTGAACTGAACTGAACAAACTGAACTGAAACCCAACAAAAGAGCATTTTTTCCCCTTCAAATACTAACAAAAGAGATTTTTCTCAAATCCATAGTCCCATTTTTTC
>CM031624.1:37800353-37852134 GCA_018398815.1 Conus ventricosus | reverse complement strand
GATCTACGTTAGCACTTTTTCCACACAGTAGACGTGTCTTATGCTGGAAATTATGTCCACTGAAAAGTATGGTAAAAGAAATGTAAAGGAGAAGAGAAAAACAGTGCGATGAGCATGTGTGTAACACAGACAGACAGAAGTACACTCTGTCTTGCCTGGTGTGTCTCAGTCTGTCTGCCTCCTTCCTGCCTATAAGTCGACCTGTCCCCTGCTACACCTCCTTCTCACCAGATAGAAAAACCCCCCTGGTTACCCCCGTTTGCCTGTTTTTTTTTTTCCCTGGGAAACGATTCCCAATGTCTTTTGATTTTATGAAAAAGCACGCTTTTTTACCCTAGTTTGTACGGGGGTGGAATCACTGGGGGGTGCCATCAGATTGCCCAAATGCAGTCTATTAAAAAAAAAAAAAAAAATTGATACACATTTTTAAATTGCATATTGACATTTCATTTAACTTTCCCAGATTTTTACTGTTACCCGACCTAAATTTGGGCCCATTGTTTTAATTTCTTGAATACGGTGCGCCCCCTTTTTCCCAAATTTGCCCCGGGGGGCCAACAGCAGAGTCGCACTATTATTGTATAGTAAGTTAGTTGAAATAACACGATTAGGCTCTATTTTTAAAGACCCTATTCGTTTTAATTCAAACGACACAGGGCAAGCTCATTTGCCCAAAAAGTTATTTTGGCAAATGGGTTGTACAATGTGGAGATTTTTCCAATTTCCCCACCCTCTTCTCTTGAAAGCACCCACGAGGGCGCAGAAACCATGATCTGGAGATTGTTCAAGTATTTTTTACCCTATTAAAAAAAATTCGCTCTAACTGTATTTCTGAACTGCTTTTTTTCCCCTTTTTTTAAAATTTCCTTTAACTGGTTTTTATGCCCCTTCAACATTTCTGGGTGGTAATTCCAGAGGATTTTTTAATTTTAATCATATCACCCGAAACGGCGGGCTCAAGACTGGGAAGTTTAAAAAATTTTTTCAATCTAGGGGTGGGTTTTCTTTGAGAGGTCGTGCGTTGACACGTTGCACTCTCAATGTCATACATAGCCCTTTGGAATGTGGTTGCCAGACACTGGGGCCCATTTTCCCAACAGGCCTACCTGCTTTGTTGCGGAACGCGCTGACTGTCCCCAAGCAAACTAAAACTACCACTGAAATCCATCCTGGAGAATACAAAGCAGGGAAGATCAACTTAAAAGCATGTGGAGGACTCAGGAGCAAGGGGGTAAAAGCAATCACCCCCAGCTGAAGACGGGCAGAAAATGGAAAGTTAAAGAGGCGATGGTTCTGAAAAAAGAAAGTCTAAAGATCAGAGAAAAAACAGGCACACACAGCCCAAACAAAAAGGACGGGGGGTGACCAAATGAATGGGAAAAAGGCCAAGGAAAAAGAAAAAAGAACATGATGATTCAGGAGAGAAAAAAGAGAAGACCAAAAAAGACTCAAAAAAGCGTCCGCAGAGCCAGAAAGGGAAATGGACACGGGGGAGAATGCACCCCAAAAGAAGTCTAACTGGAATGCTTTTGGGCACAGGCCCCCTCTCGGGATCACTTCTTTTCCAGATCTCATATGCCCTTTCCCTCAAATGCAAATGGTAAAGTGGGGGAAAAAACAGACGATTGATCCCCCCTCTCCCATAAAAAAAAAAAACAGTGGTTTGTTTAAGCTATGAAAAGAAACCCCGGGCTAAAGGAAAGTACATGGAGCAAACCCAAGTGTAAAAGAGATTGTACAAGTATTGGGCTAGTACAACACAAAAAAGGGAGAATCAGGACTCAAAAGCCCCCGCAACATTCTTCACGGCAGGAGGCAGCAAATAGGGCCCCAAAACAACGTGCCACTCGAAACATGCAGGAGATCGCTGGATGGGGCAGATGCGGGGTGCATGCAGACCCCCCAAATGGAAGAGTCCCCAGGATCATCAGCAAGAGGGGCATGGACCAGAATAGTAGTCCACTCTAAGTAAACCCAAGCGCTGTCTTGATCGAGTCCACGGTGCCATAGAAAAACAGAATGGGGGCAGCTCAAATTCAAGAGAAAAAGTATGCTGATTGGAAAACCTAAGGGAGAAAAGGCTATCAGGTCAAAGTCCTCACTGCAGAAATTGGGTGGGGGTTTGTAGGAACGTCTGCATACAGCCCATGAAAAGCTCTCAGTTGGGGGGAAAAAAAAAAACCCGGCCCGAAAGCATGGAAAAGGGGCAGAGGGGTGTTAAGCGGTCTGGTAAAGGGAGGAACAAAAGTGAATTCATAAGGTTTAAATTTTCCCTACAAATTCAGGGTCCCTGGGGCTCAGTGGTTAAAGCGGGGGTCATTAAGTAAAAAAGGCATTCCCAGAGGGCGGGGTTCAAATCCCAGCCAGGGCTGCCCCAAGAGGGGGAAAAAAAAAAAGGGGCAGCAGGGGGACACCGGGGTCTAAACGGGTGTGGCCAACCCCCTAGAGTGTCGGGTAAGGGCCAAAAACATTTGCTTGGGGGGGGTTCTTTCTGAGGCTCTCTGCTGCCAGCTCTCCACGAGTTTCTTTCTACTGGTTCCCAAAAACCTGGGCCCATATTCCAACAATGGCCTGCCATGCCCTTGAAAAAATTTACAAATTTTCCCCGGACAGGTAAAAAAGGATCGGCGTATAAGTCCAACCATTCTTTTGGGCCCCTTGATGGGTTGAGCCTGCTTTTTTAAATGGAGTTTTTATCCACTAAAACGCCAAGTTTTTTTCCCTTTTTCGTTTTTTTTGTCTAAAACTTGTATTTTTCCCCACCCGACTCTTCCCCATGAAATATCTTTTCATGTACCGGCAATCTTCAAAAAACAGCATTTTTCTGGGGGGGAAACGCAGTAGCCATTTTTGGACCATTCTTGAAATTTGTTCAAGTGTCCGGGATCTGTGGCCCGTTTTCAGTTCACTTTACATAGAGCTTTGTGTCGTCTGAAAACACTTGGCAGAGTCTTCGCCCTCAGGAAGTCATTTAGTTATAAAAACAGCATCGGCCAAGACCCCTTGGGGAATACCACTTGTCCATCCCTTTGGTGAACTGGCCCCGTTGTGACGATTTTTTCTTGTTATTGAAATTTTGCATCCATTTGGGGGACTTTACCTTTAACCCCCACTTGAGACGGGTTTCTGTCCACCCTCCTTTTGGGGCAAGAAAAGGGCCCTTTTGATAACCCATATAGACAATCAACTGAGCCCCCTTTTCCCAGTGTCTGTCCATGAACCTGGGGCTTAAAGAGTTGCGTGGTACAGGAAGCCCGGGCAAAAATCCATTTGTCTTTGATATCAGCTTGTTGCTGATCAGGTGGCCCAAAATTTGCCTCTACCTTTTTCTCCATAATTTTGCACACTACAAAAGTCAAACCAAGGATGGTGTTGTCGCTACACCCTTTGCTTCCCTTCTTAAATATTGGGGCCAAACGCCATTTCTTTCCCTTTGGGGGAGTGCCCTTTATAAGTGTTTTTAAACACAGGTTTTTGGTTGGGTAATTCTTTGCTGCCGGGCTAGGTATGGGGGGGATCCCGTTGGCCCGGAGCTTGTTTTGTCCAATTAGTGAGTTCTTTTTAATGATTCTGTTGTTATTTCAAATTTCAGTTCACTTCATACTCTTTTTTTAAAATTCGGATGGCTGGATCCTGACAGTAAAACATCAAAAAAAAGTTGTTTAGGTCCGTTTTCCCTCTCCTTTCGGTTTTCGTCCCATCATTTTCTTAGGTCTGCATTTGTTTGTTTTTCAAATTAGGTTAGTGTAATTATAGAAACTTCGGGTTTGTTTTAGATCTGCAGCATTTCCTTTATTTTCGTTGCATGGGGGAGTTTTCCCCGCCTGTTGTTGCTTTGGGTTTGGCCTTTTTTTCCCAGTTGTCACTTTGATTTCCTTTAAATAGCTGGGGTTTTGTTTTTTCAGTGAAAAATATTTGGGGTTTTCCATGGTTTCCCTTTTTCCTGTGTTTTCCACTGTCGATTTCTCACTGCTTTCACAAGTTCCGATAAAAGATGTTTTTCTTTTTCTTTCTCAGTCTCCCCCTCAACGGTTCCCGTTGCTCTGTTAGTGTTAAAAAATTTGTTTTTTTGAAGTTCCCTTTGGGGTTTTTTAGGGTTTCACCTGCTTTAGGGAAAACCCCCATCACAGGCAAACTGATCACTCTTTCCCAAAAGGTTCAAATCCAAGTCAGTGTTAGTTCTTCAGTGTTTGGAAGATCAATCCAAAAAGTTAGCTTTCTGGCCCCTTTTCTGTAAGGGGTTTGGGGTTTCTGGTGTGAATGAATAAAGCCCTTTGTGGCATTCAAAAAATTTTGTGCTATGTGACCTTTCCCACGTCTTGTTTCAGGTTCCCAAACGATTTGTGGAAAAGTTAAAATCCCCCATGAAGTTGGTGGGTCTTTGGAATTAAATCAAAAGGTTTTTCAGTTAGCAGATTGTCACTGGGGTTTTTTCACCCTGTAACGAGTCCAATGATGGGTTTCCCATCTTTCGTTTCCCTTCCCAAATCTTTCTCCTTAGGGCTGTCTAGTCATCGCATTGAAGGCTTCAGATGCGACGAACTAAGGAGTATCCTGTCCTTCCTTTTTAAGTTTGATTTCTTGTATCATCCCTAGATAGCTATGTCCCGTAAAACTACTCGCTTTTGGGGTGACCCCAGTGTTCCTAATGTTGGCTTGTTATTTTACCACAAAATGAAAGTTGTTTCTTTTATTTCTAAATTATCAACGTTGGATAAAAAAAAAGTACAGTTTTCAAAAATTTTTTTACAATAAATTTTTTAAAGAAAGTTTTAGAAAAAAAGAAAAAAAAATGGTGTTAAAAAATATCTGTAAAATGGTTTCATGGGTTCTCTCTTTTATCCCCCCCCCGTCTGCCACCCCCGGGGTACCTTCCCAAAGTGCGACTCGGGTTCCCTTTCACCCGGAGCATACCGTCCTTGAGTTTTTTGATTCTTTTTGTTCTTATTTTGATAAAATTCTTGTTTTCTTTTTTTGCGTGTCATGTCCCCTATACCAAGTCAGGGAGGCTTCCCTTTTTTTTCACTCATTTTACGTCTTTTGGCTGCAAAAATTTTCAAAATTATTTCTCCTTTTTAATTAAAAATTTTAATATTATTTTCCCTTTTCTTTTTTAATTTTTTTCCATCTTTTTTTTTTTTACTTTTTTTCCCAATTTTTATCCCCTTTTTTTTCAAAACCCCCCAAAAACCATTTTTTTCCCCTTTTCACAAAACACCTTTTTTCTTCCCCCCCTTAACCCTCTCCTGCTTTCTTTTTAATTTTATTTTTTAAACAGCCGCTGGGGCCTACTCGTTTTTGAGTGAACCGTTTTTAGGGAAAAGAAGAAGAAAAAAGAAAGGCAGGTCCCCTATCCCCAAATCCCCCCCCCCCCATGGGAAGAACCCAAGTTGTGTGTGTTGGTTTTGGGAGCCGGTGAAAAACCAGGTGTGGCTCCCAACCAAACTAACAGTAGGGGCGTCACCTAGCGCGGCCCTTCTTGCGATGACCTGCTCCACCCCTTTTCTTTTATTTGCACCCCTGTGCTATTGTTAACCCTTTTTTTTTTTTGACAAGGGGCCCCCCCCCTTTTTTTTTTTCCAAACCCGAAGGCTGAATCGATAAAGTATTTGAACCACGTCGGGGGTGGTCTCAGCACGTAACAGCATGTAAAAGGTCAAAAATGGGATCGATCATCACTGAAAACCCTACCCGGGTGCGCCGTGAAATGTTGTTTTTTCTTCAAAAAAATAATTTTATTTCAGGAAAAACAAAATGTCAAATTTCTGATCACTTTCGGAATTGAAGGATTGTGCTAGTGTAGAAGTGCTTAACCCCCCAACCCCCTTTAAACAAGTCCCCCTTTTTCTCTCTTGTGGGTGGTGTGTGGTGTGTGTGTTGGCGTGCGTGCGTGCGTGCGTGGTTTTGGTTTTTGTATTGTGTGTGCGTTGTGGTCTTGGTGTGCTGCGGGGTGTGTGTGTGGTTTAAAAACTCACGAAAACCCGTAGAAAATTTATTATGGTCTAACAAGGTCAATCAAACCCTGGGTTAGTTTTAAAATAAATCAAAGAAATCAAAAATGCAAGGCTTTCTGTGCATGGCAGCTGTGACAGTGAAAATGAACAAATAAGTTAATGAAATGGGAAAATCTAAAAAAAAAAGAAAAAAAAAAAAAAAAAAAGAAAAAAAAAAAAAGAAGTACATTTTCCACGACCTGCCCCGGGACACTTTTTAATCTGACGCCTCCCAAAGGGGAGAAAGAACTTCTGATTTCTTCTGTTTTAACGGAAAGGGAAACAACACTGCATGGCCAAAAGGGTTTTGACAAGCCATTTTAAACATGGACCATTTTTTACTGGCCCTTCCCTAATTGGGGCCCGAATTTGTTTAAATTTATCGACCCAAGCCCAGTGGACCCCATGGGGGGTCCTTTTAGGGGGTAGTGGGGGGGGGGGTAGGTGGGCTGGGTGGGAGGGGGGGGGGGGGGGGGGGGACCCCACATACACAAAAAACACCCACACAAGATACAAATATCTTAGTTAAATACAATAAATTAAAAAAAAAAAGGTACAGCAGTTTAGCCCTCCTTTGGCAGTAAACCAACCCTTTCTGATGCATCCCCCCTTCCACTTATGTATTTAATGTATAACCCCCAATTTTTTAAGAAAAAATTGATTAAAAAAAAAAATTAAAAGGAACAACGCAACACACACAACTCACACACACCCACCAGCACCCCACCTCTCTCTCTCTCTTTTTCACCATCAAAATTTAAAGGTAGCCAGCCTAAAACATACATACACCACAAAAGACACAACATCCAAAATATTATAAGTAACTACAAAAAGGAGGCCCGGGTCCGCTTAGTGTGTAATTTCACTATCGAGCCCGGCTAAAACAGAAAAACACAACAAACTGGGGTGTTATCCCTTTTGACGAGACAGAAACCTGTAAAATTTCAAGAACAAAAAAATGAAAGGGCCAAAAAGGTGAAAAACATGGGGTCAAAACATGCAGTCAAGTTTGTTTCTCTAAAAGGGGAAGGGCAAAGGAGTTTAGTACAAACACCCCAGAGAAAATCGCTAGCACAGAACATCCAGTTGAGGAGGAGTTTTTGAAAAAGGCCCCAAACCGGGGTTTCAAAAAAAAACCAAACCAAAGCCCCCTCTTTTTTTTTGCACCCCGACTTACTTGTTTCAGGTTCAATCGATTTGTGGAAAGTAAAATCCCCATGATCAGCTTGTGTGTGGCCCTCCTTTGGGATATAATATCAAAAAGGTTGTTCAGTCTAGCAGCATTGTCTACTGGGCTTTGTTCACACCTGTATACGAGTCCAATGAGTAGGCTTTCTCCATCTTTCAGCTTACATTCCACAAATATTTTCTCCGTATAGGTGCTGTCTATGTCATCGCATAATGAAGGCTTCAGAGTGCGACGAACATACAGGAGTATACCTCGTCCTTCCTCTTCTAAGTTATGATACATTTCGTACTCATCCATAGATAGCTCACTGTCCTGTATAACATATCTCGCATTCTTGGGCTTGACCTCAGTGATTCCAATAATGTCTGGCTTGTATATTTCTACCACAACTGAAAGTTCGTTTCTTTTATTCATAAGTTGATCAACGTTGGTATACAAACAAGTACAGTTTTCAAAATTTTCTACACATAATTTTGAACGAAAGTTTGAAAAAAACAAAAAAGAACTGGTGTTAAAACTATCTGTAATCATGAGTTGCATGGGTTCTACTCTTTACTGCCCCCTTCTGCTCCTGCCACCCGCGCGGGTACCTTCCAATGTTGACGACTCGGCCGTTCCTTCTCCCCCAGCGAGCATACTCGTCCTTCGAGTTTTTTGACTCCTCTTTCTTGTTCTTAAGTTCTTGATACAATTCTCTGTCTTCTCTTTTCTCTTGCTGTGTCATGTCCCTCCTCATACCAACTGTCAGGTAGAGCCTTCCCTCTTCTCCTTCACGGTCATCTTCATCAGCGTCTTTCTTGGCTGAAATTAAATTTTCTCAGCATCTCACCCCTTGCTCCTTGGTTTTCGATCTCACAGAATTGGTTTACATGACTTATTTTTGTCCCTTTGCTTGTGCTCCCTCAGACTTTCTTTCTCATCGTTTTTGTTGGTTTGTAGCTGTGTTCCTACAAGCTTGTTCATCCCTGCTCTGTCTTTCTGCTGAACAGTCTCCTCATGTCAATAGGTGGGTTAGTCCTCCTATTTCTTCCATGATCTGATCAATCTTATTCCAGTCTTCTTTCTTCCTGTCTGAACCCTCTTCTGCAGTGCTTTCTTTTATATTATTTTATTTTAAACATGCGCGCTGGTGACCTACTCGTTTTTGAGTGAACCAGTATTTTAGGAAGAAGAAGAAGATGAAGAAAATGAAAGGCAGGCCTCCCCTATCCCAAGTCCCCTGCCTCTCCCCACTCGGCGAAGAACACCAAGTTGTGTGCTGTTGTGTGTGCGGAGCCGGTGAAAATCCAGGCTGCTGGCTCCCACACCAATAACTAACCAGGTAGGTGCAGCTGCACCTATGCGCAGCGCTTCTTGCGATGACCCTGCTCCACCTCTTGCTTCTATTTGCACCCCTGTGCTATCTGGTTAACCTTATTTCTCTTGACACGGTGTCCGCCTTTTTGTTTCCAAACCTGACAGGCTGCAATCGATACAGTATTTGAACCACGCTGCGGTGTGTCATCGAGCATCGTAACAGCATGTAACAGGTCAAGAACTGGGAGTCGATCAGTCACTGAAACCAATACCGGCTGCAGCCGCTGAAATGTTGTTTTTTCTTCAAAAGATATAATTTATATTATCAGGAATCAAGCTGTCAATACTGATCACTGTTCGGAATTTGACAGGATTAGTGCTAGTGTAGAAGTGCTTCACCCCACACCCTCTTAATCAATGTCCCTCTCTTTCTCTCTCTGCTGTGTGTGTGTGTGTGTGTGTGTGTGTGTGTGCGTGCGTGCGTGCGTGCGTGTGTGTGTGTGTATGTGTGTGTGCGTGTGTGTCTGTGTGCATGCGTGCGTGCGTGTGTGTGTGTGTGTAAAACACTCACGAACCAGTAGAACATGTATTATGGTCTACACAAGGTCAATCAAGCCCGGGCTTTCAGTTTTAAAATAAATCAAGAAATCAAAAATGCAAGGCTTTCTGTGCATGGCAGCTGATGACAGTGAAGAGCTGACACAACATAAGTTAATGAAATGAGGAACATCTAAAAAAGAAGAAAAAAAAAAAAAGAAAGAAAAAAAAAAGAAAGCAAGTACATTTACCACGTATCCTCGCCTGGCACACATTTTTTAATGCTGACAGCCTCCACAAGGTGAGAAAGAACAATCTGACTGTTCTTCTGTTTTAACGGAAGGCAAACAACACATGCATGCGCAAGGATTATGACCAAGCCATTTCAAACATGGACCCATTTATACTGGCCCTTCCATCTAACTTGGGCCAGAATTTAGTTTAAATTTAGTCTGACCGAAGCCCAGTGGACCACATGGGGGCTCCTTCAGGGGGGTAGCTGGGGAGGGGGTAGGCTGGGCATGGGTGTGGAGGGGGGGGGGGGGGGGGGGAGGACCTACATACACAAAATCACCCACCACAAGATACAAGTATCTTAGTTAAATACAATAAATTAAAAAAAAAATGGTACAGCAGTTTACTGCCATCCTTTGGCACGTAACACCAGACCTTGCTGATGCATCAGCCCTTCCACTTACTGTATTTATATGTATACTACCACCAATTCTTTAAAGTAACAATCTGAGTTAAAAAAAAAGTTAAATGGAACACACGCGCACACACACACACACTCACACACACACACACACACGCACACACACACTCTCTCTCTCTCTCTATCACCATCAATATAATGGATAGCCAGCCATACACATACATACACACACAAATGTACACACACATCACATATATTATAAGATAACTACAAAAAGGAGAGCCGGAGTCCGCTCTAGTGTGTACATTCTCACTATCCTGACGCCAGGTCTAAAAACAGAAAACAACACAACAAAACTGGCATGTTATCACTTGTGACGAGACAGAAAGCCTGTAAAGATTTCAAGAACAAAAAAAAGTGAATGGGCCACAAAAGGCTGAAAAACAGTGGAGGTCAATACACTGCAGTCAAGTTTTGTTTCTCTAAAAGGGCAGAGTCAAAGAGAGATCTTAGTACAAACACCACAGAGAAAATCGCTAGCACAGAACATCCAGTGTGAGGAGGAGATGTTGAAAAAGCCACCGTGCATCCAAACAGAGCAATTTCTGCTAGAAGAAGAAAGCAAAAAAAAAAAAAAAAAAAAACTTGCAGAAAAAAAAAATCTCCATTCTTTGTACTTTGACAGAACTGTTAAATCTTTTTTTGGCTTCCCATCCGTTTTGTTTTGCTCCTATGCGTGTATTTTTTTGTTACGTGTTCTCCATTCTCTCTCTGTGATCCAAAATAATTTTCTGTTTTCTCTCTTTTCTATTCCCCCTCCCTCCAATCTGCCTGGAAAAAAAAAAAGAAGGAATCAGCAAAATCACAGTGACACTTTACGATTATAACTCACTTTGCAAAACCAGCATTTAAAAAAAAACAAAATGGTTTTACCCATTTCTGTTCAAACATATATATCTTAATGCTGATGCAGCTAACGATTTTGAAAGAGAAATTATTAGAAAATCCTTATTTCAGAGTCCGGGTTAGTGAGAGAGAAATCTGCTATGATGGGAAATTTTGAACGCCGCCGGTTAGTTGCCGAACAAAACTACAAACTATCGTTACCAGTAATTACTGTTCAGTGGCTGTTACCTGAAGTAGACGGAAATGAATCTGTTATCTCTTACGAGTTCTTATTGAGTGATTTCCCCAAAATTATTGATGGTAACAATTCTTGAGGGAATAGAACACAAAACAATGCAGTCAGGTAACTTGGTAAGGTAATGCTGCTTGTAGCCCAGCCGACGGCAAAGAAACAATGCAGTAAGGTAACTTGGTAAGGTAATGCTGCTTGTAGCCAATCAATTTGGGAATGTTTTGCACATGAAAATAGTCCACTTCTCAACACTTAATTTTTTTTTCAGGCTTTTCATCTACTTAATTTTTTTTTCAGGCATTTCATCTACAGATTTTTCTGTTTTCTGATTTTTCTTTCAAACACACCAAAGTAGCAACTATGATTTGTTACAGATTTTTGCTTGTTTAGTTTTCAGTTACTATTTTTTGTTGTTGTTTTTCAACAGAGCAAAACTACCACTTGATTATCAGGCTATGAATGCTAGCCTTCACTTATAATATTGACTGACAAACACAGTGAATACAAACTGACTTTGAAATGTAGTTTTTGACTCCATGACTGAAACTGGTCTAAGGTTATCTTCACTTGTATTTCATGGGGCGCGCGTGGCGCGCGCACAGACACACACACACATGCGCGCGCGGATACACACACACACACACCACACACACACACACAGAGGGTGGAAAAAGGGTGAGGTAGTAAGGAGGGATGACAGAGAAAGCAACACACAGGTACAGTGAGAGAGACAGGAAAGAAAGAGGGGAGAGAGAAAAGAGGGAGAGAGAGACAGAAGAGAGAGGGAGAGGCAGAGAGAGAGGAGAGGGAGAGAGGGAGAGAGGAGAGAGAGAGAGAGAAGAGAGAGAGAGAGAGAGAGAGAGGGAAGAGAGAGCAACACAGAGAAAGAGAAGAAAAACAAATGAGACAGAGAAACAAAAATTATAGTGACAGAGAGATGGTACTAAAAGGGTAGTCAAAAACGTTATCAAGAACCATTAAGTTGATGAACACATCCAAAAGTTCAAAGTGAACTTTAATCCTTTGTCCATTGTTATAAATTGCATCTTTTAATAATCGAACATACAGAATGGTAATGCCAAGTATGAAGCCTGCCAACTCTGCGAGTTCAATGTTAAGGAACTGAGGTTTTCGGCCGATCACATCATAGACTGCGACATAACCTTAGAGCATTTTTGAGTGATATTCAAATGAGTAATTGTAATGTCTGTAGTATACCCAACCCTCCCACTAAAATCCCACCCATCCCCAAAACTACAGTCACTTTTGGCATATCATTTCAGATCAGTAAAACAGCATCAGCGCACAGAAGGATTTAGTCTGCTCATCTCAGCCCTTAGAATATATGGTTCATTATTCAGCCTGACCTTGACTAAAATTGTGATGGTTCTAAAAAAAAAGATCAAAGCCTTGGTAGTTTGGTTCTAAAAAAAAAGATCAAAGCCTTGGTAGTTTTACACCTTTGTTTCACACAAACATAGTTCAACTTTCAGTACCACTCTTCTTTGTTATTTGATCACTGACTACTGAACTTCACTCAATGTCAGCTGGAAAACAAAGAGTTGAGGTGGAGTAACTACGCATTAGGTAGACTTCTCAGGGTCACTGCTTCACCTGAAGGAATGTACTCTGTTCCCGGTGAAGCAAAATACCACAAGACAGGTGACCTGATCTGTCTGCCCAGCCCCATCATGATCATAAGAATGCAACAGCTATCCACTGAGAAGCATACAAAGTAGCAGTCAAAGTCCTGAGGTTAGCCATTGTGTGCCAGTGAGATGGATGATACTATGCACAGTGGGTGGGTGGGTGGGTGGTGAGGGGGGGGGGGGGGGGGTTATTATAAAAAAAGAAAGAAAGAAAGAGCCACATGAACAAATATCTCACCAGTGATAAAACTTAAAGTTCAGAACTCTTATCATAGCATGTAGGAAAAATTCATATTCATTTTCAGACGTAAACCCGGGTCTGGTTGGCCTTATGGGTAAGGCATCAAACCGTTGTTCAGAGGTCTTGGGTTTAATCTCCATTTCACTTTTCAGAGCCAGGTTGAAAGAGATTTTCTGTTTGGAGTTGTGCAGGCTCGCCCTCCTAGATTCCTGACATGAAACTATACACTGCAGTCCTGTACTTGAATGCATACATGGAAGTGCTGCATGTTGGTTAATTCCCATTCTACCTCTCAGAAAGGCTAGGCCGTCATGCGCTCATGGGTTGTTATGACAGAATAAAAATGTATGCATGTACAGAGTGCAAAATAATCCTGATTTGATAATACATTACAATATTAAAGACGTGACTTGTTGACAACAAACAGATAAAAAATAAAAATAAAAAAAAGATTAAGAAGTACTCTACTCCCATGACGGCTGTCAGCAGGACTACCGTTATTATTATCTACTCCAGTGTCTGTGTCGGTGTGTATAATTATGTGTGTGTATCACTGAGCGTGTGTGTGTGTGTGTGTGTGTGTGTGTGTGTGTGTGTGTGTGTGTGTGTGTGTGGCATGCGTTTTTTTTTAGCATGTGTGTGTGTGTGTGTGGTGTGCGTGTGCGCGTACATGTGTGCATGTGTGTGGTGCGTGCGTGCGTGCGTGCGTGTGTGTGTGTGAGCCTGTGTCTGTTTGTGGCTGAGTGCAAGTGCTATTATCAAACAGATTACTGATATTTAATGTTCGTACCTTATTTTGAAATTAGAATTGTGTGTGTGTGCGTGTGTGGTGTGTGTGTGTGTGTGTGTGTGTGTGTGTGTGAGCCTGTGTCTGTTTGTGGCCGAGTGCAAGTGCTGTTATCAAACAGATTACTGATATTTTATGTTCGTACCTTATTTTCAAATTAGAAGTTTGTAAGCACAATACACATGTTATATATATTCCAGTACATTCCTAGATTTAAGAAAGTATGCTACATGTATTCATTGTTAGCTGTTTTGAGCTAATTCATTTGGATATTAAACTCTAACAAATGCAACTTATTTCATTGTCATTGCCATCCCAACTCCCCTTCCCCCCCCCCCCACCCCCCCTCCCCTCTATTTTTTATGCCCTGTCTGTTTTCATTTTGGATGTTGGACTTTGGCCTGACAACTTGTTCAAGGACAAAGCTAAAGGAAGATTGGTGTAATCATATCCTCTAGTACTTCTCCTGGTCCCACCCGCATTTTTGGTGTATCGTTTTATTTCTTCCTCTTCTCTAGCCTCTATTACATCGCCTAATCATAATGAAAAGTTACATTGGCTGACAACTTAAACTAAACGGCAATGGTGCAAAGGATCTCATTTTTAATATCATTTGGAACAAACACCTGCGCACATTAAAAAAGCTAAAGTAAGATTTGAATACTTTTATAAAACCTTCTGGATACTAACGCTGAGTTAAATATGTTAAAATCTCAATTTGTTTGGGATAAAATAATGTAAAGAATAGATTAAAATAATCCTAGCATATGCATCTTAAGCAACCAATTCTTATGAATAAGATATTGGGACACATAAACTGTGAGGCTATCAAAGTCCCAAGTGAACTGAACTGAACTGAACTGAACTGAAACCCAACAAAAGAGATTTTTTTTCCCTTCAAATACTAACAAAAGAGATTTTTTTCCCTTCAAATACTATCGGCAAATCAGCTGAAAGATGCACCAAATTTAGTGTGCCTCCACAAGCTTTTGCCGACTAGCCTACTAACCTGATACGGTAATACCGACGTTTCGCTGTCCGCATCCACAGAATGTACGTTTCTTTCCAAAGATCTCCCAAATCTTCCTCATATTGCTTGGAATGACTCTCGTCCATTTCCATCGAGACAGCACTCCGTGCCTCTGCCATGGTTTTAGCAACTAAGTTGCAACACTGAACAAGTTTTGCAGACGAGCGAGCAGGTTGGCCTACCAGCGTGGGCAGTGGTCTTGTCTACCAGCGGAGCCCTCGCTCAACCTCGCACACGTCCGCGCATGACTTCCCTTCGGCAGCGTCCTGTGCACAGAGCAACGATTTACTCTCGATAACAAAATGTACTCGGATTAATTATCTCTAAACCATAACGTCGTTGATAAAATATTCTGGATTATTATTCACAATAAATTGTGCCACTAACATCCAACGATAATAATAAGAAAAACAAGGGAATTCAACATTCATTTAATATTTTAAACAAAAGCATGTTAAATTTCACGGGAAGGGAAAAATTTCCGAATTGGAGTCACGTGACCATTATCAAGCGTGGTTCGTGGTTGCCGTTCTTTCGTGAGCCTGCAGATTCAACGATCCAGATTATAGTAAGTTGTGTTACTTGCAAAATTTTCACGTATTTCGATGACTAAGCACATGAGCCATATTATGCAAAGCCAATTTAGGTCATTTTAGCAATAATAGGGCGTGAAACAGCATTTTACTTTTTCGTACCTCGGAACTTTCGGCCATGTTGGATTCTGTTTTGGTTTATTTTTGTGTGTGTGTGTTTGGGTTGTTTAATTATGACAATTGAAGAAAGACACTTCTTTTAAATGCATTTCTTTAACTATGAGTAGTGCACCTGCCCAAATGCTGGATTTTTTTTTTTCGTGAATAATATCTTTAACGTCACAAGCAAGATCAAGTAAAAGGATAGAATTCACGACTAGTGGGAACGTTTGAGTTATCGAACATGGGCGCCGCCATTACTAGTCTCGGCTAACTTAAATTGAATCCGTCCTTTCGATTTCTTGATAGATCTGACAGATCAGGAATAGATCTGCAAACATAGTTACTCAGTTGACACGTTATTACTACAACGGCTATAGTGCGATCAATGGCGAGACAGACAAAGAATAAGAAGGATCCCATTGATTTTGTAAGAGAAATTAGAAAATTCTTATTTCAGGATCAGGATCAGGATCAAGGGCGTTGTATCAAATACAACTTAGCCTATTTAGGCTTTTTACGCCCCTTCTGTATGTATATATCCTTTTTTTTTTCGTAACCGTTGGTCCAGTCATAGGCTAGCACAGACCTATTATCCATCGAATTCATATCAAATTTTTGTTGATAATTCATGTTTATCTATGAGGTTCTTGAAAACATTAATACTAGGTGCACGTTTGATGTTAAGTGTTAGTTTATTCCAAAAGTTGGTTACTCTATTAGTAAAAGTAAATTTTCTTAAATTCGTTCCAGAATATTGTTTAAATATCTTATCTTCACTGTTCCTTGTAACATTCTTCTGCGGAGTACAAAAAAGCATGCTTTATCAACATCATCAATTTAATTAAATATCTTGTATGCTTGAATCAAGTCTCCTCTTATTCTTCTTGCCTTAAGTGTTGGAAGTTGCAGATATTTTAATCTTTCCTGATATGAGTAATCTTTTATATTATGAATCATCTTGGCTGCTCTTCTTTGTACTGTTCTAGAGCTTCTGATTGTCTCTTAGCATTGGATACCATACAGTGTTGCCATATTCAAGAACAGGTCTAACTAGTGTCATATATAAATTGCAAAAAAAGTGTCCTTTTCCATAAATGTAAAGGTTCTTTTTATTATTCCAATCATTCTGTTAGCCTTATTAATACTATTTACAATATGATTGTCAAATAGTAAATTTTTGTCTAAAGTCACACTTAGGTCTTTCTCTTCTTCACATTTAGATACTTTTATTTCCTTGCCCCCAATTTCATTATATACTCCTTTTGTGGGTTTGTTTTACCAATATGAAGTACTTTACATTTTTCTGCATTAAAATATAGGTTCCAAGTATCAGACCACTGCACTAATGTTTCAATATCCTTTTGTAATTCCTTGCAATTTTGGAGAGTTATACAGTTTTGTGTCATCTGCAAAGATTTTACATGTACTCTTTAATTCTACAGGGAGATCATTTTTAAACACCGTAAATAATATTGGTCCCAAAATACTGCCTTGTGGTATCCCACTAATAACATCAGCGCTATGAGAGAAGGAACTACCAATCCTTACCTTCTGAGTTCTTTTTGATAAAAAGTCTCTAACCCAACCAAGTATCCAACCCAATCTGTGTGCAAGATCTACATAGGGGAAACATCACGCACACTTGAAACACGCATCTCTGAACACCTGGCTGATATCCGCCACCACCGACCCAAACCCGTCGCCCTACACTTCAACCACACCCAACACAACATCGACCATGTCAAAGTTATGGCACTCTCAGTCTCTGGCAGTCACAGAGTGACAGCTTTGAACGCACAACTCAAGAGTCCCCATCTCATTGCCAAACTGGCACACTACACCCCCAAGGCATCAATATCCAACAATAACCAAACACACATACCCACCACTTCCACATCAGTTGGCAATATCCCCTACCAACACACACACACATACATACATACACCACCACCACATCCCCTTCACTCACTTCATACAGTAGTTACAGCCACCCTCCATCTATTTAATCTTAATTTTGTTTTATCCTTCCCCTTAATTCCCCCCCCCCCCCCCCCCCCCCCATTTTACCTTTTTTTTTTTTTTAAAATCCCACAGCATTGTTCACTTTTTTAAACAACACCATTTATATGAACCTCCCACCCCCACCCCCCATCCCATAGTGGATGATGAGATATGAGCTCTCCTTCTCCCGCCCCCCTTCCCCCCCCCCCCCCCCCCACAAACACATTACCCTCCTCCCCCCCATTCTCCCCCCCCCTTTTTTTTTTTTTCCACCTCACCCCCTTCCCCCCCCCCCCCCCCCCCCCCCCCGATCATACCTTATCACCCATTTACCTTCCATCCCCTTCCCTCCCTAACATTACCCACACACCTTCTCAACTACCCACGCATAACTACCACTACCTCTTTCATCACCCAACGAAATCATTTATTTTATTCACCCAAACTTTTTTTTTTTTTCAGTCCCCCCCCCCCCCCATTTTTTTCCCCTTACCATTATTATCTATCCACCATTACCACAACCATCACAAAGATATCACACCATCCCAATAAACTAGACACACAACCCTATCATATCACACACACACACCTCCCCCTACGCAACCCCCCCCCCCCCCCCCCCCCCCCCTTTTCCTCTCCCATAATCCCCCATGTCATTTCCGCTTACCGGCTATTCTCCCACATGGACAACAACGGATGAGTCATTTTTTCGTTCTTTTTTTCGTTTTTCGTTCTTTGTTTGTACTGTCCCAAATGTTTAATGTGATTTATTTTTTCGCCTGAAGAAGACCCAAGTGGTTGAAATGCATCGTGTCTTGTCATGTGCTTTGTTTGTCAATGTCATTGGCGGTAAGAAACAAACTCTATTTCTAAATTTTACTTCGTTCGCCGCCATCAGTCACTCCATTTTGAAATCCAACCAAGTATATTTCCTATTATTCCATAAGAC
The DNA here is from genome assembly GCA_018398815.1 of Conus ventricosus. NCBI lineage: Eukaryota > Metazoa > Mollusca > Gastropoda > Neogastropoda > Conidae > Conus > Conus ventricosus. Next base: position 37,833,974 of record CM031624.1, on the reverse strand, counting down.
TCTAATTTCTTTAAAAGTCTTTCATGTGGTACTGAATCGAATGCTTTTCTAAAGAATAAATACAAAACATCTATATTCTCTCCTTTATCTATCTCCTTTGTGAAGTCTTCCATCACTTCTAAAAGTTGAGTCACCCAAGACCTTTTTGCACGAAATCCATGTTGACACTCAGCATATAATTTATTTTCTGTCATATGTTTAATAATAGCCTCTCTAATAAATGATTCTAAAATTTTGCATATAATGCATGTTAAACTCACTGGTCTATAATTTCCTGGATCTGTTCTTGTACCTTTTTTGAATACTGGAATGACTGTAGCTGTTTTCCAATCTGAGTACTATCATTTCTTTAACAGATTTAGAAAAGAGAATGTAAAGTGGGAAGGCCATCTCCTCATTTAGCTCTTTTAGTACTCTCGATGGGATGGCATCCGGACCACATGCCTTATTAGGGTTTAACTTTAAAGATTGAAGTTTCTTTTTATTGCATCCACCAAAATGTCTACATTTCTAACACTATGCCTTTTGACCTTGAAGCTGGACTTAGAACAGGCATATTTTTAGTATCTTCCCTTGTGAATACACTAGAAAAAAATGTATTCAAAATATCTGCCTTACCTCTATCTGTCTCCACTGTGTCACCATCCTTAGTCACTAAAGGGCTCACTCCTGCATTCATCTTTGTTTTCGATTGTACATATCTCCAGAAGGCTTTCGGATTTTGTTTACATTCCTTTGATAACTTCTTTTCAAAGTCCTTTTTTGCTTGGTGAGTTGATTTTAACGTGGTGACAGCCCTGATGTGGCCCTCTGCGGTCGGCTGGGCTATAAGCAACATTATCTTATCTTATCTTATCTCCTTTTTTGCTTTTCTTATTTTTTTTATTACAAGTATTACGTGCTTTAATATAATTTTGATAATCTTTCCCCTGCTTTGTGACTAAGAATCTCTGATATTTCTTTTTACAAATTTCATTGTCTTTGCATTCATCCACTTTGGTTTCTGTTTTTTTTATTATTCTTAATAATTTGTTTTGGAATGTTGTTTTCTATTAAAGAATTTAAAATACTTTTAATTTCCACCCAGCATTGTTCTACACTAAGATCATTGAGTTTATTCCAGTCAATCTTCTTCAATTCTTTCATTTGCATAAAATTTCCTCATTTAATTACACATACTATACCGTGGCTCACTAATGCAATAAGCGGCAGCAATTTGCTATCCCTGCCTCGTATACAATAAAGTCCGTACGGACAACAAAACCCTTGAAAGGGCCTCGTGCCTTGCGCATGCTCAGAACCATTCTCTTTTCTCGGCAGCCATTTTCCCGTTAAGCCTCGTGTACACGAGCAGCTAAGTATATTTTGCTTTTCTCACGATCGCTCGATCGTTGTTGCTGTTCTTTGGTGTCCTTGCTTATGTTTTCACTTAAGGGGGAAAGTGTACGTGAAGCGATTGGGTGGTAAGGCGAGATTTACGAAGGTTTCGTCATTCGATTCCTGCGTCTCGCCGGCAGGCTCTTTGTCGCTGGCCGCGCCAAACCTCCTCTCCCTTCAGCGTCACTTTCTCTCTTCTTCTTCTTCTTCTTCTTCTTCTTTCTCCAAGGGTTCACTTCAACTCAGCTGCGGTTCTGTTGTTGTGACAGCGAGCTCTTTCTCGCAACCCTTAATTCGTGACGGTGATCGGCTCAGCTGCGGTTCTGTCGATCCCGTCCCCTTGTCCCCTAACGGCAAACGACTCAGCTGCGGTTCTGTCGTTCCCGTTACTGCATCCTGTGTCCAGTTCAGCTGCGGTTCTACTGCACACAGTTCGATTCCCATGGCAGAATCGTAGATGCACGAGCCCTCTATGACGAAGGCTCAGGGGTGGGGTATGAGGCAGACTTCATCAGGCATGGGAATTGTCAGCGAAAACGCTGATTTCCGCGGCAGTAAAATTTGCTTTCCGCGAAAACGAAATTGCGTCCGCGAAAAAAAAAAATCTGGGGTACAAAAAATATAAAGCACCGGTTTTAGCTGTTGCTGAACTAGTCTCGGCTGGCCTAGACCAAGTTATACTAACGCGAGCGTTATCTCGTTCTCTGTTCTCGTTCTCGCGGAAGTTTGGGTATGGACGATCAAGACTATTGCGGAACGCGAGCGTACTGTGTTTGCGTGCTGCGAACGCCTGCCTCAGTTACCCGAATCGCCAGCAACAGCAGCTATTAACTCTCGCGGGCAGCCCAAATTTGTGAATGTCGTGACTTTCTGCGCATGCGCAAACTTTGAACAGGCGAGTTTTCAACATGGCGTGCCTTGGTCGTGTGGTATAAACTTCGGCGATCCGTTCGAATAAATGGAAATGGGAGTGGATATTTGTAGTTGTGGAGGTGGAAATCGGAGATGTAGTAAAGAAGGAGCGCCTTGGGACGCGCTTTCGCAAGATAAATATCAGTGGAGCTGCACGGTGTATTGTCTGCAACAAAGACGTATCTTACGCCAGTCGTGGTGTTTCAACACTGACTGACCATCTCCGCTCAAAGAAGCATCTGGATAAGTGTGCGTCTCTGGAAAGTAATCAACGTTTGCCAGGTAAGATGTACTTCAAGTATTATACTAGTTATCCGCTTCTCAGTGACAGCAGTAAACAAGGGAGTTGCTTGTATGACATTCTTCTCAGTGACAGCAGTAAACAGGGGAGCTGCTTGTGTGACAGTCTTCTCAGCAGTAAACTTCAAATACCTTCCTGTTTTCTCTTCAGAGATGCTTGCCTCAGCTCAAGAGGTAATGCCTGGTGCCAGTGTCTGTAACCAGTTTCAAGTGAATGTGTGCAGGCTTAACTTTTCTTTTGTGTGTGTGGGGGTGTTTCTTGTTTGGTTGGTTGACCAGTTGGTTGGTTGGTTGATTGGTGATTGTTTGGATTGGTTGGGTTGGTTGATTGTTGTTTTGTTTTTGTTGTTTGTTTTGTTTGTTTTTTGAGCCTGTGTGATCTTGTAGTCAGCTGGAGATAAACTCATAGAACTGAATAAAAACATTTTGTGTGAAAATTGTTTTTGTTTGTTGTTTTAATGCTAACTTACTTCATTTTTTTTTTACGTTCTTAAATCCATAAAAATGAAGCCATGATAGCCCAGATTGAACAGATTTTGATCTTGAAAAAAAAAATTTTCCGGGGGGGCATGCCCCCGGACCCCCCTAGATTTCAGAGTTTTCCCTTTCAGTCAATTCCCATGCCTGCTTCATGTCTACCTCCCCCTTTCGCTCGGTGTGCGAACCAAGGGAAGCAACTCCCTCTCAAGGGCTTGAATCTCGTTCGGCCCCAGTTGTTTCCCTTCCCCCACCTCATGTTTCTCCCCTCTTTTGTGTAGAACACTTGGGTTTCGCCCTCATTTCAGGGCGTCCCTCGGGGACTGGCGCATCAGGTCCCCCATTTACTGGGTTGGGCCAGCAGCCACAGCACGATGATCGGCTCAGCTGCGGTTCTGTCGATCCCGTCCCCTTGTCCCCTAACGGCAATCGACTCAGCTGCGGTTCTGTCATTCCCGTTACTGCATTCTGTGTCCAGTTCAGCTGCGGTTCTACTGCACACAGCTCGATTCCCATGGCAGAATCGTAGATGCACGAGCCCTCTACGACGGAGGCTCAGAGGTGGGGTAATGAGGCAGACTTCACGTCTACCTCTCCCTTTCGCTTGGTATGCGACCCAAGGGAAGCAACTCCCCTCAAGGGCTTCAATCTCGTTCGGCCCCAGTTGTTTCCCTTGCCCCACCTCGTGTTTCTGCCCCCCTTTAGGGGCCCCTCTTGGGCAGAACACTTGGGTTTCGCCCTCATTTCAGGGCATCCCTCAGGGGACTGGCGCATCAGGCCCCCCATTTACCGGGTTGGGCCAGCAGACCCCTATCATGGGTCAGGGCCCATCAGCCCCCCCCTATCATGGGGTCAGGGCCACTTTGCCTTGGGCGCCATGGGCCCAATGGCAGTATCCTCCCCTGCTCCGGGGTTTCCCTGGTGGCCGGGTTTTATGACCAGCTCTCCACCAGTGCAGGCCTCTTCCTCCCAGGCCCCTTCGGCCCACCCGACGGTCGATCCCTCCCTAGGAGTGTCTGGGGAATCAGCCAGCCTGGGCCTGTCTGGACTTTCACAGCGCACCACTTTGCCAAGGGCTGTCCCCCCCTCAGTCTGTGGCTCTGACCTGGTGGATTCGGAGTTGGAGGACGAGGGCCAGTCGCCTGGTTCTTATTTCCTTCTGGGACTCGGTGGCCTTCCTGGCTTCCCTTGTCCCGGAGGCGGTGTCGTCCTCACGGGAGGTCAGGGCCCCCTGCCCTTCGGCAGTGGAACTCGCCCTGGGGTCTCACCCACTGGCGGCTAACCCTCCTCTCTTTAAGAAGTCGGTAATGGTAGCCGACTGTATGAGGAGGGCCCAAATAAGTCAGGGGCATTGAGGCTCAGGACATCACGCCTGGCTCCATCCCTGATTTACCTGGAGTGCTGGCGTGCAGGGAATTTCTCAAGCCAGAGAGGCTTCCATTTGCCAAGGAGGCCATCTTGGTAAATGACACCATTCTCTCAACCCAAGGGACGATGGTCATTTGGCCCCCGGGGGATCCGAGGCATGCAACCCAGCAGGGGTCGGCCTCAGGCAACGGCCGGCGGGTCCGAAAGCTCCCACGTCTCAGACGGCCCACCCCCAATGACTTGCCCCCGACCTGGGTACTTCACCCCAGGGCGGTCCTGTGGGCAGTCTGTCCAGGCACCTCAGTGCCGGGGAGCGGCTTCCCGCAAGCCCTTGGGCTCTGCGGGTGATCAAGTCGGGGTTTCGTCTTCCTTGGGGTGCAGTAAAGGCTCCTCTCACTACCTTTCCCTCCTCCTTTTGCTCCTCCTCGGGATCTAGCGGCCTCTCAGGCCTTAGACCAGGAGGTCCTTTCGCTGTTAGCCAAGGGAGCCACAGTGGAAGTCCTCTTCCATTCCTCTCTGGGGTTTTATGGCCGCATTTTTGTGGTTCCCAAAGCTTCTGGAGGATGGAGACCGGTTCTGGACCTCTCGCCCTTGAACAGGTTTCTTATCGTCCTCCGTTTTGGGATGGAAACCCCCATGTCAATCCGCAATGCCATGCATCCCGGCGTCTGGGCGGTATCCATCGACCTGGAAGATGCGTACTTCCATCTCTTGATCCACCCAAGGGACATGAAGTATCTCCGCTTCGTGTGGAGAAGCCGCATTTTTCAGTTCAGGGCTCTTCCCTTTGGGCTAGCCCCGACCCCATGGGTTTTCACGAAGGTTGGCCCAGGAACTTTGCTTGCATGTTCGGGAGAAAGGAATTCGTCTGAAGGCCTATCTCGACGATTGGCTTCTTCTTGCCTCATCCAGCACTCTGTGCTCCCAGAAAGCCCTCCAGGTTTTAACCTCTGTCAGCAGCTGGATTTGTTCGCAACGAGGAGAAGTCCGATCTCATCCCGTCGCAGCAGTTTCAGTTTCTGGGCATGTCCTTCCACACCACCACCTGGTTGGTCTCTCCAACCCCCCAACGCCTGGTTCGCCTCCAGCACCTCTTGGCCCTGGATCAGGCTCCAGCCAGAAAGCTGGCCTCTCTTCTGGGTCTGATGGAGTCCTTGGCCCCCTTAGTGCCCCTCGGACGACTGCACAAACGCCGGTTTCAACGCCTCTTTCGCAAGCGTTGGTCTCGGGCGTTGCAGTCGTGGGACCTTCCGATCCTTCTCGGTCAGCGGTTCCAATCATCGGTGGCCCAGTGGCACTCCCAGTCCTGGCTGGCTCAGGGAGTCCCCATCACACCCCCTCCTCCACAGGAGGACCTGTTCACGGACGCGTCCCAGTCCGGGTGGGGTGCCCACGTCAGCTCTCTGACGGCGGCCGGGCAATGGTCCCCGGAGATGGGATCCTGGCATATCAATCGGCTGGAGCTGGAAGCCGTGTTCCAAGCCCTTAAGGATTTCTTCCCTTACTGAAGGGAAAACACGTTCTCCTCAACACCGACAACACGACTGTGGCGTGTTATATCAACAAGCAAGGGGAAGCGCGTTCTCACTCCCTGTCCCTGAAGGCGGAACAGCTTCTCCTTTGGTGCGAGACACAATCAATCCGGATCTCGGCCAAGCACGTTCCCGGGAAGATCAACATTCTCGCGGACTCCCTCAGTAGGTCGCACATGGTTCTTCCCTCAGAATGGACTCTCGTCCACTCAATCCTGGAACCTCTCTGGACTGTATGGTTCAAACCACAGGTAGCCCTGTTCGCCACCCGGTTCAACCACCGTCTCCAGCTGTATGTCTCCCCAGTTCCGGATCCGGCAGCGTGGGCTGTGGACGCCCTGTCCATCCCTTGGTCCGGACTGACGGGCTATGCCTTTCCCCCGTTCCCCATTCTGGGAGAAGTTATCCGCAAGCAAGGGAAGACGCAGCCATGCTTATTCTTGTGGCTCCACGCTGGCCGGCCCAAGCGTGGTTTCCAGAACTGTTACACCTGTCTCACGTGCCTCCGATACCGCTCGCCTTAACCTCTTGTACTCAGTTTCTCTGACTGCAAACTTCCCCTAGATTTCAGATTCTTTTACAGGTTTCAGCCAAAAAATGGGTATGTGTGATTATTAACTTATGGGGAATGTATGTGAACCGCTAGGAGAAAGAAAATTGGCAGACAGTTTCAGAAGAGCATGCACTTCACTTTGAACTCTATTTTGTCTGTCTTGGAGATATAGGTCGTGTCACTGTCACCAAATTGTCACCAGACACGTGACATTTTATGATGACAATCAAGTTTACAGCATGCAAGCATGCGCAGTCACCATGCTGATGCAGGCTGTTAGTGTAAGATGAAACCTGAGGCCTACCTGACGTAAACCATCTGCTGCCTGGCAGTACAGGTCCCACTGGTTGTCCCACCAATGTCATACAAAACTTGTCACATGTCACACACAATACTATAAAAGAGGGTCAGGTGCGCCCTTTGCAGCTTGTTTTTGTCTTGTATACCTGTTTCTTTCATCAGTAGCAGTCTTAAAAAACAAAGAGGAACAAACAAAACGAAAAAAACAAGTGGTGTAGCAGTGTCAGGTAACGAGTGAGCCGGCCCAGTGGGTTCCTGAAACGGACGCACCCCTGCCGTGCCGTGTGGTCGCGGGCCGCCATTTTGTCTGAAGCGCTGCCAGTGGAACATTGTATTCCGGGTCGCTTTGCACTTCACCGTCTTCTTCAACACTACTACCTACTTCTATATCACTTTCATTCTCCATTTTTCTTTCAAACGTCTCCACTTCTACAATAATTTCATCTAACTCCTCTTGCGAGTGGTCGACCATCTCGTCGTCATTCGTAGCAGACGCGAAAGCCGCCATTGTGAAAGTCGGTCAGTTTCCATTCACAAAGTTACTCGCTGCGTTCTGTGCCTATTCTCAATGAACACACACGGTTCCATCACCCAAAAATAGTGCCAACACATGATTGGGCCATGCCTGAGTCTTCCTAGTTACTGTCTGCGACTGTGTGTGTCTACACACGTGATCACTGCGTGATGGAAAATTCCCACAGAGAGGTCCCGGTACGTCCCGGTACGGGAAGAACAGGCGCCCGACGTTCAGTCCCGGATTCTCCCGTTGCGAGTATAAGAGGGTTAAAAGCAAAGTCCCTGCTTCAGCCACGGTCAGGCATTCCACACGGCAATCCAAACGTGCTGCATCTTCACGCCTGGCTACTGTGCGGGACACGCTGTCTGCACAAGGCTCCTCCCCAGCGGTAATCGGCCTTGTGGAACATGCCCACAGGCCAGGCACCCAAAGTGTCTACAGTGTCCACTGGAATGGCTGGCTCTCTTGGTGCTCCAACCACGCAGTATCACCTCATTCTCCCTCTCAATGCCAATTGGCGAACTACCTAGCTTTTCTTTCATCGGAGAAAAAGCTTTCAGCCTCCTCACAGGGCGGCTATTTCCACCACTATGCGCCAGTTAGGGGGCCCCTCCTTCGTGGACGACCCTCTTCTGCGGATCTGGTCAGAGGAGCAGCCCTACAGGAGGCCCAATGCCCCCGCCGTACCCCGGCGTGGGATCTTTTCTTAGTCCTCTCCTCCCTCAGGCTCCCCCTTACGAGCCCATCCGGGAGTGTTCTCTGAAATTCCTTTCCTTCAAACAGCCTTTCTCGTTTCCCTGGCCTCAGGGAGGCGCTGCAGTGAAGTCCATGCCCTTAGTGGCCTGCCTGGGGACGTCGCTTCCGAACCGGATGGCTCGATATCTCTTCGCCTCCTCCCAGAATTTTTAGCGAAAAAACCAGTTGCCAGGTTCCCCTTCACCGACTATCTCCATTCTTCCTCTCACTTCTATTCTCCCCCAGACGACGAAGACCGCACTCTCTGTCCGGTGCGCGCTCTGTGGGAGTATAGGAAACGCATGAAATCTTCTCGCTCCAAGCAGCGCCACCTGTTTCTCTCTTACAACGAAGGTTATAAGGAGGACACCAGACGCTCTTGAATCTCTCGATGGCCGAGAGAAGTCATTAAAGCTGCGTACGCGAGACCTGAAGGAGATTTGGCTGTTTTTCTCACCAAGACCTCATGAGATTAGGGCATGGGCGTCTTCGCTGGCAGTAGCTCATAATGTCAGCATTCAGAGTGTGTTAGATGCCGCATATTGGCGTTCCCCTGGCACCTTCATCCAATTCTACCTTCGCGACGTTTCTCGTCTGCGCGATGATGGGTCTAGGGGCATCGCATCAGCTGTGGTGGCCCAACACTCCATCTCCGCCACACGCTCCGGCTCTTCTTGCTCCTCCAGGCGGTAACCAGGTGAGCCCTCCTTCCAGGTAGACTCTGCATTAGTGAGCCACGGTATAGTATGTGTAATTAAAAGGAAATTTTTATTCTAAAATTACGTTTAATCTAACATACTTACCGTGGCTCACGCAGAGGCCCTCCCTACCTCCCCGCCTTCCTGGTTCCATCAGGAGTCCTCAGTCAGGATTTGATATACCTTGAAAAGAGGATGGTTCTGAGCATGTGCAAGGCACGAGGCCCTTTCAAGGGTTTTGTTGTCCGTACGGACTTTATTGTATACGAGGCAGGGATAGCAAATTGCTGCCGCTTATTGCATTAGTGAGCCACGGTAAGTATGTTATTGTTAGATTAAACGTAATTTTAGAATAAAAATTTCCTCTTAAAATTATATGACTGCTTTGATTCTTCTTTCCCTTGCTCCTCTCCTAGGTACAAAGAGAACATTAAAACCTCATGATCACTTTTGCCTATAGGAGCTAAGTGCTTAATGTCTGATATCATATTTTCATCATTAACAAGTACTAAATCTAGTATATTTGATTTTTGTCCCTCCCTGTGTCTTGTTGGTTGTTTCACCATTTGGTTCAGAAATGCATCCTGTAGGTAGTTTATGAACTTTTGACCTCTTTCTCCAGAGCCAGTACCATGCCAGTCAATATCTGGGAAATTAAAATCTCCAGTAATACAAACATATTTGAATCTTTCTAATCGAATTTGTTTCAGCAACTCAAACATTTTTTCTTCATTTTCAGTTGTTGAGTTTGGACTTTGTAAATAGTTCCAATCAGTATTTTCTGTCTATCCTTATTTAAAAAGGTAATCCACAAGTTTTCATCAAAGTCATTTCGTATTGTAAACTTGTATACTTTGGCATTTATAGAATCCTTCACATATACAGTTATACCTCTTTTGGGATTTTCATTGAAAAATAGTTCATAACATGGCACTGAATATTCGACAGAATTTACCCCTTTTTGGTTTTTCGCTATAGATTTTGTTACTATAATGTGAGGTTTATTTTCTTCAGCTAATAGAAGTAACTCATCTTTTTTGTTCAACACTCCATCTGCATTTGTGTTCAAGAACGTGTATGACAGTTCCTGCACAGATTTTCTATTTACATACTTTTTAAAACTATTCACATGTTCTTTGTTCTTGTATTTTGATTGTCAGTTTTCTTCTTTATCATCCTGGCCAGGCCTAGGTTTCCACTGTACTTTCACTATTTTCCCACCTCTGATTCCAATGTCTTTCTCTCCTTTCTCAATCCTTTTTCGAAGCTCTTCTCTTAGTTCTTTGTTCTTTTGTCTTTCAGTTGGTGTGTAGTCTGGGTTTATATATATCCTCTTTTTTTGCTCTGTCACCCCTGCATTTATTTTGTGGGCATTTCTCAATATTTCTTTTTTTACCTCCTTGTTTTGGACGCTTACTCTAAGCAGTCTCGGTTTTGTTCCGATGTTGTATTTACCCAGCCTCACTGGATTCTGGACAGTTTCGTCTTTCAATTGAGGACAAATCTTTCCCACCATCTTCTGTATACTCTCCTTCTCCATTTTCATTCTCTCTTCCCTGTTTTCACTCCCACACTCTGGAATATTAGTGAAAATTAGATTCAGCTCTCTTTTCTCTTTGCCAACCTTCTCTTCCCATAGTTCTGACACCTTCTTCTCAACAACCTCCTCAATCTTCTCTTCGAGAGCCTTTCCACTGCACCTTTTTTCTGGTCTCTCCAGCCTTTCCTCCACCCTTTCGAACAGTCCAATCAGTCTGTCTAATTTCACTTCCATTCCGCTTTTCTTTTCCCCCTCCCCTGCATAGCATCTTCGGCAGATCCTTTCTGTCAGTGACGTGCATTCTTTATGGCACCACTGTTTACAGTCGTGGCACTGTATACTTGTTTGGTCTTCCTCTACTCCCACCTCGCACTCCAGGCAAATAAAGAATTTCGCCCTTTCCTCCATTGTCCTTCGACTTTCAGGTTTTTTCCCTCTCTTTGAGAGTTTTTTCTATCTTTCTCATTCCCCCCAGTTGATCCCCTTGTACTAGTCTTCCCCCCTCCTCTAGAATTTTGTTTTGACATATTTTGCTACTGACGCTTGTTTTATTGATTGATTATGATCTAATATCAATATTTAACAATTTACCTTACCTGTTGTCACAAGGATGATTATGATCTAATATCAATATTTAACAATTTACCTTACCTGTTGTCACAAGGAATCTACACAAGCTGCTTGGTTAGTAGTGAAAGTAAAACAGAGCCGCCATTTTTTTTCAGTCAGTGCAGTTAGTAACTTGAAAAGAACCTCTTTTCCTTGATTATTTGACTGTGACAACAATATGTCACCATAAAAAATTAAGCCAGAACAATGTTTCTAATCTGTACAGCACTTTTTGTTGTCCGTGGGCCGAAAAAACACTCGTAATTCACAAAAACTTATCGGACTGAACACTTGAAACTCCTGCTGAGCCAGCCTTGACCTTGACATGTATCAGGGTCCAGGTTGGTGAGAGAGAAATTATCTGCTATGATGGGAAATTTTGAACGCCGCCGGTTAGTTGCCGAACAAAACTACAAACTATCGTTACCAGTAATTACTGTTCAGTGGTTGTCACCTGAAGTAGACGGAAATGAATCTGTTATCTCTTACGAGTTCTTATTGAGTGATTTCCCCAAAATTATTGATGGTAACAATTCTTGAGGGAATAGAACACAAAACAATGCAGTAAGGTAACTTGGTAAGGTAATGCTGCTTGTACTTGTAGCCCAGCCGACGGCAAAGAAACAATGCAGTAAGGTAACTTGGTAAGGTAATGCTGCTTGTACTTGTAGCCCAGCCGACGGCAAAGAAACAATGCAGTCAACAGACATTATAATACAGGATCATTACAAAGTGAAATGAATGTAGTTTCAAACAAAATCAATAATCACAAAGATGTTTGGTTAACAGGTTATTCTTTTTTAAAACTCATTATGTGTGAGAGTATAGTCACTTTTAATTAAATCAAAATAAAAATTTAGAAAGAGAGGGGGTTAGTTACCACCAAGGACACAGACAATAAAATAAAAATTTAGAAAGAGAGGGAGTTATTTGCCGCCAAGGACACAAACAAAGTACAGGACAAAATACAATGCATTTCACTACCTCATAGGTCTTCTTCAGGCAAAAATAAATAACATTTAGGACAGTGAAAACAAAGAAGGAGGAACCACTTATCTTCTTATATTTGGCGCAAAATCAAAATAAAAAATCAAAGCAGAAGCCTGCTTGATTCATGCATTATCGATTTCTCTATAGAACAGCAGCATTCAGATAATGATCTGTTGACAGGTGCAGTGTTTGTAGATTTTGTTGAAGCATTTGACATTAATTATAGTCTTGTTTTTAAAAAACTTACATAGTGTGGTGTGTCCATAGGGTCTAGCTAAAATGTTGTTTTCAGAGGAGCAAATTCTCTTTTGTTTTCCTGACTTCTCGCTTAAATCTTATTTTCGTAGAAAAATTTTCTCAGATTTTTCTCAGCCCTAAAGCAAAACTTTTATTTTCACGGAAGCGGCACCAGCTAAAATCTGATTTTCACTGTCTTTCATATGAATGGAAAACCTCAAGCAGACAAGAAAGTCCTAAGATTTTCACACTTCATGATACCAATGGACCCTTATTCTGAACAGTATGATCAGAAGATAGTAACATGAGTGAATGTTCTCACATATGATAAGGGCGAAAAGAAGCATGTGCTGAACAATTTTGTAGTGCAGACTAACATTTTAGATAAAAAGGAGAGAAAAAAAAGGTTATTTTATACGTGCTAAAAGTGTCTGTGTACTTTTCTGCTTCCAGCAGTGTTCTGCTAAAATGACTTTATGAAATGACCAAAGGATGCGTTAACTTATATTTCCTATATTACAGTCCTTGACTTTCATTGAGCTTTTTGTTTGGAAGTCTTTTTTGAACCCTGTGACGTAAGACTGCACAAACCCAGGTCAGAATTCCGTCATTGCAGTGCATTGCCCCCCCTCCCCCCTCCAAAAAAAAAAAAAAATGAAAATGAAATAAACAAATCACAGCATTGATTGTGGCCCAGTTAGGAAGTCTCCATTCAAGTTCGTGAATCCTTGGACCATTGATGAAATCCATCAGCTAGATACTATTGGATGAGAAATACTTGTAACATTGAAGTTGTGTTGAATCATTCTAATATAAAGATATTCTCATTTATGTCTATCTCTGTCTGATCATTTGTGTCCACGGTTCATTTGAATCAGGTACCATGCTCGAGGTAACAAATAGGTTTGTGTAGAACAGGTTAAAATGATGATCATTGAAACACTGGAAAGTTTGAATGCTGCAGAAAGGAATGATACTAAACACTACAATGGATATAAAACTGTTCATGTACTAATATATCTCATCTGTAATCCCATTGTTCTGTGATTATTTGATTCTGATAGAGAAAGAGATCTGCTCCCCCCCCCCCCCCACACCCCCCCTTCCCTAAAGTTGATTTTGCTTTATGCAACATTTGCAGTGCACATCTTAGTGCCTTTTGCGCCCCCCCTCCCCTCCCCCAGCTTTTTGGCTTCTTTTCCACTTACTAAAGTATTGTTCTGTGCTGCGTGTACATGCATACATAAAACATAAGAGCAAATGTTCATGTGTATGCTCAATACTTATATGACAAAATCAGTGTTGGCTTTTAGTGTGTGTATGTGCTTGCATGCACACACACACACACACACACACACACACACACACACACACACACACACACACACACACACACACACACACACACAATGTTTTCTAAGGAATAGAAAAATTCAAACTAGAATAGGGAACACAACGTTTTCTAAAGAATCTAAAAATTCAAACTAGAATAGGGAACATGTATTCAACTAAAAGAACTCTTACAATGGGTATTCCTCAAGGATCAATAATTGCTCCTTTCCTGTTTTCATTACTAATGCATTTTATCCCAGTAAAGTATCTAAAAATGTCATCTTAGTTCAACATGCTGATGATATATGGATGTGGATGGAAGTATAGACCATACAAAAAAAAGTATCAAAAACAGCGCAGCATTATAACAGAGTATTTGACAAAGAATGGTAAGTTTGTCTACAGAAAAAAACAAACATTGTTTTATTGAACAGTGGCTGGAATCCCGACAAAATGCCTATTTTCAAAATAAATGGTGTAGTTCTTAATTATGCTTTACAAAACAAGTTTTTGGACGTTTACCTCACATCGAAAATGTCATGGAATCAACATATAGATTATTTGCTAACAAAAGCAAGAAACAGTTTAAATTTTCTCAAAATTGTGAGTACACAGAAATGGGGGCAAGACACGTCCAGTCTGCTTTATCTATGTAAATCTCTAATAAGATCAAAATTAACATATGCGCAAGAAGTGTTTTTTAGTGCACCAAAATATTTATTAAAGAAGCTTCGGGGGAGGGGTTGGGGGGGGGGGGGGGGAATAGCTCAGTGGTAGAGCGCAGGACTCGTAATCTTGGTGATCCTGGGGTTGCGGGTTCGAATCTCCGCCGAGCCGTTTGGGTCAGGGGGATTTTCCCCCCAGAGTTAACACTGGTTCTGACTCCATTTCCCATGCAGTCCTTCGGATGGACTATAAACTGAGGTTCCATATGTGAACGCACGCATAACATCTTGCACACACGTAAAATCCCATCACCAACTTTCGGAAGAGAAGGCCAGTTTGGCCATTGGTATGGATGACACGTTACACATAGCATGCATCTTCCCCGAGGTTGGAGTATGACTGCCTTAATGGCGGGATAAAAAAAAAAAAGGTCATACACACAAAAGTCCACTCCCTTTGTTGGGTAGATAGGATTAATCCTTGCCTGCCTATATTGGGAGTGTCCACAGGAGTATAATCCTTGCCTGCCTATATTGGGAGTGTCCACAGGAGTATCAGCCTGCGTACGCAGAAAAAAAGAAAAATTAAAGAAGCTTCAAAGTGTAGAATGCAAAGCACTCAAACTTGCAATGGGTCTTGCCACCCATGCATCTTGTCTTCGAACATATAATGAAGCTAAAATTTTACCCTTAGATGATCAGAGGGAAGTGGCTGCCACCAAAATGTGTGATAAGAAGCATTCTAGTTAAGAATGATTTGAAAAATGAGATTAAAATGTGATCAGATATCGACTTTCTTAAATGTGCAAAACCAATATCCTCTCAGATTACTTTGGCAACGTATACGTCTGAGCTTAGGCAAGCCACAGGCATTACTTGTGACGAAAAGTCTATGTATCTGCTAGGCCGTCCTTGTTCCCTACACCACCCTGGGAACTTCAGTTTAGTTCAAAGGGCCCATTTTGATATTGACCATACCCATTTAAATAGAAGGGCAAATATACTAGCAAGTAATGTTAAATCTCATATTGAAGAGAAGTATCCAAATCATTTAAAAGTATATACAAATGGATCATTTATTTAAAAAAATGCGGGCTCTGCTTTTTGGATACCTGATTTAATTTAAAAGTAGAGAAATGTTCTTTGCTGGGGAAAAAAATAAACAAGTTTTTACTGCGGAACTTACTGTAATTTTAATGGCATTAATTTATCTTCTAAATTTCCCACGATCTGTATTTCGAGTACTTTTTTTTGTGTTGATTCAAAGTCTGTGCTTCAAGCACTGAAATCATTAAAATCGCAGAATAGATCAGAAATGATTCTTGAATTAGCAGTTTAATTCATGCTCTCTCTTTACAAGGCACTGCAATTACTTTCTGCTGGATACTGTCACATTGTTCTTTTAATTATAATGATAAAATAGATAGAGAAGCAAAACAAGGTGCAAAATGTAGTTCAGAGTCTTTCAAGATAAATTTTCCACCTTCGGTTCAAGAACAATATAGTATAGTGGAATCATTTGCTTGTAATGGAACAATTTCCAAAATTCTTTAAAAAAAGTCTCATAATAAGCCTATTTACACAGATTTTAGTATTGCAAACATTAAAACACACTCCCACATCAGCAGAAAGTTATCCATATGCATAGGTGAAAAGTTGATGCTTTTACAAAAAAATTCAGTAAAAATGCCTCGTGTTTGTGGACAGAATATAACAGCTGATCATATTCTCTCATGTGCCACTATCAAACAATTTATACCCATGCTTTCTACACATATAGTATTAGAAATATTTTTGAATCACCGGTATTAACTTACAAATTTTTTCTTTCTTTATCAAAGAGTCCAATAAGTAACTACTTACAGCTTCTCACATTCATCATCTCATACTTACGAGGTTAATTTTAAAGGTCTACTTTAGAGATTTTCGATAATTTGTTTAAAAACAGGTCTACATGTCATATAAGTACAGTATGGTATTCATTTTTTTAAAAAAATCGCCGGAAGAATTTAATAGATAAAAAACGAGTTTTGCACACCTGTTCAAACCCCGCGCGGTAGACCGAAAACCGTGACGTCACTTGATGGACTGGCCGTCAGCCGCGACCTACACAACAAGGCAACGCCAAGTGAAATCAACACGAGTTGCGATCCCCCACAGCCTAAAAAGTCATGAGGGGGGGAAATATTGTACTGTGGGCGAGGCAGCACAGAAGGGGGATTTTTCTTTCACAATTTCAAATCTGATCAAAGATACTCGAAAAAATTTCGGTTCGGCAACCTGCGGGCCAACTTTTAAGCCAGTAAGCTGGCCCAGGAAAAAGGGGTTTTCAAAATTGCCGGGCCCTTTCCCCGGGGATCAAAAAAGTTATTGTGGCTTTAAAATTTTAAAGGGGAAAGGGAACTCGTCGGGTTTCGTGTCGCACGTTTTTTTTTCCCCAAGGGAGCCCCCTTGAAAAATGAGCCCGTTTTGGTTGGGAAGGGGAACTGTGCCGTTTCCCGGGGTCCACTGGAATAGTGGTAGCCCCTTTAAATTTTGGGGTAAAGCCAGCCCAACTTTTTCGGGCGCCCGGGAATAATAGCCGTTTCCGGGGTTAAAATGACGTTTTTAAAAAAAACTTGGGGTTTCCTGTAAGGTAAGGCCTTGGAAACCCCCGAGTAATTGGCCCCAAAATTTTGTACTCTTTTTCATGATAAAAAAATCCCGATCGAATGTGAGAACATCAGAATCCTTTTTTCGCTTTCTTATTTGTATCGCCTACGGCCGTCCTCAGGAGTAAAATCAAAAGTAGTAAACCAGCAAAATTTAGTTGAATCTCCCGTTTCTTGTTTACATAAAACCCATTTATGATTTGTTGATGGGAGGTTTGGGTGTTTTTTTTAAAATTTATAAAATTATTTTTGATAAGTGCCTTTTTTCGAAAACCCTAAATAGCCCAAAGGAGGTCATAATAGTTTTGTAAATTCATAAATGGAAAGGACAACTTCTGTCCCCATCTTCCCACTTTTCCTTTTCCACTCAAAACCAGAGCAGCTCTTAGGGGTTTTTTTTGGGGGGGGGGGGGGGCCCCGCAAAAACCCGGAGAATGTTAAGGGGGGAAAAAACGACCCCCAAAACCCCCAAAAACCCCAACCAAACACACCCAAAAACCCCAAACACACAACATCCATAAATGACATCCACGTGACAATGAAACACTGAGCCAAAAAACAATAAGAAGGTTTCGTTTCCCCTCCAACCCAAGCCTACAGTTGTGGTACAGAGGGGAAAAAGGTCAAAGGAACAAAAAGTCTTCGTCTTGGGCTTGACTCGGAGGGAATTTTTTTCATGCCAGTCCCCCCCAAAGAGTATGAAACAATGCTGACAAGAGAAGGGAAAATTGGTTTGGGGGAGGGCTGTTGATTCGATCAATTCAAGGTGTTTCGAAAGAAAGCACCAAAGGGCTGATATTTTATCAATGCGGGAAAGTTTCCCTTTTCCCTGTTTGTAGCACAAATAAATTATGTCTTGGGGGGGGGGGGGGGGGGGGGGGGGGGGGGGGGGGGGGGGGGGGGGGAGAAAATGTAGTAAGTTTAAAAAAATCTAGTTGTACATAAATGATAAAATTAAAATTGTGTTCATTACACAATTCTTATTTTTAACAGGGTTTTTTTGAGTTGGGTCTGTTCCAGATTCTATGTTTTAAAAAGAATTAATGTGCACTGATATGTGGCTTTTACAATTTTTAAAGTATAAAAGAAGTTAGTGGGTAGTGTGTGGTGTGTTCTTCGTATTTTGGAGAATAACTTTGTCTCATACGTAAATTTTCCCCAATTTTGTTCACCTTTTTATAAACTTTTTCTTCAAGTGAAGTCTTCAAGCAGGCAAAAAATCATCCTTTTAAAAAGTTTCCCAGCTTTAAAATAGGCCGCATGACATGAAGTATGTTTTTACGATTTTTTCGTCTCTGTGAGGATGGATCCCCTTCATTTGAAAAAATGTTTCTTCTGTTTCTTTTTCAGCTGGGGACAAGACTTTTTTTCTTCATTGTAGGGGGCAATTTGACAGCCCGGGAAGCAAGACTAGGAAGCCAGCGGGTCCACCCAATGAGTTTTTTCATGGGCTCAAAGGAAGAATGGAACTTTGAGTAGAAGTAGAACAACAGTTAGAGTTTCTGTGAGAGTGTAGCCAAAATTTCTTTTTTTTTTTACTCCAGTTCTTTAAAAAACGGGGGCATTAGAAGGGAATGAAGAATGCTGTCTGTGTGTGTGTGTGGGTGTGTGTGTGTTGGGGGTCTGTCTATACGGTTTCTAATGGCTGTAACGCCCGTAACTTTTTTCTTTTTTAGGAATATCTCAAAAAGTACGTGGCCGACTTTCGAAAAATTTTTAGGATGTTCATTTGGGTCAGGTGGCCCGATGTTTTGGTTTTCCCGTTTAGCCCTATAACGGCTGTAATAGCCTGTAACGGTTTTTCTTCTTTTTGGGAAAATTCAAAAAATACTTGACCGATCTTTCTGAAATTTGTAGGTATTTATTAGGGTTCGGATGATGCCCGTTTTTTAGTTTACCGTTTACTGTTTTCTCAGGGTGTGCCTTAAACCTTTTTTTCTTATGGAATATCTAGAATTACTGGCCAAACTTTTGGGAAAATTACATGAGTTCTTATGGGTTACGGGATGATGCCCGATTTTTAGTTACCGTTATGCCGTTACCAAGGGTGTATGGCCCTAATGGTTTTTTTTCTTTTTGGAATCTCGAAAGTACTTTGGGCCCAAAATTTTTTGAAATTTTTTTAGGTAGTTTCATTTGGGGCCGGTGTGCCAAAAGTTTTAAGTTTTCGTTATAGCCATTTCTAAAAGGCCCCCTAATGGTTTTCTTCTTTATGGAAAATTCACAAAGTTCTTGGGTGAACTTTTTGAAACTTTGTAAATATGTCATTATAGGTCACAGACGATGGCCGATATTTACCAGAATAGCCATTACTAATGGTTTACACCAGTCCGAGATGGTTTTTCCTCTTTAAGGAATATCTCACGCGTGTTCACTATTCAGGATAAACTGGGAGTACGTTTATATGCTTTGCATCTTGTTAAAAACTATATTGAAAGGAAACATGCAGAAGGGTGCTGGTGTGTGTCCCGACCAGAATGGAACTTCATAATATCTCTCTGCCATCCTCATTGATCAGCATAAAGAAAAAGCCTGAAATTTTGTGGCCCAGTGTTGAGTTCATACCTGCTCAGGTGATGATCGACCTCAGTTTCGGACTTTCTACACATGTCCATGTATATGATGACTTTTTGTAAATATAGCAAGTTCATGGTGACTCTTTCAGTCTTTGGATGGAGGTGGTGGTTGCCCTCCTGTAGTGGACACTTGGTGGTGCCAGCTGTAGGACTGGACGTTTAATGTTGGTCAGTGGGGGGGCGCAATTTGGTTGATATTCCTGTATATGTTGGATCGAACAGGCACCACAAACAGCCCTTCTCAAGGGTCATTTGCTATGTTACATACAACAAAAAAACATGTTTTCTGTCGCACAAGATCACATGTGACATTGACAGAAGAATAAGAATTGCTGTACAATGAAACGAAAAAGGTTTTCTTTGTCTCACAAGACCACATGTGACGAAGAATTAAAATTGCTCACGTTACCAATTAGTTGGAAGTCAGGAAAGTCTCAAGTAGGTAAAGAATTGGCTATGAGAGACAGATGCTGGCAGTTTATTTTCTCAAAAATCGAGACTCACCAAAAAAGTTAATATTGATAGGTCAGATGAAGATTGGAATTGGTAGGGATTTATCTACAGAGATCTAAAATATTATGAAGGTATAGGGATGGGGGGGGGGGGGGGGGGGGGGGGGGGGGGTAATTGTTCACTGAGGGAGTACAGAGATGTCCATTCATGGGGGTTTCACTCAGCTTTTCTTGTTCAGTCTGTGGTATGAGATCTAACATAATCAACATGGAAGGATTGATGTAAAGTTGATTGACAGTGGTGAAACTTTTTCAACAGACGTTGCAGAATGTAATTTTGTTTCTCTTGCCTTTATGGGTAGCAAGAATGGCCACATTTTAATAATTCACGCTTTCCACCATAAATCATCATATTTTCATCACCCAGATCATTGTCATTTTCCCAAGGTTTGCAAAAGTCTCATTTCCACTGACAATATAAAGAAAAACAAAATGAGCTGGAAAAGACATTTGAAAAAGAAGAAGAAGAAGAAGAAAGTCTAGCAGTTGCTAAATTGAGGGTGTTGAAAGAAAAGTTTGTGTGTTGAGTCGAACTTGAACTGTTGTTTCAGGGTTACAATTTTTTTGAGAGAGTAACCATTGTGCCATCTGGGAGATCTTTCTTCTTGAAATTGTTAACAACATTGGTCTTGGAGTGACGTGCAGGAAATGGCTGATGGAGTGTGAACACATAGACGTGTAAAGAGGGCAAAAAAAAAACACAATTAAATGGCATATTCATCAACCAGAGGTCTGGCAACGAAAAGTGGTTTCAGTTAAAGATGTAAACAGGAGCAAAAGGGAAACTGCTTAACTTTGGTGGAGGCCAGTGAGAACTTCGAAAGAAAAAAAAAGTGCTTTGCTTTTAATCTTGCTTGCACTTTAAGGGAATGGGTCCATTCGTTGGCTTAAAGTTATAGAACTGGACTGGAACAAGTCAGTAAGACCCCTCTGACCTATTGCACTACGAAGGAGCAACTTTCTGATGCTAGTTATCGAAAGAAATTTGTTTTTTCTCGACACTGTTGAAAATACTCAGAAAGGCTCAGCACGTACAAATGCTTGTGCTCTGAATAACAGGCAGAATTAGAAGTAAGTTCAAACAGAATGATGGAATGAACAACAAATAATTGACACAAGTTAATGCAGTTTCACACTCCGGCTTGACTTTTGTACACAAAATTAAATATACAGCGTAATACAGATTCAGTAAACCAGTCTGTCCTTGCTTAGGCTGGGTTCTCCTCACTTTATCTCATCATAAAGGGAGGAAATGTTCTGATTAACTTGAATTGGTGCCCTGAAAACAGCAGCAGCCCACATCGAGGTCAGCCCCTACGCCAGCCACAGCATTGTCTTCCTGACCGACGCCCTGTCCATCTTGCAGGCCCTTCAGTCCAACGGAGATCCAGAGCTCAACGATCTGTCCTCATCTCTCGCCTCCGTGTGCACAAGTCACACAGTCATCCTGCAGTGGATTCCCTCCCACTGCAACCTGCTTGGCAATGAGACTGCTGACTCCTTCGCAAAGGAGGGCACTATGAAGGAGCAGATGGACAGATCCACCAGCTACCCTGAATCCAGGACCATCATTAAGGCCAAGCTGCAGAACAAGTGGAAGCAGCAGCATCCACGCCACAACAGAGCAGACCTGTACTACCTGCTGACTTGACGAGAGCAGGTAGTCATCTTCAGGCTCAGGACAGGCCACAACCGCCTGAAACACCACCAATTCTTTAAACTCCGCATCGGCAACAAAGAGCAGTGCCCCTGCAGAACAGGCAGCCAGACAACAGAACATCTGCTGCAGTCCTGCCCGCTCCACCAAGCGCTCCGAAAGAAAACCTGGCCCGACCCAATACCAGTGGCCCGGAAGCTCTATGGAGGACTGGAGGACCTGCGACGACTGCCACCTTTGTCGAGGAGACGGGGGAATCCATCTGAAGAAATGACGAACGAGACAACAACAACTTGAATGGGTGTCCAGTTGGTAGTTATTTGATGTTGGAGAGGAGTGTAGATCTCTCTCCAGTTGCTGGTGACCAGTCCACTCTTCATGTTGGCAGGTGATCAGTTGCTACTTGGCAACTTGGAAGCTTTGATTCTTAATCTTAAGCTGGGCTAGTCACAGGAGTCTTGGAACCCAGTATTTCAGTATTTCTTCTGGGTGGAGCAGTGATACTTGACACAGGATCTCAGAGTAGCAGAGATGAATGGCTTGATCTCACCTTTTTGTGCTGGTTCCCTTGTAGTTGGGAGGAGGGCAAGGAAATCCTTGCACCAATGGCAAGCGATCACCGCTTGATTAGAAATGCAAGAGAGAGGAAGGGAGCAGAGTTGATGACCCTCGCTACAGTTGCATCAAAATTTTCTGCCCCATTGTTGTCAGTGTTATGCGCCTATCATTGTGTCAGCTTCTATCAAAATCAACCTGATTGACAGAGAGAAGAGAGTGATAGAAGGGGATTGAGTGGATAAGGTAGACATTGATAAATGATGTAAACTGATGACCCAAATTGCAGTTTGCGAGACAGAGAGAGAGAGAGAGAGAGAGAGAGAGAGGGGGGGGGGGGGGTGCGGAGGGGGAGGAGTGAGGGAGGAAGGAGCTGATGGATGGTGTGGCTGTCAATTGGCATGTCACACAGGCTCCCTGAAAAAATTTTTCTTTAGAGAAAAATTCAGATTGACAGCCAACACTGATCTGGTCTCCCATAGATCTGGCGCTACCTGCCAACTCATCAAGACTCCAGGTGGAGCCAAGGAATGCAGCATTGGCCTTTTGTCTACTTGTGGCTGGTTTGTCAGGAGGAACCGGGGAAGATTAGGCCCTCATATTGGGTGACAGGTTTTGGCATAGGTAGCAAGAATCAACACAGCTTTCGATAAATCCCTGGCCAGTAGTGCTGCTTTATCGCCGTGAAGTTGTGGACCTCCATTCCCAAGTGGCCTTTGGAGTGGAGTGTGTGTCCCACTTCCAGTACTTGGGTCTGGTGTGGAGCTAGGACCCGAGTTATGAGCAGTCTTTTTTTGTTTACCCGTCTGGTGGTATTAGAGACTATTCGCTGGAAAAATTCACCCTTGTGAGGGGGATGAGCTGTGCATTGCTTCCTGTAGGACTTGGCTGAGGTTGGGTCAATCAGTTGAGCCTGTTTCATGTCCCTGTGGAAGGTTTGTGTTTATTTGGAGGCTTTGTCTGAGGTATGAGGTCAAGGATCGGACTGTCCATAACTGCCGCCTTGATCTGTCCTTTAACATACATACTGTGTTGTAATTGTCGCTGTTGGTAAGTTGTTTGTGAGGGGGGGGGGGGGAGGGAGGGGCAGCGCCAGATGGAGAGTTCGCTCACGCTTGCTCAGCAACTAGGCAATTATTGTCGTCAGTAGGGGCTTAGTGGGTGGTGTCCTGCGTATGATGGATCAGAACAGGCGCCACTGAACACCACGGAAGTGACTCGGCAGCAGTGCAGTGTCTCCTCCAGTGGGTTACCTCATGATGACTTGACACCGACAGCTCCCTGTGGATTGCCGGTGCCAGGGCTGTGGTGGGAAGGAATGGGCTATAGCTGTGGACTGGAGGGGGGGGGGGGGGGAGGGGGGGGGGGTCGGAATAAGCTGCGTTGGCACAATGCCACTGAGGTGGTACAAAAGATGGGCAGCAAAAAACAAAAAGAAGTTTGTGGGGGGCAGTCAGGTCAGCTCTTGGTAATGTCACAGGCATGTGGCTGGTGTGTTATTCACTAACACATGTTCACTGATGGGCGTTGTAGTGATGCTGTGTACCGTGGGTGGTGTATGACAGCCTTTCCAGGTAAACACTGTCTGGTACATGGCAACTGTCTGCTGATTGGTTGAGGCAGCTCTCTGCCCTCTGCAGTGTTGTGGGATTTCATTTTACAGTGCGTGCAGTACCATTGCTGTGCGCTGTTTTGGCTGACGTGCAGAGTGCCTGCTGGGTGTTTTCCCACTTTGTGTTGGGTTTTGGTTTTGAGACTGCTATGATTGTGAGGGGTTCGAATCCTTATCACGCTTTGTTTTATGAGACTTTGCCTCTTCATGGGTGGTGTTTTATGAGACTTTGCCTCTTCATGGGTGGTAGTGTACCAATCTTCTAGCCAGAGGGGGAGAGGGAGAGAAAGGGAGGGAGGGAATGATGCATGGTGTAGCTGTCAATTGTCACGTCAAACACCAAATGACTTGCTAACATCGGACTATAAAAGAATTGTGAAAATCCCTGCTTACCCCTCCCAGGCCCAGGCCCCCTCCCTTTCCCCCTTTTATTTTTGGGAAACTGTGAAAGTCACACTGCATGTGTTGCAGTCTGACACGACAACCGTCGTGGCACAGCACCTACGATGGGGCGGCCTCGGGGAGGAGGGTCAGGGACCTCCTATGGGCTGCGACGCCGCAGTGGGGGCGCGGTTGCGGTGGTCAGCCCTATGTTGTACAATACGGGTGTAGAGCTCATGATGGAGTGCTTTGAAGATGCGCTGTCACCCAGCCAGGTAAGGGAGAATCATAGGAGTGTATGAATGTGTGTCTTTATGTATGTGTCTGTGTGTCATCTTTTAGTCACTGAAGTAACGTACTTGTAGACCCAAGTCTTGTTTTCACTCCTCTTTGTATGTGTGTGTGTGTCCCCATGTGTGTGTATGTATGTATACATGTATGTGTGTGTGTGTATGTGTGATGCATGTGTATTGGCTTTGACCATTACATTTGTGCGTGGTCACTAACTGGAACGGATTGTTTGAGTGGTCAGTATACAGAATGGATTATTATATTTGTGTGGTCAGTGTCTGAAATGTATTTTGTTTGTGGGGTTAGTATCTAGATAGTATTACATTTGTGTTGCCGTTGTTTAGAATGACTTATGTTTGTATAGTCAGTATTGAAAATAGATTATGTTTGTGTGGTCAGTATCTAGAATAGATTGTGCTGGTTTAGTCAGCATCTAGATTTATTTTGTGTGCTTTGTATCTAGAGTGTAATAAGTTTGTGCTGTGAATTATGTGCATTATGTCTGTGTGGTCAGTGTGATCAAATTGAAATGAATTATGTAGTGTGATCATTTTCTAGAATAAATGACGGTCAGTTACTAGGATCGATTATATTTTGTGGTCTTACAGACGTCTAACTTCGTTAAATTTAGCAGATATAACGGGCAAATTTGTTTGCCAAGTATGCCTTGTTTATGATAGTTTTGCTGTT
This sequence comes from Conus ventricosus, assembly GCA_018398815.1. Taxonomy (NCBI): domain Eukaryota; kingdom Metazoa; phylum Mollusca; class Gastropoda; order Neogastropoda; family Conidae; genus Conus; species Conus ventricosus. Next base: position 37,808,907 of record CM031624.1, on the reverse strand, counting down.
TTAATATTTTTCCACTGAAAACGGCAGCACATAAAAAAGTAAAGTGAAATTACAGAAAAATGAGCTCTCAGTTAGTCTGATGTTGCTTCCCATGGGTTGGCTGATTGTTTTTATCCTTGAATGCGATAAGCTGTTTATCCTGCCTTGTGCACCTCAATGCATTTGTCTGGGCAACATGGCCATTGTTGTAGATAACCCCATCAGCTGTTTATCCTGCCTTGTGCACCTCAATGCATTTGTCTGGGCAACATGGCATTGTGTAGATAACCCCATCAGCTGTTTCTCCTGCCTTGTGCACCTCAGTGCATTTGTCTGGGCAACATGGCCATTGTTTACATAACCCCATCAGCTGTTTCTCCTGCCTTGTGCACCTCAATGCATTTGTCTGGGCAACATGGCCATTGTTTACATAACCCCATCAGCTGTTTCTCCTGCCTTGTGCACCTCAATGCATTTGTCTGGGCAACATGGCCATTGTTTACATAACCCCATCAGCTGTTTCTCCTGCCTTTTGCACCTCAATGCATTTGTCTGGGCAACATGGCCATTGTTTACATAACCCCATCAGCTGTTTCTCCTGCCTTTTGCACCTCAATGCATTTGTCTGGGCAACATGGCCATTGTTTACATAACCCCATCAGCTGTTTCTCCTGCCTTTTGCACCTCAATGCATTTGTCTGGGCAACATGGCCATTGTTTACATGACCCCATCAGCTGTTTCTCCTGCCTTGTGCACCTCAATGCATTTGTCTGGGCAACATGGCCATTGTTTACAAAACCCCATCAGCTGTTTCTCCTGCCTTTTGCACCTCAATGCATTTGTCTGGGCAACATGGCCATTGTTTACAAAACCCCATCAGCTGTTTCTCCTGTCTTTTGCACCTCAATGCATTTGTATCTTCAGTCCATGGATGAACTGATTATGTTAGTGGCGATCAGCTCAAAGGGTGAATCCAGGATCCCTTGACCTTTGGCACAGGTCTGCCCTCTCTGATGAACTCTTCAATGGGTAGGGGATATTTGTCATCCTTATTTTAATGAATTCACATTGGTCTACAGCTTGTAGAAACTGTAAAACCTCCCATTAAAGAGCTTCCAAAGAAAAGCTCCCTCCCTTGCGGTCGGCTGGGCTATAAGCAACATTATCTTATCTCCTAAGCTCCCTCCCTTGAACAATGTATTTGTCAGGAACATGTTTGTCTTTGTCACTAGATTGACTTTGTGACAAAGGTTTGTTCCGTCTATACACACAATGAAGAGGATTTCTGGAGGTCGTTTATTGGGAGTTTTTGCTGAGTCATTATTTATTTTTAATGACAGATCGGTGTGAAGTGTCCAGTGCTGTACTCCACCTTGTGCATGATGACAGATCGAAGCAGCCAGAAAAGCCAGGAAGAATTCAAGAAGGCCCAGAAGAAGATAGAAGAGGCTAAAGCAGAGAATGCCAGGGCTGCCGCAGCTGCAGCAGCAAAAGCTGAAGCGGAGAGACAAGCAGCGGCCAGAGCAGAGGCAGAGAGACAAGCGAAGCAGCAGCTACTGCTGCAGCGGCAGCAGCTGCAAAGAGAGCCAGACAAAACAGTTCAGGTGAGTAACCTGGTAAGATCTGACCCACACATGTTCTTTCCTCGCCACCCCCCCACCCCCCCCCTGCACTTCCACCCACTCCCCTCTGCACTTCCCCCTCCTGCTGTCAAATGTTCCTCCTGCTCCTCCTCCTCTTGTCAGCATTTTTCACTTTATTTTTTATTTTTATATGGAAGTCTGACGGAGGTCACCGTCTTCATAACTTTTAGGCTCAGTTTTACACATCATGTACTGATACTCTGCTCTGGTTAACAAACAATCATGTATGCATTTAGAGTTTTGTTTTATTGGCCTTCCAAAAACCAAATGAGCAAGCAAGCAAGCACAAAATTTTTGAAAGCAGCAGTCATCAGGGTAGAAAAATTGGATGGAAAACTACCAGATGAAAGGAAAGAGCATTTGATGGAATACTACCAATGAATTGAAAGTGCACTGGATGGACAACTACTGGATGAAAGGAAAGAGCATTGGGTGGAAAACTACGAAATGAAATGAAAGCGCATTGGGATGGAAGGACTATACTAAATGAAATGAAAGAGCATTGTATGGAAGACTACCAAATGAAATGAAAGAGCATTGGATGGAAAACTACTAGGTGAAATGAAAGGGGCATTGGATGGAAGACTACCAATGAAATGAAAGAGCATTGAATGGAAGACTACCAATGAAATCAAAGAGCATTGGATGGAAGACTACCAAATGAATTGAAAGAGCATTGGATGGAAGACGATACTAAATGAAATGAAAGAGCATTGGATGGACAGCTACCGGACGAAATGAAAGAGCATTGGATGGAAGACTACCAATGAAATGAAAGAGCATTGGATGGAAGACTACCAATGAAATGAAAGAGCATTGGATGGAAGACTACCAATGAAATGAAAGAGCATTGGATGGAAGACTACAATGAAATGAAAGAGCATTGGATGGAAAACTACAGTGAAATGAAAGCATTGGATGGAAGACTACAATGAAATGAAAGAGCATTGGATGGAAGACTACAAATGAATGAAAGAGCATTGGATGGAAGACTACTAGGTGAAATGAAAGGCATTGGATGGAAGACCACTTGTGAAATGAAAGAGCATGGATGGAAGACTACTAGGTGAAATGAAAGAGCATTGGATGGAAGACTACCAATGAAATGAAAGAGCATTGGATGGAAAACTACCAAATGAAATGAAAGAGTATTGGATGGACAGCTACCGGATGAAATGAAAGAGCATTGGATGGAAGACTACAATGAAATGAAAGAGCATTGAATGGAAGACTACCAAATATAATGAAAGAGCATTGGATGGAAGACTACTAGGTGAAATGAAAGAGCATTGAATGGAAGACTACCAAATGCAATGAAAGAGCATTGAATGGAAGACTACCAATATAATGAAAGAGCATTGGATGGAAGATTACTAGGTGAAATGAAAGAGCATTGATGGAAGACTACCAAATGAAATGAAACATTGGATGAAAACTACTAGTGAAATGAAAGAGCATTGAATGGAAGACTACCAAATGAAATGAAAGAGCATTGAATGGAAGACTACCAAATGAAATGAAAGAGCATTGAATGGAAGACTACCAAATGAAATGAAAGAGCATTGAATGGAAGACTACCAAATGAAATGAAAGAGCATTGGATGGACATACTACTGGACGAAATGAAAGAGCATTGGATGGAAACTACTAGGTGAAATGAAAGAGCATTGAATGGAAGACTACCAAATGAAATGAAAGAGCATTTGGATGGACAACTACCGGACGAAATGAAAGAGCATTGGATGGAAGACTACTAGGTGAAATGAAAGAGCATTGAATGGAAGACTACCAAATGAAATGAAAGAGCATTTGGATGGAAAACTACTAGGTGAAATGAAAGAGCATTGGATGGAAAAACTACTAGATGAAATGAAAGAGCATTGGATGGAAGACTACTTTGTGAAATGAAAGAGCCACATAAATGGCAGTGAAGTAGGTGAAAGAAGAGGACTGTATGAAACAGCTTGTGAATTTGTTGCTGAAAAATCCAAGGAATGAGTCTGTGTACAATGAAAACATTGTGGTCATCTGGAAAAAAATAACACTAGTCTGAGACTTATATTTGACTACAAGCACACTTAAATAATACACATGAATTTATTGAGAAGTTGATGGTATGTAACAGTAACACCAAAGTTTTGAAATGATGGATTTTTTAGTGCAAGAGAAATACAGAGGTAGATGAACGGTTGTGTTAAAATGCCTGTAGTTATTGTTCACAATATGTTTGCGATTGAGTGCATGCAAGATCTGGCTTGTATGGCTAATAATTCTCTGTCCACTGTGAGTATATTGGTGTGGCTTACTCTTGATGGGTATCAGAGCTGTGTGAATTTGAAGACATCAGCTGGAAAGAGGACAATTGACATGCCTGTTTCTTACACCTTATTTCTTGTGTATGTGTGTGCTGGCGGGGCATATAATAGTATATCATTCATTTTCAGTAACTGTGTGCTGGCCAATCATTCAGTGTGTTTGTTTATCATCAATATAGGAGTAATCCATTTGTGATTTTTCTAAGTTTCCTGATGACCCACCATTGACTTTCTTTACTCCAGAGATCCGGTTTGATTAATACTATCCAGCCGAGAGCGGCACGGCGGCACGATTCCCTGCTGCCGCACGCTCCGCACAGCGCTCATTCCCTGCCGACGCACATATTTGGCCACTTTCCAATTTATTTTTACGGTAGCAGACAACAACTGACGGTCTTGTGTTAGGTGTCACAGGAAAGAACAAACACTAACTAACTCGAACATAGTAATTTCAAATCATTTACTTTCAATGTGTACACACACTGTGCGTTGAAAAACATGTCTGAAAAGTAGAAAAAATGCTTTGTTGCATTCTATTCGTTATTTTACAACACCAAATCGGAAGATGAAGGGATGGCTGCATCTTCAAACAATTCACTTTCCTATTCTCTTTCAAAGTTTTGTATCTCTCTATCACTCCCTTCATCACCAGATCCACTTTGTAATACGATTTCAAGCGCTTCATTGAGCGAGAAATCGCTACCACCCCTTCGCCTGACCGACATTTTTCTGGCACAGGAAATATGTGACGCGCGCGGCGTGCCGGTGCCGCCAGTCCCTTTGTTTCAAAGCTCCTGGGGTCAGCCAAGTTCACAATTGGCCACTGAAAGTATGGTCTACAACTCGCTCCAACATCCCCAAGACTTGTTACAGAGCTTATTTCCCTTGGATCATTTCATGGAAAGTGTAGGAATTTTTTATGTTCCCGTCGTCTCATTGTGCACGACACGGCAGACTGTACTGCTGTCTGTCCGCCATCCGGACTTGGACGACTCGCCTCAAGGGAGAGAAATCCTGTCGTCAACTTTTGGACGACTCGTCTGGTAAAAGTTAACTTAAGCTGCATACCATAAAGATTCCACTAGCTCCTTGGTGTACAAGTCTTTTTTTTGCCGAACTGTGTTCCAAGTTTCCATCCTTCACAAGAATTTTCACTGATGGTTCCAGATCTGAGGAGGGGGTTGCCTCTGCAGTGTATTATGGCCCTTTGCGGTCGGCTGGGCTACAAGCAACATTACCAGTAGTCCATAGTCAAAAAAAAAAAAAAGGTAAAGGTGACAGACCCACTGGTGGGTATTGTACGTTTCAGTTTGCATGGAAATTGTTCAGGTAGGCATGTCTGGACTGATTTGATATTTTTCAGGCTCCACCTCCCCAGACATCATGATTGTGGGGGAGAGTCCGCCGCGCATGGGCCAGAGGATGACATCACCTCACCCGGGTCAGGCAGCACCCAAGCCTGTGTCTGGTCCCATCATCAACTCCATCGCCACGCAGGGTGTATTGCCTCCGCATGTTGGTGAGTGATGGAGGGGTCGTTGTTCAGAGCTGTGTGTTTGTAATTTGTGTGTTCAAACCATTTTATTTTATTGATTGTCTGTCTTCTGTATTACTGAAGTATTGTTTGATATAACTGTTTGGAGACAATATATCAACAATTGTGTTGGGAAGAGTAATGTTTTTGGATTGTTGTGCTAAATCTGTTGGATCAGTTTTCATCTTCTTTTTGTTTGTTTTTTGTTTTGTTTTGTTTTTGTGTTATGTTGGCTTTTTGTTGTTTCTGTTTTTGTTGAGTATCTCAGTAGAGAATTAGAGTAGTTGATTCGTTCTTTTGCATCAAAACTAGAAAGGATTGAAATTTTGTTTTGCCTCAGAACTAGAAAGAATGAAGTTTTGTTGTTATGCCTTTGAACTGTAAACAACAAAAATAAAATGATTAAATAAAACGAAGGAATGTTGTTGTGTAAGCAGCAGGGGTGCCCCAAGAGATGTACCGCTTTGTCAACCATGGACAGAACAACAATGCTGTTGGCCAGCAGTCCAACCAGTGGTTCCTCCGCCCCATCCGCCCTGGCATGGTCAGTGACTCCTTCAGCCTAAAGTGTGTTCCCTTTGTCTGCAAACTGTGTGCTAGTCATTTCCTTCCTGGTTTTTTTTTTCTTTTGTTTGTTTCTTGTCACTCTCTTTGTCTCTGCTCTGTGTGTGTGTGTGTGTGTGTGTGTGTGTGTGTGTGTGTGTGTGTGTGTGTCTGTGTGTGTGTTGTGTGTGTGTGTGTGTGTGTGTGCGTGTGGTGTGTGTGTGATTTATACATGTCTCTCTTTCCCTAGAAGGTCTTTGCACTTTAAAAAAAAAAAATCTGTCTTTATCATTTGTAGTATTGTAGGGTTTTTTAAAAATAAATTGTTGTAATCTTGCATCCAGGCGGCGACATTGTAGACACTGTCCAGAAGAGAGACTAGGTGTCCATTCTGCGGTGTCTGTTTGCCCATAATTATGGCCCTTTGTTCTGTGACATTTTATGGTTTTACCTCCCCCAAGGATATTATGTTTTCACCTGCACCTCATTTTTTGGTTATCTTTTTTTTTGGTCATCAATTCAGCGGAAAGAAATGCTGAACTCTCTTTAACCAGACTTCCCCAAACAGTGGAATATGACTTGAGGACAGATCCATTCGTGAATTTTGATACGGATCAAGATCCAAGATCATATCAAGGGTTATCAGCAAGACTGCTACAAATTTTACAGGGTGAAAGTGTTGAACAGACTTAAATGAAACTTGGTGGAAAGGTGGCATTTGGCTCAGGGACAAAGTTAGTAAAATTTTGATAAAGTCTGGTTTAAATGGCGGATCCATGTTCATGTCATTGATAAGATTATTACAGACTCCGTGCTGAACATGAAACTGGAAGTTACTGTTATATCAGGATAACAATTACGATGTAATATATTTTTAGGGATTATTAAAAGCTTTCATATGACTTGAACATTGACACAGTATCTGAGATGTTTTATGTGAAAAAACATGATGGAAAGTAATTCCTTCAGTCTGGTCCATTTGCTTCCCTTTACATGGCTGCTAACGTCGGAGTATCGTATTTGTCCCGAATAATGAATCTCAGCCTGTCGGAATCCACTTTTTTATTCTATGTCCCGCGAAATAAAATTCGGGGAAAAAAACAAAACAGCAACAACAACAAACGAAGTCGATTGTCAGCTGATCACGACTGACGACTTCGGTCGTGGCCATCCTGACCAAATCCGTCGGAAAGACCGAACATTGCCGAACTGACCAGTGGCATGCGCATACACCGTCTTCCGAGTTTTGAAAGCAGGAAAAATGGACCGAAACACGAAGCGTAAAATGCGACGGGATCTCGACTATGGGCTTCTTCAAGAGAAGAAACGTCGGCAGATTCCTGTCAAATATCGGAAACCTGGCGTTCATCAGCGTGCAGATCGAGACTTAGCGTCTTGTGAAATTTGGCGGTGGTTCTCCATCGGATCTGGAGGTAGGATGAAATAACCGTATGTCGCAACTGAAAAGCACAAGAAGTACCAAAAATCCGTGAGAGCGAGGAAATTTGTACATTAGCGGATCTTTCAGCGGCTCAGACGTCAACCAGTCAGGAAATTTTGACGTCAAAAAGAGCTGAACGATGATGCTGAAACTTGCAGCTGAACTGAATTGCCATGGTGCGCGAAGAGCTAAACAGATGCGTAATTGATGTTTCCTGACGAACATCGCAAAGAAGTTCAGTGCGCTAGAAGCAAAGTAGCATTGTAGAAGTTGTACACAGTGAACAAAGGTAGCTTTCACTTTATGTTGATGTGGTTGTGATAGTGCTAAACGCTGCATGTGCCCTGGAAACCAGTCAGTGTCCATGGTTTTGAAAAAGTATGTCTGAAAGAGGCGGAAGGGGTAGGCAGCCTGCCTTTGGAAAGTATTTTTGTACTCTTGTTTGCTCTTTAGGTTTTGCTCTAAACCGGGGGGATGGATCGGGAAACCTCGGCATAGTCAGACCTGTTTAGTTCTATTTTGCTGTATCTGTGCACATGGTGGTGGGACAAACCGGAACGCAGATCGCAGGGAGACAAAGAGGTGGATCGACGGATAGAAGAGCTCAACCAACCTCGAGCGAACACGGAAGTGTTAAATGTATGGAGTCTCAGTGTTGATCGAGGAAGGTCGATCGTAGGTGACGCGGTTTTGGCGGTGTAACATAATGGGGAACGACGGTGAAGAAAGGAACCGAATGGACGCGTAGAGTTAGTCGAATCGGAGTCGAATGGAAGGAGAAGGGATTCAGACTCGGAGAACAGGGCGTAAAGCAAAAAAGGGGTGAGAAGATGAACGGCGATGAGTTCCGACTTTCGAGATCGAAAGAACGGAAGGCGAGTCGCGAGTGCGAGACAAAGGCACAAAGGCGAGGATGGCGTGGGTAATCGATAATAGCCCAAACAAAGCCACGGTCCAGTAAAGGGTGAAGCGTTGAAGCCCAACAAATAGCAAGAAGCTAACAAAAGTATCTTAACACAACGGCAAAGAGAAGCGAGCTAGAGCACAAGATTATCTTGTTGGACGGCGGCCGTAGAGCACGGCCGCGCCAACCACTCA
>CM031624.1:37707853-37795353 GCA_018398815.1 Conus ventricosus | reverse complement strand
TTGTTATGCCTGTTATGACTATATAGTCTTATCAAAAGACAGATCAAACATCAGAATAGGTCTTGGCTCTTAAAGTTGTTATTTATATGCCTGTTGTGACTGTTTGCTTGGTGCTTGGTCCAAGTGGCCGTTGATAAACCTGTCAGACTTTTTCACAAACCGTGGATACCCCAGTTCCATCCTCAATGAAGCTCATGTTATAACCATCATCCTGCATTGCTGGGAATTGATCTCTGTGTTGTTGGGGCCGGAATAGCTCAGTTGGTAGAGCGCCAGACTCGTGATCCTAGGGTTGTGGGTTCGAATCTCAGTACGGGGGATTTTTTCCCCATAGTCCTTCGAATGAGACTCTAAACTGAGGTTCCGTGTGTGAACGCACACACAACATCGACTTGCACACACATAAAGTCCCATCACCAACTTTCGGAAGAGAAGGCCAGTTTGGCGTTGGTATAGATGACACGTTACACATAGCATGCACCTTCCCTGAAGTTGGAGTATGGCTGCCTTAATGGCGGGATAAAAAACGGTCATACACAGAAAACTCCACTCCCTGTCTATATAGGGAGTGTCCGCAGGAGTATCGGCCTGCATATGCAGAAAGAAAGAAAGATCTCTGTGTCGTCTAGTCACTGTTGGTGTATGTTGCACTCCGTTCCTCAAAAAAAGGGTACTCAATTCTCCATGCGAGCAGGAATTATACACAATGACAGTGTGTAGTGTATTCACAGTTACTGTGAAAGTCAGTTTGTCCTTTTTTTTTAAGTTAAAAAAAATGCCATCAGTCAGTACTTCAAGATGAGACCATCGAGAATAATCTGCTAGAGAAACCTTAGAAACGGTCACATGTGAGAATGAATGAAAATCATGGAGGAATTCTGAAGGAAGAGTTGAAGCTAACAGTCAAAGGGCTGCTGAAACCAATTCTCAAGTCCTTTATGAAAAATCTTCCAGCGGCAAATTCCAGCTTCACTGGTCTTGAAGAAATGTGTGGAACTCAATAAGCTTTAGATGATCCCTGGGACAGCCAGCAGTGGAAATCAAAAAGCATCAATGATCAGTATTCTGAACAGCAGTATATTTAGTCTCAAGAGTAGAGTGACAGAGAAGATCAAACCATTTCTTTCTTTGTAATGATTGATTTGTAAAAGATTCTATGGTTCTTCCATCTGAATCGAACTGTGATTATATGCAATGTGCATGTGGGTGCTTATACATTATGTAGCATCGCTGATCTGTGGCATGGTCCGTGCATCTCTATACCTGTCAGAGTGTTTATGTGTGTGTGTGTGTTTTTTATCCATTGTCTCAGGCACCCCAGTGTCACCAAACATGGTCACCATTGTATCAGGAACCTCAGGCCTGGGCATCAAGAGAGCCATCAGTTCCCCAGAAGAGGCAGCAATGGCCCCGCTTAACAAGAGAGCTCGAGGTCGCTTTGTCACTGAGGGTAGTAATGGCAGTGGTAAGTTCAAATTACAGTCTGACTTGGCAAGGCTGGCATGTTGTGTCATCGTATCTGTTGTCTAGCAATGGAGACCACATCAGGGTTCAACCCACATCAGAACTGGCAGTTGCTTAATAGTCGGTGACCACGATAATGGCAGTGGCAGTTTAATTACTGCAGGCAGTAATGTAAGTGGTATTTGACCAGTGATGGTGATGATGACTGTGGTATGTTGATCAGTCAGTGACAGCGGTAGTGGCAGAATTAAGTTATTTGTGATGGAAATTATGGCCTTGGTAAAGTATCTTATTGGCAACAGCAGTGATGGCAGTACTGGTTTAATCTGTCACAGCGCTGATGGCAGTGAGAAGTTAATCACTCACTGACCACAGTAACAGCCGTTGTAAGTTAATGAGAGTTACGGCAATGATGAGCCGAGCTCTCCTTGACAATAATAATGTGTGAACCGATCCTTGTCAACAGTACTGGGCACTGTGATCTTGAACATATGTTGAATATGAATAGACATCACTGAGCACCACCGAAGGCACTGGACAGCAATGCAGTGTTCCCTGTAGTGAGCGGCCTTCTGGTGATCAGATGGTGGCAGCACCTTGTAGTCTGCTGGCACTAGGACTGGAGCAGGAAGTTGGAAAGGGGGGAGGTGTAACAAGGGTCAGGATAGCAATGTCACTGGCAAGAGAGATTCGAAGGGGGAAGGAGGACAGAGTGAAGGAAATCAATAAACACTCCTAATTTTGTCTCCAACTTGTTCACCATCGGAGAGATTGGAAGGGGGAAGGAGGACAGAGTGCAGGAAATCAATAAACACACCTAATTTTGTCTCCAACTTGTTCACCATCGGCAAGGCATTGTAAAGTGAGTACAACAAGTATATGAAGCACTTGGTTCAAAATTCTTAAAATCCTAGCTCTGGGGTTCAGGGTTGCTCGGTTGGTTTTCCATTTGCCATTTAACCATTATCTTTTAAATCACCGGCTAGTTTTGATGTCACATGCTTGAAACTCCCCTAGTCATTTTCTATATTACCTGAGCAACTCATTAAATAGATAAACCAGGCTGGGGAACTCTCCTAGGATCCGAGGATTTCGAGATTTTTAAAATGACTTCCGAGGAAAAAAAAGATCGTCCGAGGAAAAAAAAATCCGCTGAGAAAAAAAAAAATCGCGAAGGACTTGATCACTCCCGAGTCCAGTACCGTTCCGTATCCAGTATTTCCAATCCAGGTTTTAGTATAAGGCAGTTCCGCCCGCGGTTGTGAGGGTATTTCCGCGAGCTTTAGGAAGCCATTGCCAAGGCGGGCGCATCAGTCTGCGAACGCAATATTCGCAGTCATTTTCTGCATCTTTCACGAGTCAAAATGTCGTGTGTATCACGCATCGTAAATCGTGGCGAGTCGTTTGATGAAGGATCGATTGCCAACAAATGGAGATGGGACTGGACTGAAAAATCAACGAAAGTGGCGGGTTACGATCAGCGAGTTTCAACTCTACCAAAACAAAACAGGCTTCAACTGCTAGTTTTTTTAAATAGTGTCCCCTTTTGTCTTATCATGCTGTGTAAAGATATAGTGAGTCGCTGAGTGTTAACTATTACTATTACATATATATTTTTTTTTTGCATTAAACTATTTCCATTAATTTGACTTTGAAGAAGTTTGACTTTGAGGTTGATGCATCATTAGTACTGAAGAACTACCTGTTTATGGGCCTCAGTGTGTGAAGACTGAACAGTTAAAGCAGGCGCTTCATTACACTAAGAAAGTGGAGTGAGTGTTGACTATATATACTAGACTGATGTCAGTATTTGACTTTGAATATATCCGTGGGTGATGCTTCATTTAGCAGAGACATACACTGAACATTACTGGGACTCAATTTGTAAAGACTGAACTATTGAACTTATGAAGCAAGGCACTACAGCACATCAACAAAATGAAATAAAGTTGGTTTTTTTTTTTAATTTCTTTGCATGCTGCATGTAAATATGTTTTAGTTTGGTTTCTTTGCATGCCACAGGGTAATTTGCCTATCACCAGAAGCCACGAAAGGGTCTTCAAAAGTGCTCAAAATCAATTTCGGCCGGGGGGGCTTCGCCCCCCTGGAGCCCCCTGGACCCCCCACCAGGGCATTGCCCTGGACCCCACCGGGGCCTAGGCGGCCCCTGGACCCCGGCCTATTTTTCAGAGATTTTTTTTGATCAGCTGTTCCCCAGCCTGTAAACTGCTTCATAGGAAAATGACAAAAAGCAACAACTGCAAAACAACAATGGAAAGTCCAGATCATACTTTCTTTGTTTAGTAAAAACATCACAGTGAATGCAGTTTTCTTTTCATTACTATTATGGTCACTCACCTGAAGTTAGAAGACTGGATCACTGAGGCTGACTTGTCACATCTTGGTCCCCTAAGTCATTGCCTCTTCAGTTTTAATTGATTTCAAACACACCCAGATAGTCGGTACTGATGTTTGAGTCATAGATTTAGAAGTGTCTGGCTTGATTTGATTGTTCACAATACTGTTAAGTGAACTGTCCCCTACTGAACTCATTGTTTTTGCCTGTCACCCTTGAAACAAGCTGAAGAAAACAATGTTTAAAACTGTTATGGCCCATTAGGAACCATATTGTAAATGGTATCCACAGGAGTTGGAGTAGCGGATGCAAAATGCTACTTCTGAATGCTCAGCCTTTCCCAGATAACCTATATAGAAATGAAGCATAGCCCTCGACAGGCATCGTGGAGACAGAAGTCACATGAGAATCGCCAGTAGGTGTAGACTGGTTGTGCAAAGGTTAAATGATGGTATGAGTAGTAGTCTGAAGCCCCTTGCACAGCATGCACTTGTCACATGTAAAAGCACCCATGACATCAAGGCAAAATTCTGTAGGAAAGAAAGGTAGTTTGATATGCATTATACAGAGATCGGAAAGACAGGGTGATGCAGTAGTTTGGTGATACACCGTCTTCTTGTGGATGTCAGCTGCATTAAACACAAGCGAAATACTTGATGACAGCAAAATTGTATGCACATTGTGTTTGTGTTCATGCATGAGCCACAGTAATATGCTGCACGACGAAAATGTACTGTGACAATGTCTATGGTTTGAGCAAGGTCCTTTTGACTTTGACACATTTGATAGATGCAGAAGTTAAGTAGTTCGAGTAATGGACTTTCCAATTTCAGAGTCAGTGAGTTCAGCTCCAGGCAGTACATGGAGAAAGGTGAAGTTCTATTGTTTGTATTTTTTCCTTCTTGGTCAAAACATAGGAGGATCCGCCAGTAGCTGAACCCACTGTTGGTACAAATGGCATTGCTGTTCTGAGTCTGTGTTGTCAGTTTTGTCATGCCGCTAAATCGTCCACAGTCTGACTAGATGTATTGTTCTCTGGTACCATTGCTTACTTTTAATAGTCTTGCACTTGAGGCAAGATGAAGAGCTATTAATTTATTTTTTTATTTTTTTTTTATTTTTATTTTTTTGGGGGGGGGGCTCATTTTAATGCATATTGCAAGTGGCACTGGCAAGAGCTGAACAAGCTGTAGGAAGGAAAACGAGATTCTCCTTTGACAAGATGATCAATAGTGGAAGAGCAAAGGTGGGTGGGTAGTTTGAATGTTAAGAGGGTGCTGCTTCTAGTAATAACCATCACCAGGGTCTTTGGAGGGAGCTCCACTTGCATTTCCCAACAGGAAACAGACTTTGAATCCCAGAGATTGGCAGCTTTGTGTGGGTGTGACAGTGAGGATGATGATTAACTCCTCAACATGCAGCAGAGGGTGATGTTTCAGGTGGAAACTGGGTGCCTCTTGATGAATACTATTATGGCAAGATGGAAGGAGACCCAACGTTTACCGACGAGAAAGGAGAATTCCGTTTTAGGGTAGGTTGTTTAAGCGTTCTTATTTGTGGAAATGTGTGGCCACAATTCTGTCTTTGACAGTTGTCTGGTTCATATGAATATTGTCTTTTTGAACGTTAAATTTAACTGTTGTTGATAATGTGCTGGGACTTTTCACTGGATTTTAACAAGGAGATGGAGATGAGGGAATGATATTGTTCACTTTCTTTTCATTTCTTTTTCATTTTCTGACTTTCTCTCTCTCTCTCTCTCTCTCTCTCTCTCTCTCTCTCTCTCTCTCTGTCTGTCTGTCTGTCTGTCTGTCTGTGTGACTCTCTTTCTGTCTCTGTCATTGTCCACATCTTTGTCCCTCTCTCTCAGTGTCCACATAACTTTCATCTGATTTGCAGTGTGTGTGTGTGTGTGTGTGTGTGTGTGTGTGCTTGTGATTGTCTATGTAGTGCTGGATCTGCACCAAGATGCTGTACAACAATGTCAAGGCCATGATGCACCTGCAAGGGCACATCGACAGCGAGAAGCAGCAGAATCTTGATCTCAGCGACCTCACTCAGTGCAAGCACTGCTACAAACAGTTTGATACACCCTTTGAGATGCAGACCCATATTGAGAAGGTAAAGAGGACTGTCGGGGCTGGAGATCTTTTGATCTTTCAGACAGCAGAGTGCAGTCCAACTCGAGGAGGAATAGAAGGATCAATGGGGATGCAGAAAACATGGAAGGGGGCTGGGGGGGGGGGGGGGGGGGGGGGGGGGGGGAGAAAGAAGAGGAGGTGTACAGTGAGTGATTCAGAAAGAGGCTATATGACTAAGTATATATGCTTTATGTGTGTGTGTATATCCTTGCATATGTTTGTATTTTAAGGGTGTGGAGGGGAAGTATGGATGTGGGAGGGGGGTGACAAGGTGAGTAGGAGTATGTGCACATGTAAATGTAACCAGTGTGGGCCCACTCACAACTGCTGCAGGATTTGTTTTGCTGAGATGTTGAAATGCTAAATTGGGCTGGTATTTGTCATCATATACTGTTCCAGGTCAGACATGTATACAAGCTATAGCCAGTGGGCTAACTTTGGCTGAATTTTCTTGGTTAAGACAGTATACAGACACTCGGTCGATCTTCTCACACCTTGGCTACAGAACACAGCTATAACCGTTGCCTTTCATTTCATGGTGAAACGCTGACCCGTGCAATCATGTCGGTTTTTGCTCTGCCTTGCCAGCCATTTTTTTTTGGTTATAGTGCGTTGTTCCTTTATTCTGTTTGTCATTCATGCAAACCTCAACACAGCAGCAGTTGACTTGGGTTTTTTTTTTTCTTCTCTCATTATCTTCTTCGCTGTGCCTATGGCATACTCACCATCTTGATCATCATGTCCAGAAGACCAGGTCAGTACCAGGACTGACAGAATGGGAGGAATTTGGAATAGCGATTTTTATTTTGCATCGTGTTCCATGTTTCCTTCCCTGAACGCAGTCAAAACAGGGAGACTCGGCTGTACTCAGGGGATATCCATCAAGTTTCTCAAGATATTGTGAAGGTGGCCATGAGTCAGCATTTTTCTGCCAGTTTGCTAGGTGGTAGCCACAACGCCTTCCTCATAAATTCTCAAATTTTTGTCATTAATTCATTTTATCCGACAGCGTTGCAGTCTTGAAACTTAGCAGAGGTGGTGTAGTGTATATGGAATAGTCTTCTAGCAGTGACGTCTCGTTCATGAAACTGAAACTACCAGTTCAACATCAATGAGTATACAGCCATTGGTTCATTGCCTAGTTGAGGCTTGCATGGCTCTATTCCTTCCCAGACCATTTCCTGGTCACAGTGTCATTGTCCCGTCTGACCATGATCCAACCATCCGTTGAGCAGGTGACATGTACCTTGGTTGGCTCTGTTCTGCACACTGCCCAGCAGCCCACTCTGGCACACTCCACTTTGATCAAGATCCTGTTCAGGGATGTCCCGCCTGACGTGATCCTTGAGTTTTTGAGAGAGATTAACATTTTTCATCTGATTTAAGATTTTACGGAAGAAAGATTTTTAACAAAGTTTCTGGTGCGTTTGTAGACGATGTCATTTAATGAGATGTATGAAAGTGGGTTTTTTTTTTTTTTTTTTTTTATTTATTTTTTTTTTATATGACTGGTGAGTTGATTTTAACGTGGTGACAGCCCTGATATGGCCCTTTGCAGTCGGCTGGGCTATAAGCAACGTTATCTTATCTTATCACACCAGTAGGCAGCTCAGTGTCTCCGCTGGACCATGCCTCTTCAGCTCCTCTCCTTCGTACTGCCTCTGGAACAAATGGCTGACATGGTGTTCTGAACAGTCTGTTCCCCCCCCCGTCTGTCAGTCAACTGGGCCTGCCTTCTTTAAAATCGTACTTTCTTCTTAGAAGTATCTCACGGGGCAGCCCTTTGGGATGCCCACAATCAAAGGAGGCCTCCATCTTGGGATCTCTCTTTGGGCCTTGTCCACCTCAGGAGGTCCCTTGGAGCCGTAGACCAGCTCCCCTTTTAGACTTTGGTCTTCGTTGTTCTTGGCCAGCGCAGGATCAAGATTCTCAGTCTTAACATCATTCCAAGACATGGCCTTCCATTCTACATCTGTGTCTCTTTATGCTTCTTTTCATACTTTTTGGCTGAGAACCATTACCAGGCTCCCCTTCAACCGCACTCAGCATACAGGATCTCTCTCGTGGATCCTTGGAAGTTTGGACCAGGATGACAATGCCAGTGTAAGTCTCAGTGCCTACAGTACTGTTGGGATTCAAACGCATCCTTCTCCCAACACACTTCATCATCTCTCCTAACATGAACCATTGGGGAGACGTTTACACAGATGCTGTCTCATGCTGGATCTCACACATCATTCCGTCTGCCTAAAAAGATTCCCAGATGACCCTGTTGGTCCTCAGTCGTAGAGCATGTGAGATCCGAGTAATTGCCATCTCAGTGGCTTTCTCATCCAGCGCCTTTGAAGCAGAAGGAAGGAGTCATTGGCTGTCCAGAAGTTTGTCGTCAGCTTTTTTATTCCAGAGATTTTTTAATGATAGGGCTGATGATTTCAGGGGAGTTTCTTTCATGGCAGCCGATAGGGTTTCCCGAACAGACCATCAGGGCATACACCTAGCTTAAATTCTTTACATTTTTGACATGGTACAGTGTCAGAATGGGGAGTCAGCATGTTACTCCCTGTTTGGCAGGTTTACTTGCCATTGTATAAAGTCTCATTGACGTCCATCTTTCACTCTGTTAATGCCATGGTCCTCAGGGGGTTGATCTACTTTGGCCATGGAATGGATTGAAAGGCTTGCAGCTGCCAGCTGTGACCTTCCGGGCATATTAGTGTTGCATTAAAAATTGAAAATTTGATCAAACAGATCAAGCAAAATGATTAGACTTGTATAGTTTTACATGGTAAGCAAAATAACTAAGCAGGGAGTTGCTGTAAATTTCCTTTGTTTGGCATTTCCATTTTTGTTTTCTTTTTGTTGTTGTTTTTTTCACAGATCAATCTATAAACCTATTTTCAGCCACCTAATAAAATACTCATTTGTTTGTTTTAATCTTTCTCAGGAAAGAGTCATAGACACACATTGTTCACAACATGCAGTTATGACACAGAAATTGCATGCATCATAAACACAGAACAGTAACTTACTCCTCTGTTACTGGCTCACTCATTAACTCGTACACCACCTAACATACACGGCCACAACCACACACACACCTCTGACCATGTACAGCTATCCTATGTTCCAGGTTCACCTGAGCAACATGAATGTCCTGATGTGCCGCATCTGTGAGAAGGACCATGAATCCCGGGGAGCCCTGACCAACCACATGCGGCAGAACCATTGTGCCTGTGAGATGCCCTACACATGCCAGCTCTGCCACTTCCGTTCCTCCATGTACAGTGACGTCGTCGACCACTTCAAAAAGGTCTCCGTCCGATTCCTCCGTCTGTTAGCCAGTCTGTCCGCCCTGTCTCTGTACTTCTGACTATAACTGATGTTCATCTGCAGTAGATTTGGTGTTTGGTGAGGGGGTCTCTTTTTATGGAAGCCTTGAAAGTGAAAGCGATATGTAAGTGAGTCTTTCATTGAATTTCTGATTTGTATTAGCGTGTGTGCTATGAAGTCCTGTATTTTGATGGTTTTACTGGCAACCTTGTTTTTTACTTGGGGTAGATTTCCTCAACATTGCCTTCTCCAAAGAGATTGTGTTTTCACACGCGTTTGAGGGTTTATTTGATGTCTGTTGGCAAGATAATGCAAAAACTGCAAACTGCAAAACTGATTTTAACTAAACTTTGTTGAAAGGTAAAGGTAAAAATATCTTTCAAGGTTGAACCCATTAAATTTTTGTGCAAATCAGGAGTGCAAACTTAGTTCGAAAGTTGATCTGTGATGTTGCAGATCTTGGCAGATGTTTGTGGTCACCATGGTTCCCTTTTAAATAAACATGTGTTTACCCAGTAAAACATGCTGCTCCACACATTTGAATGTGCCCTTTGGATTTGAGAGCAACCTAAGCATCGCTGTAGGGCATTGAGAAACCCTAATGCTAGGGTTCTTGTGGAGCTTGCAGTGGACTGAAAGGCTGACAACTTTGTATGAGTAGAGTGAGTCCACTCAAACTGTCACTATCTGTGCAAGAAAAGTTGTTTGGCAGTAAGTCAGTTGTGGGTTCCACAGGCGTCCAAGCCTGGACTTTCTCTAATCTTGATGTCTCATTGCCCTGCAGTAGATTGCAGTTCATTTCTGTCTGTCTGGTTGTCTACATGCAAATCAGTTGAGATGACCAATGTCACCAGCAGTGTCTAGGCCTTCAACAGAGTGTGTGTGTGTGTTGTATGTGGACAGAAACATGACAGTTCAGACAGCATGCTGTGCCTGTACTGCTGCGGGTGTTCCACGTGAAGTTTGTGTCTCAAGGCTGGGGCCAGACCCAGGTCTACTACCACCACCTGCTGCGCCATCAGTCCAAAACCAGCAACCGCAAGTGTACAGTATGTAAGCTGTCCTTCTTCAACTCCCAGGACATGAAGAACCACGCAAGATCCACCACCAGCCCAACCAGAAAGGAGTCATCGGTAAGGCCTGAAGTGAAGAGAGAATGTTTGTGCGTGTGTGTTTGTCTCTGTGTGTGGGTGTACCTTTTCCCTGCTTATCACACATAACTCCAACTGCTGTCAAACTTGATACTTTAGCAGCCATGTATGATATGCACACCTCATATTGTTGAACTCCATGAATATCAGCAAAATAGCTTCAGCTTTGCATTGACATCACAGAGGTCAAGTAAGAGTATGAAGCTTACTTTGGGGTTCAGTCAACCAAAATTGTTCAGTCAACTACTGTGTTTATAATAGCTGGTTTGGTCTTTGGATGGGTTTTTGTTTGTTTGTTTGTTTGTTTTTTTGTAATAGGAATCTAATATTGATGAAAAGCGATTGGCATGTTGTAATGAAACAGATCTGATCAACTAGGTTTTGATTTGCCACTGCTGGTACCAAAACTGTTGTGCAGTGTCGCAGTGCCAGTGAATTTTTATTGTGCTGAAGTTGGACTTCCCTTATGATGGTAGTTTTAAGGCTTCAGTGAAGAAACTGTCAAGAGCAATGTTGTTTAAAGAAGACGCCATTGATGTACAAAATACTCAGGATCTTTGATGAGAAAACACAGAGGATCATCTCATCTACCACATTTTGAAAATGTCTTAAAAAATAGTTCTTTATGGAGAGAGGTCTTTTCAGTGTATATCACAGAACAGTTTGAGTACATGCTTGGGAACAAGTCAGTGCATATATGCGTACTCGCATGCACACACACACACACACACATGCACACACACACACCACACACACACACACACACACACACACACACACACACACACACACACACACACACACACACAGAGAAAATCAAGGGAGAACTGAGTCCATTCTACAACACTTAGAAGTAAATATAGTTGTGAAGGACTATCTGGTGTATCAGGTTATCCACAGAAGCAGAGGTTGTCAAGAGCACAGTGATCCTGTCATTTGAAATATACATGCTGGCGAGATCTTTTCTTTATTCTACTGTTGATGTGGTTGATAAAGCTCAGTCATAAAGATCATGTCAAACGCTTTACTGGTGTTCAAAAGGGCATACTCTTGACACATTTGGGATTCTGTTCTGTCGGAAGTCTCATAGCTTTGCAGATATGATGTAATGTTATGGGCTAGTCTACATGCAGTGACACCACTCTGATGAAAATGAAACTGAAATGTGGTCATGAATTGATTTCTGTTCTCAAAACTTGAAATGAACTTATCACACTGCGACACTCATGTCAGTAAGCCCAGAAGAATGACTGAATTCCCATTCAGACCACCCCACAGAAGGGTCTTGTTGCGTACATCAGAGTTCATGTTAGTCTTGTTAGATCATATGCAGCAGGAAAACAAAAATAGCCTGTATGACTGTTAAGTGGAAGTCGAGAGGGGGGTTCAGAAAGTACAGAATCAGGGTTTTTTAAACTGATATATGCAGTTTTTTTTTCATCAGTCAAGCAAAAAAAAAAAAAAGGCAAATAAACAACATATTGACTAGAGGTAGGTCGTTCGCAAGTCGGAATAGGAAGGGATTATTCTACAAGGTCAGAAATAGTTTCACAAAGTAAGAGAAATGATCCAGCTCAGAAGGTTTGGTCATTGTGAGGTGGGAAGTGTTGTATGGAGTTGTTGATTGAGGTTCCAGTCACTCCCAGCATGCATCAAATTTTTTACCATACACATGTGTGGGTATGTGGTGGATTCTTTTTTTTTTGCTGTTCAGGTGTGAATCAGAAGCAGAACACGGCTGACCAGGTGATGATCAAGGTACCTGAGACGGGCATCGTGTCCAGTAAATCAGGTGGCCCCAAATCCCTGAATGCGCCCACCGTATCCAAGGTGTTGGAGCACCGAGGCCTGCACCTGCCTGCTGGCACCGCCATGTCCTACTGCTTTGAGTGCAAGATGTTGATGAACACGGGGACCACTACAAGTCAGTTGATTCATGGCCTTTGTGCATAGCCACCCACCCACCCCTCCCCTCTCTCCCTTTGAAGCCTCCTCCTCGTCTCTTTTTCTTTGAACAACATGTTCTCACTTGCCTATTTCTCGAAACTTTTAATGACTTCTATAGATAAATGAAGTGAATCTGTATTGTTTCCCAGCTTCACTTGCGTATGTGAGTGTTTTCAAAGTGAGTCCTACTTTGTTTGCACATAAATGTGTGTATGTTTGCAGTAAAGCTTAAAAACTGATGTTTTTCCAGGAACTACACGTGCTAGTGGTAGCTAACAAGGCTCAAGGACAGATGCTTTTGGCCCTTTTGCAGTCAAAGAAATCAGAACATAGACATTTTACTTGTTTTAACACCAGTCAAAATAAAGTTCATATTTCTGAAACAGGAGCGGTTCACATCCAGAGAAATGAAGACAGTAGCCTGGTTGTAGTTCTTGATTTTCCAACTGCTTTACTTTCTGTTAGTGAAACTACATAATAATGAAATTGGACAAACCAGCAGTTGACAGCAGCACAACAGTCTGATTACTGTAAGCTTTGTTTGACAAAGTAAGGGGGCTGGCCATTAAAATGATTCGGTCTTTTCTGTCCTGTGCACGTGTATATGATGTGTGTGTGTGTTTGCGTTTGGTTTCTTGAACAGGAACCGCATGACCTGCTATGCAAAGCACATTCCGAACAGAAGTAGCTCACTTATAAAAAAAAAAAAAGCCTGCAACCCAGTTATCGTGTCATCATAGGTCTTACTTCATGGCGGAATTTCTTAATGGCTAGAGGCTTTTTGGAAGGAGTCAGCTAGTTATCTCGTGGTAATGTTTGGTCTGCCTTCTTTGTTGGGCACCAGTGTGCCTGTTTGAAGTCTGATTGTGTGTTGTGTGTGTGTGTGGCAGGAAGTACATCCAGTGCTCCATGTGTCGCTTTGCCACCAGCTGCAGCTTTGCCTATGCCACCCACATGATGGGCTTCCACTCCGGCCAGCTGTCTGCTCTTTCCCACAGCGTCCCTGTGGAAAGGGCCCTGCCCGCCCCAGTCTACTGTCTCTGTGGCTTCTCCAGCAAGTTTGGCAACAAGACTGGTCAGTACTACAAGTCATTACTACCCATAGCGTCACTGTCAACACAAACTGTGGTACCACAAAGTAACATGCAGTCACAGCACAGACATTGCTTGAGGACATCTGATTTTTTTTTTCTTTCTTCTTTTTTTTAGTTGTGGAAAGGATGTTGGAACAGTTTCAAGTCTTTAGTGGCTCGATTTTTGGACTTGGAAATGTTCTTTTTGTGTCCATTGATTGTATCATACATCAGAATTATAGTTGTCATGTCAGTACATATGTGGCTCTTTAATCCTGGTGGAGATGGAGGCACGTTTTTCATGGGAAAACCTTCAGTGGGACATGCAGTGGCCTTGCTCAAAGAAAAGGTGTGTTTCTGGTTTTTATCTTGGCTTGATGTTCTACAAATAAATTTTTTACTCCACATTTGACTGAGCACTGTGTGAAGTCCACCTCTCTCAGCCCAAGGCAACATGTCGGATTTTTTGTTGGAACTGAAGAGTTTTCAGAGCCCTCATAGTTTTCGTGTTACAATGAAATATGCTGTTTGGGTGTTTTGCTCTTTTATGAATGGTTAGGTGTTGTGTATGATTAGAAAGAGGCAAGAAAGAGATTTTCTCTGAAAGCAATAATTCAACAATTTAACAGAATGAAAAAAAAAATTATTACTTTGATCTTTGAACCAGAAAAGACTGTTTTAGAAAGTGGCCTTTTACCAGGTAAAATACTGATATCTTTGCAAATATATCCTGATAAAATGGAAAAAAAAAGATTTTATAAAGCTCACTTGTCTTCTTTCTAGATATCAAGGGGATGTAATGTAAGAGTGGGACAAATTTTTTCTTGAATCAAGATCAGGGCCTCGTCAGGCAATTTGAATCTCAACCAAGTCGTTTTTCACCAGAATAATGGCAGACAATTAAATTTCCACCCAAAATGTTCATTTGAACACAGTTATCTCGCCTCCATGATGTGTTCAAATCTTCAGTGGTCTGCAGTTTGACATTCTAATCAATATAGCTTTATCACAGCTTTAAAATTGGACAGCTAACCTGGAATTTTCATTACACTCTGTTATGTCAACTTTGTCAAAAAATTACATCCACATGAAAGTCATGATGAGACACTTCTGTAACTTCAACATTAGTTAAAACTTTCTGAATAAATCTATTTCTGTGTGAAATTCATGCCAATGCTACTGCTTTCACTGCTTGACTCTGGCATCTGCCGTATGCAGTGACTGGTCTGGACTCTTCTAACAACCACCCAGTCAAATTAAGTTTTGCTCAGAACCTGGACAAGTTCACATCAAAATGTTGCTGAATCATCGCTGCTTCCAGTGATGTGGATGGCTGAAGTGTCGTGACTCTTATTTGAATGACAATACCCATGGGGCAATTGCCTGCGCATACCCTGGTGTTAGAGCTCCATACATGCCTGTGCCTATCCTGTAGCTTGTAGCGCTGGTCACCTCATCGAATGTTGTGGTGGTAACCCGTTGTCTTTCCCATTCTGTCAATTGAATACATATTCAAATTAACCAATGATTTTTTTAAAACTGTTTATGTCGAAGGAATCAAACAAGTGTTGTGATGCATGATGGTGGTGTTGGTTTGCCGATAATAACTGATATTGGTGATTTTGTTGTGATGTGTAGGAGGACATTGGTTGTATGGTTATTGTGTTGTGGTATGTCTGATGACATTGTTTATGTGGTGACATTTTTTATGTATAGGATGACATCGCTTGTGTGGTGATGGTGTGAATATTTTTATGTGCTGGGGTTTTTGATGTATAGGATGAAATTGCTTATGTGATGATGGTGTGATGAATGGGATGACATGGTTTGGTGACATTGCTGGGTTATGTGGTGATTGTGTTGTGATATGTGTGATGGCTTTGGTTATGTTCTGAGGGTGTTGCGATGGGCAGGATGGCATTGGTCATGTGGTGAGGGTGTTGAAATGCGCAGGATGGCATTGGTCATGTGGTGAGGGTGTTGAAATGCGCAGGATGGCATTGGTCATGTGGTGAGGGTGTTGAAATGCGCAGGATGGCATTGGTCATGGTGAGGTGTGAAATGGCAGGGTGGTTGGTAGTGTGAGGGGTAATGCGCAGGATGGCATTGGTCATGTGGTGAGGGTGTTGAAATGCGCAGGATGGCATTGGTCATGTGGTGAGGGTGTTGAAATGCGCAGGATGGCATTGGTCATGTGGTGAGGGTGTTGAAATGCGCAGGATGGCATGGTCATGTGGTGAGGGTGTTGAAATGCGCAGGATGGCATGGTCATGTGGTGAGGTGTTGAATGGCAGGAAGGCTTGGTCATGTGGTGAGGGTGTTGAAATGCGCAGGATGGCATTGGTCATGTGGTGAGGGTGTTGAATGCGCAGGAAGATGGTACATTGGTGTGATATGTGTGAGCAGGAAGCATTGGGCTGTGGTGGGGTGTGCATGCGCAGGATGACATTGGTATTTTGGTGATGTGTTTGACGATGCTGGCTATTGTGGGTTGTGTGTGGTGTTAACAGCAACCACCTGGTGTTTTGCTCCAAGAGGACAGGCTACCTAAACAAGCCAGAAGCACCCCGCCAGAGAAACCAGGGCCAGGTAAGGTGACAGCCTGCAGGGGAACCAGCTACACCAATCCTTATTACTGACACAAGCTTGGAACAGACCCTGCTTCATGCCGTTTTTATGTGCACTCACTGACCCCTCTTCCCTCCCCCCCCTCCCCCCATGTTCTCTGTCCCTTCTTCTGTCCCAGTAGGGGTGCCAGAGAGTCTTTAAGTACAAATGCTGTCTTTTTGTCCAAACATTCTTTGCTAGTAATTTTCCTTTTCCTGTCAGTCTCTGATGTTTGATTTTTTCTCTCTCTTCATCTTTGTTTACTGTGCTTGTCATCTTTTCAGCCTTCGTGGCCCACCCCCTGCCTGCGTCCAATTCATAGCACGTCTTCTGATCTGTTTTGATCTGATGACGTGGGAATGAGCTTGTGAAAACTATTCAGGCTGGGCGCTTGTGTCCATTCTGCAGTGTGTGCCAGTAAGGCTTTCTGTACATCGTTTGTGGCATCCTGTCTGTTTTTCATTGGTATCATGTGCTTTAGTCGTCCAAAATGGAGGGTAACAAATGAAGTGAAAGGGCTGGCACCTTCAGTACAACCCGGTGTTGAGTGTCTCTTGCCTCTTGTATCGCACATACAATCTTCTCTTATATTCATCTAGCATGCCAGTGAAAGGAAGATGAGGGACAGTATAGTTTGATGCAGTTTTATTTGTGTGATAGTAACTCACAGCTGTAACTTGCTGAGAAGGGAGGTAAAAGGAGAATGTGCAGAATTACTTGGAGAAAAATCATGAGGAGGATACTTCAGAATTTCTTTAAAAAAAATCCATATTGTTTGTTATTGTGAGGAATGTGTGTGGTTTGCAGATGAGATAGACCCGCGCCGGAAGCCAGACGCATCCATATTAGATGTCCTGGGTTTGGTGAAGAAGCAAATCGTTGTGAATACCAGTATGTTATTTGATAACTATTTGTCTGTCTGTCTCTTCTGTGTGACGGATTTGTCAGGTATTGTTTGGGGGACCATCTTTGTATATATACAACACTTATGTGAATTATAATGACCTCAGGTCACATAGGAATGAGGCTGCATGCACTATATAGTTTATGTATATATTACAACAAAAAATTTTTTTTTAAATAAACCATTTTGTTTTAATTAATTTTTTTTTTTTAATTTGAAATCAGGTAACATACCAGCATGAAGTTTACACTTTGCTCCATCTGAAAATGTTGAAGTTCTGAATTTTTTAGCATTAGTGGTAGTTCGTTACCTCTGAGACAATGGACATTGGATGCTGTAGCATGATCCTATTGTGAAAGGGCGGGGCATTTGGATCAGGATTAAGTCTGAATATGTTTGGGGGTTGTTTGTGTTGTGTGCGGTGTTGTTGTTGTTGTAGTTGATTTATAGTCTGTTCACACTTGGTGATATTAGACTTTACAGGGGGGGGGGGGGGGGGGGGGGGGGGTTGGGGGAGGGGGAAGGAGGAGGACAGGAGGGAGGAAAAGGTAAGAAATAATGTCAAGAACAGTACAAATTTAAATATAAACAACACTATCATAATTATAAAAATATGCTAATTTGAGATTGAGAGATAATTTTTGCAATCTCGACAATTTCTGAACTGAAAGAAATAGCGTGAACCGGTTTAGATTTCGAAATTTCAATGTTTGCTTTTGAATAAAAAGCATTTAAAATGGGGCAATGGAAAAGTATATGTTCACCAGATAATGGCTTAGAACATGCACACGCTATATTTTGGGAATATTTGGTCTTCCAAGAGTTAAAACGTATCTTGTATATTAAACTAGAAATATGTCTAGGGTATGTTTCCATTACACATTTATCTTGAGACTTCTCAATTCGGAAACAGCTTTCCAATAACGAATGCATTTCATATATATCTAACTTCAAATTATTTTTTTCAGCATTGCCCATTACCCGCGTCTGGCTAGTTTATCTGCTATTTCATTCCAATAAATACCGCAGTGTGAAGGGACCCAGCAGAAGACTATATTTATTCCTGTGGAAATAATGTAATTAATTAGATGCTTTATTTCAAAGATTACATCTTTCCGTGTATGTGTGTGTGTTTCATCTTATCTTCAGTGTCTTGGGAGCTGGAATATCTCTGGTAGAGTGCCAGACTCATAGTTTTGGTGATCCTGGGGTTGCGGGTTGGAATCTCCGCCGGGCCGTTTTGGTACAGGGGGATTTTTCCTCCGAGTTAACATTAGTTCTTACTCCATTTCCCATACAGTGCTTCAGATGAGACTATAAACCAAGGTTCCGTGGTGTGAACGCACGCAAAACATCCTGCACACACGTAAAATCCCATCACCAACTTTTGAAAGAGAAGCTCAGTTTGGCCGTTGGTATGAATGACATGTTACACATAACATGCACCTTCCCCAAAATTGGAGTATGGCTGCCTTAAGGGAGGGGGGGGGGGGGGGGGGGGGGGGGGGGGGGGGATAAAAACCGGTTTATACACACAAAACTCCACTCCCTTTGTTTGGTAGATGGGATTAATCCTTGCCTGTCTGTACAGGGAGTGTCCGCAGGCGTATCGGCCTGCATAACATGGGGAAAAAAAATCCAATGCCATACTAGTGCAGACCTGCCTACCCTTCCGTAATCGTCCGTAATCTTACGGAAATTAACCCCCCATTACGGAGGTACGATTTTCCATGCGAAATTACGGAAAAGAAAATTGAAAAACTACGCAAATTCCAGACTCGAAAAATTGTCGACTGCTAGACCTTTCCGAGACCACAGAGTAACTTCCCTTGACTCAAGCCGAAACCACAGATGGTTCGGAACTTGCGATTGGTCATTGTGGTGCTGTGGGCCAACACGACGCGCCATCACATCTGTGCGCGCCATTCGAAGCCTTTTGTTCAGCCATTGTAAGACAAAGTTTCAACCGATTTTTTGCCGGCGATTGTGAAAATGGCGGAGAAATCTTCTAAACGTTTGCATGAAACCGACGACGAGGGTTCGAAAACCACTGTGCCACAACGGAAGAAGGCGAAGAAGCAAGTGTTCCGAAGTAAATACACGCGGACTTGGCCTTGTCTTTTGCAATCCAAAAAACATGGACCTGGATTTGTATACTGCTCGGTGTGCAATTCAGACTTCTCCATCGGACATGGGGGAGCAAATGACTGCAAGCGCCATATCTCGGGGGAAAATGCACAAAGAGACAGCTGCGAGTGCCTCCAGTCAGAAGATCACATCGTTGTTTACGAAATCCAGCGAGAGCAGCCGTCAGACCCACACACGGAAGATCACCAACGCAGAAAGACTGTTGTGTGAGCTGATCTGCGAAAACAACTTGTCCCTGAGCTGTGCTGACAAGATAGTGGCGAAAATGAAAAGGATGTTTCCAGAAGAACCTCACTGACCAAAGGTCTACCCTGCACCAGGACACCATTGAGGCACTCCTTGTTCTCAAATCCCGGCCTGCAGAGAACACAGATCTTGAACCAGAGGAACTGGACCATCTCAAGAGTGCCTACTCCAAGCAGCAGGCACAATACAAGGCTTAGTGCACAACACACACACACACACACACACACATACACACACTTTTTTTTTTTTTTTTTTTTTGGGGGGGGGGTTGTACATTAGGTTCTTCATCAGTGGTGTCATCTGTGGTGACTGCTGTGTAAGTTACAAACTGTCAAGTATATCACCTTTGAATTGACTGAAACTCCTGTCCTGAGTCCGTCATCAGCCATCATCCCAAGGTATTTTAATTCTGCTTTGTTGTTTTTGTTCCTTTTTTACTGTTTATATTTTTTGTTAAAATGTAGTTGGAGTTTTGTACACATTATTTGTTCAAAAACGCCGTGTATTACGCGTCCGTGGAATTACTGAAGGAAAATGCAAATTACTGAAAATCTCTGTGGTTAGTACTGATGAGCATAACATGAGGTAGGCAGGTCTGCTAGTGGCATTCTTTCAGACTGCTCAGTCTCCATACACAGCCACATCCGAAGATTTGCAGGCTGGGCGCCACAGTCTGTAGGGAGCAGTCCATAACAGGTCTTCATGGGGCACCCCTCCCCTCTCCTCCCCAGAGGAGCCTATCCCCTTCCAGTAGTGCCTGTTGTGACACAGCATATGCGGGGCACTACTTCTCTTGGTCGTTGTTGTTGATCACAGTGACGGCAAAGATGATGATGCCAGTTCCACTCTGGTCCGAGTCAGCGTGACAGGGCTGTGGTTTACACTTTTTTTTTCTGGTGATGTATCCCAGCATCTCCTAGTTCCAGGAGATACATACGCCTTCTGTGTTGATCAGGAAATTTTAGCAACACTCTTGAGAGATAACATCCACGAAGTGGATGAAACTCGACTGCATGGTTCAAATCTTCCCATTTTAGCCCATGGTACACTCAGCTCTGAGTAGGAGCTGGACAGGGCCATGAAAATACATGCCTCTGGTGGGACTGGAACCACAACCTCTAGCCTGCAAGACTTCAGTGTGAACCATTGGACCAGGGTTGCTGTTGTTAAATCTGGAGCATGTGAACAGGTCAGATGTTTGAGGATCATGGTCGTTTGAATATGAATATGTTTATCAGTGGTCAATTCTAACATGAAGTGCTGTTCAGTGTCGTTGCTAAATACAGGATGGTGCTAAGTGTCTTCAGATTTGGTTTTATATGAAAGTGTAGGAGTGACAATGCTGTTAACCACAGTATTGCACAGTACCTTGTAATACAGGCTCAAACTGTACCAAGCTCACCTGCATACAGATACTGGACAGTGTTACAGGTGTAAAGCAGAAACTGTCGAATACATTCTGCTCTAAAGCTGATAAGTTATAAGTTTCACAAAACTTGGAAGCTTCAGGTTGTTGTTTTTGAAGTGTTGGAAAAGGTCAAATTTCCTGAAAAGACAGACCTGCATGGAGTGAATGACAGTAGTCAAGGGGACTGGAAATTAAAGAAGCAGCCAGTTGAATGACATCTCCAAGAGTATCTGGTAACATATCCAGTATTGAAGATGATGTGTTATCACACCAATAGTGTTTGCCAGGGGAAGGAGGACAGACTCCCTCTGTTTGAATAGCTGCTTGAGCCTTGGTGGCTAGGCCTTGGTGGTCAAAGCATTCTCTTGATTCAAGGTTCCTGGGTGTAGTTCCAGCCGGTGACGGTATGGTTATGAATTAATTTCTCTTTGGAATCAACATCTGTACTTGTACTAACCTGTCAAAGTTTTGGCATGAGACGTTAAACTTAGCTCCTTCTTAGGAATGGAATCTTCAGAAGAAGAAAAAATAAAACGATAAAACTTTGCATGCGCGTTGAATCCTGTCGATGACTTGTGTGAATGGATTTGTTTAAAAAGAAATTAGCATACATGTTGAATCCCATTAACTTGACCAAGATGACTTGTGAAAAAATAAATTGAACACTTTTTCGGCTTGTTAGGTTTGTGAGCAGATGTTGTCTCAGGAGCTGGAGCAAATGGGTCAAATGCCACGTCTAAACATGTTATACTACAATTACCTGTATTGAAAGGAAATGTAAGAGTCACCCTTTAGGGGTGGATCAACAATTGACAGAAAATGGGTGGACAGGCTTGTCAGTAGTTAAAAGGTTCAGTGTGGTTTGATGTTTGTTGAAGGTGTGGAAGAGGAGGAGCCTGTGCCTGTCACAAAGAGCATTCCTGGTAAGTGCCCAGCTGGGTCCAGGCAGCGGTGGTGGTGGTGGTAGTCCCGGCTTTTCAGACATGAATTTTAGGCAGGCTTTTCACCTTCCTTGAACCCCTAACCTGCTGCTTTCCTGACCTCTGACCCAATGTGTGTGTTTCGTTTTGTCTCTTATTTTGGTTCTTTGAATGCCATTGTAGCAAGTCAAGAGGAGAAAATGGTAGACTTTCCCAAGAGTTGACAGTGAAATTTTCTTTGCTTTGTGAAATGGAAGATAAGTATGTGGTGATGTACCTTCACTTTTTAGTAGATTTAAGATACAGTTTCAGTCAAGTTGGGCAGATTGTTTTCATTGCTCTGAAATTTCATCCAGTTATTGATCATTTTTGTTTACAGTATCTCCTGAAGAAAAAAAAATGATGATTTCAAATTGGTTATTGCTGTCATGTTCATGTATTTTTTTTAAAAAAAAAGCTTCCTCTGAGATTAGGAGTTGTGGATTGAGATTTTCAATATTGTTCATTTTTCTTGCATTGGAGGGTTTTGTGTCAACAGAGATCTCAAACAGATTTGCTGACTGTTACAAGCTTTTCACAACTTTTTTTTTGGTAAACAGTGGTCAAGTGGGAGATAATGCTGATGATAAATGAATTAATTCACGGTTGTGACGATTCCTTCCCATACACGTCAAGTGGGATGAGTTTCTTAATAAGAGCCATTGAGGCTCCAAGCTTGAAGATGAATGAATTGCTTCAGCTGTGCTCAAGCCCAGTGAAATTCTGAAGTAACTGTCATCTAAAATTGACAGATTTCAGGGGACCGTGTCTTTTGCTGGCTGCCACATTAGAAGATGCATGTATGGTCAAACGTACATATGCAGGCACACACACACATGCTTATCCACACTCTTTGCCTCACAACATGCAGTCTGAACTGAGAGTTCTGTGGAAGATTTAACCAGAGCTATAAAACAAACTCAAGTATACACTTAGATATGGCCTGTTCCCCCAGGTGGTCATAAACTGAACCGTCATGTTGGCTGCACTTAAGAACTTGTGTATTGCAGATACTGAGGGCAGAGCACACCTCGCATCGTTCACTGAGGAGTATATGATGCAACATCTTGATCAGGTAGAGCTTGTTTGTGTTAGTGTGTGTGTGTGTGCTTTTGAAAATATGGGAATGAAGAGTTTGGCATATTTATGATTTGAAGTAATGATTTGAAGTTAGATTGAGAGGTGACATAATTATAATAGTGTGTTTTGTGTGAATGTGTCAAAGATCAGCCATATGTCTTCTCTAGACACAAGAGGAAAATTGAATTCTTCTTGCTTGCCTACTTTTTTGTAACTTTTTTTTTCAATTTCACAAGCCTAAAAATGATTTCCCAAATCCCTATGTAATGACTAAATGAGAGAATCCTTAACTAATGAAAACATGCATCACTCAAGTTACTTTTTTGGCAAGGATGAGATTAAATGTTCTTAGTAAAACCCAAATGATCTGTCTTGAATGCCCTCTGTGAATCATTCCAAGTTATCAGTTATAAAAATGTTTTCTGTTAACCTTTGACTGCTACATTGTTTTGCGGTCAAATATTCCAAACTACCAGAATGATTTTCTAGAGCAGAAGACAATGTGAATCCTGAACAAGACTGCAGGGAACACAGTGTTCCATACTGGTCACCATTTCATATTTCGATCCAGCGGTGGATACAGTTTGATGTGCATGTGTCCATGTTGGATGTTCCACTGACCAGCATTTTCCTCATGACGGTCATCAAAGTCATTGTCACATATGTATGAATTGATTACAGAATCATTTTCCTGAAGTCAAGATTTGAGATATTTTTGAGTCCTTGTTGTCAGTTTTGTGGATCTTGCGTTGCTGAATCACCCACAGTCATGTCAATATACTGTCTTTATCATTGTTTCTTGTTTTTGTAAGTTGTACAAGATAAAGATGAAAATTTTAAAAGAAATTGATTTTTCTATACTGTTCTAAGGCGGTCGAAATGGTGCTTGCAGGAACTAAAGTTCCCACTCCAAATGCTTGCTTGAATGCTTGATGCTTTCCAAATAGCCAGTGCTGTAACAGAAAGTAGACTGACCCTTCAGAAGGCAGATCAGTTGTTTAAACCGCAACTTGACCCTTTCACACCCTGTCTGCTGATACGCTGAGTAGTTGGTTGGCTTGTGATGCTGTTGTTGTCACTTTACCTTCGGTTGAGAGAGACCACCAGTACAGCTCCTGCCTGTGTTTCCACGGATGAGGAGACCAAGGTGAAGGCAGCACCCCAGACATTACCACCAGACATGGCTTTCAAGGAGGATGCCAGCACAGACAACGCTTCTCACCAGCAGGCACCAGACATCCACAAGGCAGCAAGTCCTCCACCTCTGGAGGACTCCTCCTCTGCCCAAAACCTACAGCTGCCTACTGTGAAGGAGGGGGAAGACGAGGTTAAGGCACAAGAACACTCAGAAAGTGTGGGGCAGGAGTTGGAGACTGATAAAGAAGCTACGTTAGCTGAAGGAGAGTCAGAAAATATGACACAGGAGTCAGAAGCTACGTTAGCTGAAGGAGAGTCAGAAAATATGACACAGGAGTCAGAGGCTGAGAGGGAATCCACATTAATTGAAGAACAGTCAGCAAGTGTGAGGCAGGAGTCGGAGACTGATAGAGAAGCCACATTAGCTGAAGAACCATCAGAAAGTGTGAGGCAGGAGTCGGAGACTGATAGAGAAGCCACATTAGCTGAAGAACAGTCAGAAAGTGTGAGGCAGGAGTCGGAGACTGATAGAGAAGCCACATTAGCTGAAGAACAGTCAGAAAGTGTGAGGCAGGAGTCGGAGACTGATAGAGAAGCCACATTAGCTGAAGAACAGTCAGAAAGTGTGAGGCAGGAAAGAGAGATTGATGAAGCTACAGCAGAACTGGAGACTGAGGACAGAATGGAGACGAGGGAGTCAGAGCCTGATAAAGAAGCTGTGGTAGCAACAGAGACTGAGGACTGGATGGAGAGTGAAGAGACAGAGCCGTTTTGTGAGGATAAGGTCACCTCCGTAACTGCTGCCATCCCCAGAGGAAGGCAACTCTGAGAACCTGCCAGATGACGTGATCCATGAAGAAAAGATGGAAGTGGAGGAGGATCATCTGAGCACAACAGCTCTGGAAAAAGACAACTCTCCTTGTCCAGATGGAGATCATCAGGAAGCGGGAGACATGACCACCGAACTTCAGCTTCAAGAAACTGGAGAGAGAGCGGAAGAAAAGGAGTTGATGGAGACTGATGAAACTTTACTGGAAGAGGATCAAGACAAGTCAGCCAGGATGATGGTTCAGTGCAAGCGCAAACTGCTCACGAGGATGTGGACAATGGCAGGTCGCCTCAATCCCTGGCCCAGGAGCCAGAGTCTGCCAAGGACCAGGACCTGACCATTGAAGAGGAAGAAGAACTGCTGGGCACAGGCAAAGAGGAGGCTGGTCCGCCTCAGGCCCAGGATCAGGAACCTTCTACACAAATGGGGGCTGAGGTCTTTTCTCCTGGGGAAGGCGGAGATGCTCCCCGAGGAAAATGATGCTTTAGCAACAGCATCGGACGAGGTACTGACGCTGGATGAGTACATGGAAGGAATAGCAGAGGCAGACAATGAAGCAACGTCGGAAGAGAAGGAAACGGTGCCAGAAGACAACCAGAAACTGGTTCCAGAGGAAAGCAAGGAATCGAGACAGGACGACAGGGAAGCAGTGACAGAGGAAGCAGAAGATACATCTAGGGAGCAGGAGCAAGAAGCGATTTCTGAAAGAACTGAAACCCAGATTGGAGACCCGGAAGGAGAAGCAGAAGGCGCAGCAGCTGAAGAACCATTACCAGCCAAAGAAGGTGGAGAAAGCACATGCGCGCCTGATACAGACGATAACCGGATTAATGCAGATGACCAAGCTGTCTCAAAGAAAGACGATCATGTTGACATCGGTGAAAAAACAAAACCAGAAGATGACGGTGACCGCAACAGAAATCCAGAACCGGAAGACTACAAGGAAGAGAAGAGGCCGGAACCAACCACAGAGGACAAGGTGGCTGACCAGACTTCTGGTGATGCATCATCAGCACCTGCTCAAGAAGTTCTAGAAGATTCTGCAGAAGCAGAACCTCCAGAGGAGCAGAAGATGGGAGCAGTGGAGAGACGGACAGCACCAAGAGGACCAGCGCGAATTCATCCACAGGAGCCGGTGGTTCAGGTCCTGCAGGCCCGTCCTCGCAGAACAGCTCTCTGCCCGGACAACCTGAGGAGAGTGATGCTGTAAGAGAAGACAGACCAAGCCCAGTCACAAGGTAAGACAACGTTGGGAATACTGGGATCTGTTGAAACAAGATTTTTTTTCCTTTTTTTTTTTTTTCCGCTGACTTTATCATCCAAACCACCTCAGTTACATTGCACCCATGCCGCTCATTCTGGCTCCCCATCCCACCACAGACCCAGCACTGGCAGTCCACTTGGAGCAATGTTAAGTCATTATGAGGCAGCACACCAGAGGAGACACTGCTCTGTTGCCGAGTCACTTTGGTGGTGTTACGTGGAGCCTGTTCTGATCCAACGTACGCTGGATGCTATCGGCCAAGCCTCCACCTAATGACAGTGGTTAGTTGTGAAGCCAGTGTTAGGGAGCTGTCCTTCAGGAGAGTGCCACCACATCTGTCCAGTGACAATTCCCATGAGTTTGCTGAGACATTGATATGGAGAGGAAATTTAAACTAAAGTCACCATGAGAGCAGCGCATGAAGAGCCACAGAATTTGAGACTTTTGTTTTTAAATTCTGATCGATGAGGATGATAAAGATGATACTAGGAATCCATTCTGGTCTAAGACTGCATGTCAAGCTGTACACCATGCTCACTTACATAACATATCCTGCCAGGCCGGTTAGTTACAGACACTTGCGGAGTTGGTCAGGAAATTTGAGCAACGCTTTCAGAGACGCATCCATGACTGTGTGTTCGCAGTCTTCCCAGTTGAGCCTATAGCAAATTCAACTTTGGGTAGGATCGGGTCGGGGGAGAGAAGATCTCACAAATGAATGGCTCTGAAGGGAATCAAATGCATGACCTCCCAGCTGGGATACACAAAGCTAACCAGTCCACCTGTGTTGAAAAAAAAAAAAAATTCAAATGTTGTAGTCCAATCAAACTGAAAAGAAGGAGAAATGATTGGACCAGAGATTTTTAGTTTAAAATGAGGTATTATACCTTCACACACTTCTGTTGTTCTCACATTTAAAATTTACTAATAATTCTTTGAGTTTTTGGTTCCAAGATCATGTTTTCAGACTTTGTGTTGTGTTAGCGTCATATACTCTGCAATGTCATACTCTTGCAAGCCTCATTGCTGATTCTGTCTGGCTGAATTTTCATGGCTAATGCTTCTTCTTCTTCCTCGTTCGCCATCCCGTTAGATGAGCAGCCGGTGTCCTTGATGAAGGCTGCCGTTCGTTGCAGCTCCTCCAGGGTGCCGTACAGCTTGGCTTCCACTGCTGTCGGTGTTGGCCAGTACTTTCTCCTGGATGCTGCATACGTCGTACAGACTTGAAGGATGTGGTCAGTTGTCATTGGTCCCTCACCACAAGGGCACTCTCCACACTGTCCAATGCCAAATTTTGTGTGCATGTGGTGGAGCAGGCGATTGTGTCCAGTCCTCAGGCGGAAGATCTTGACCTGTTCCCGTCGTCCCAGCAAATGGTATGTGTCTTCTGGGTTGTATTTGGGATGCAGGAGGCGCCATTTTTTTCCTTGTTGTGCCTTGATGATTGTCCTAATTTCATCGTATGACACCAGGTTGTTGGCCTGCTCCTTCTGTGCACCGTCTTTTGCCAGAATGTCCGCTTTTTCATTGCCTCTGATACCACAGTGTGCTGGTACCCATTGTATCACCACTTTCTCCACTCTGGCATCAGGGCAACAAGGGCTGAAGTGAGATGGTTCTGTTCTTTGCAGCGGGAGTTCTTGAGGGCTTGGAGCACGGAGAGAGCGTCAGAGAAGACCACCACCTGCCCCGTTGTTCTTTTGGAGTTCTGCAAGACTGTTGTGGCTGCCTCACAGAGGGCTTCTCGCTCAGCTCGGAAGTTGGTGGAGTATTTTCCTGTTGGAATTGCAATTTCTTCATCTTCGTCTTTGTATCGGAGGAAGATTCCAGCTCCACCATCCCTCGTTGCCTCTGTGGCGGAGCCATCTGTGAAGACATGGGTCCAGTCTTCCTGGGGATACTGGTTGCAGATGTACTCCATGGCCAGAGCTTCCTTTGGGTGTCTGATGTATTCCTCTCTTCTCCACTCCGGGAATGCTGGTGACGATGTTGGGAACCTGCCTCTTCCAAGATGGGTGGGTGACATTTGCCAGGATAGGCTTTGCTTCATGTTCCATCAAGACTGGAGTTTGTCTATCAAGCATCTTGACTGGTGATGAAGCTGCCTCTTTCAACCGCTCTTGGTGGTCTGCTCATTCTGTTGTTCATTGGATGGTTTCAAGGCGTTTGAATTTTGCTGCTTGGATGAGGATCTTTGTGTCCCTTCTGTCCTCCAATGACTGTAGCCAGTGGTCTCTTCCATCTTCAGGATTGGGGGGGATCTCACAGACCTGTTTACTTTCCGTTTTCGCCGGGAGATTCTCCCGTTTCGTAGGTCACATCCCGGTCTCCCGGTCATAGCATCGATCTCCCGATGTCCGATTTGGTTTTCTCCCGGTTTGCGCCGTCTACGCACTCGGCAGTTTGAAACAAGGCACTTTCAAAAGAAACCCCGAGGTCTGCTCGCGCTAGGCCTCGGCACTAGGCCTAGGCCTAAGCGACGCATAGATAGGTTAGCATCACGCCGGCAGCACACATGCTGCCTAGCGTACAGTACAAAGATGCTTGTCACTCTTTAGTGCGAAAGGCTCGAAAAGTATCTGCATTCAAGATGGCGGCGAAAGAAGCGAAGCTCATGAAACGGACAGTGAAGATGACACTACTGGGCGTGAAGATAGCCATGGAAGTGGAAAATCATCGGCGAAAAAGAAGAAATATTTACAACGATTCAAACCATCGTACTCGAAAGATTTTCCGGGATTAGTGGCATCACCCAAAGGCGAAGATTTTGCGTTTTGCGAAAGTGCAATGTACACTTCGGAATTGGGCACGGCGGAAACAGCACGACATAAAACCCCACATCCAGATGAGAACCACAAGTCGAACGCCTCAAGCAGACCTGACTACTGCTACGATTCGGCCGTAGCAACTACGTATTTGAGGGGTCTGCTACGGAGCTACGACGAGCGATAATTTTGCTACGTTTTTTTCAAAGTTAAAGTCGATCATGGCGTTTTAGTAGATTTTGCGCTTAGTGAGTAAGAGCAGTTCCGTTAGACGCGAGTGTTGAGCGGACTCGGTTTTCCTGTTCCTATCGCGCATGCGTGCAAGTCATTCAGTCTCTTCGAATCGATAATGGCGGCACCGGCGAGCGAAAGCGATTGTGAGAAGATTTCAACACCTCCACGACCTGGTGAAAGACGGTGTCTCGAGGGAAAGTGAAAGCGGGCCGAGCAAATGTAAACGTAAAAGAGTTCGTGCGGCAGAGCAGACGTTTAGGCAAAGTTACACGGAAGAACGGCCTGCATAGTGAAAAGTCATAATGGCGATCCACACTATACCTACTGTAATTTGTGCAAAGTTCAGATCTCGGTGAAACACGGGGGCAGGAATGATGTCTTCAACCACGTAGAGACGAACAAACACAAATCCAAAATTGTGAAACAGAACAAAGCTATTGGATCGTACTTTGTTTGAAACCTGGCCGAGGTCTTGTCTTGTTGCGTGCATGGATGAGTGGAAGGAAGTTGCGGGCCTGAGCTGCCTACTGCAGCCTGGGGCCAGCTAGTCCATAGTAATGAATGAAAGCGACCGTGGTAGCCTGCTGGCAGCTCCGCACTTAGTTTTTACCTTTTTTTGGGGGGTTTGCTTTTTTTTGTGTAGGCTAGTGAGTAGGTAAGTTAGGGGGGGGGGGTGTCACTTTGTGGTATGAATGTGTGTAATCTCATGTTTATGAAAAGGAATTAGAATAGGGTTTTTTTTTGTTGTTTTTTTTCAGCAGATCCCCGTTTATAGTCTCATAATAATCAGGCCTGTTGATTGTGGAGACTCAACGGAAGAAGAAGAAGAGGAAGAGGTAGTGGCTACTGGTTAGAGGGTCTTTGCTACTGGAAACAGAAGTCTGTGCTACTGGAAATGGTTTGCTGATGTAGTCAGGTCTGCTCAAGCAGCGATGTGGACGGATAACTCAGTTTTTTAGGGCCCGCTTCACCTGCGAAGAGGAAAAAAAAAATGCTGGAACTCCAGACCCACTCGTTTCCGAGGCAACGTTGTGTGGCATGATCGCTGAATGCAACTTGCCGTTGGCGTCAGCTGACATAGTACTGGATCAGTTCAATGAGTACCAGTGCACAGATGTGTCATCGTGTGCAGAGGATCGTGTGGATGAAACCTGGAAGAAGATCGGCAGTCTGAATGATGGTCAGTTCCTAGCACTCTCCCATGTCATGAGGGGCATCCTGACCATTCCTCACAGCAATGCACACTGCCAGAGGCTGTTCTCTTGTGTGAGGAAAAACCGAACACCCAGAGACCCAGCCTTGGGGATTCCACCGTGGAGAGTCTGCTGATCCTCAAGTCCACCCCAATGACTTGGTGGAGGATGTTCAGAGTTTTCAGAAACCTCTCTGAAGAAGCTGAAGTCTGCTTATGCCAGCAGCCTGAAGCAGTGAGATCCTTTCAGTCATGTCTGTCCCCCCATCTCCACCACCTCCCTCCACCTACCCCTTCTTCAGAGTGAGATAATAGTAAATACCCAAGTTCTGTATTTTCTTCCTTTCCCCACCCCCTACTTCAAAGTGAGATGACATTCAAGGACTGTGGTTTTTCCTCCTACCCCACCCCCCTACTTCAAAGTGAGATGGCATTCAAGCACTGTGGTTTTTCCTCCTATCCCCACCTCCTACACCAATGACCTAAGTTCTGCAAGTATGAGAGTATGGCTATTTCAGCGCTTCTTTGGTGAGTTTTTGTTGTTTTTCTTTCTTTGTTTGCTTAATAACATTTTAGCTTACTTTTTAAAGCTGTCATATATACTCTCAATTAAATACTGCTATGAGTTGATATTGTACTCTTTGCCTAAGAAGAAATGCCGCGAAGAAAAAACGCCGCGAAAAATCTACTGATTTGGGACATGCAAATCTACTGACTTGGGAGGTCCAATCTACTGAGCAAGTGAATAGGGGGGTAAACAGGTCTGATCTCATGGCGCCAGTTATGACACGCTGAGCTTGGTTCTGTATCTTATTGAGATGGTCGAGGTTAGACTTTTCAGCTGATGCCCATGCTGACGTCCCGTACTCAACTACAGGTCGGACTCTCCCTGTATAGAGTCTCTTCAGGATACGTTCGTCAGCCCCCCAGTCCGTCCCCGCAAGTTTCCTCATGATCGCCAGTTTCAACTTGGCCTTGCTACAGCATCTGGTGATCTGCTGTTTCCAAGTGAGCCCGCGCGTCAAAGGTCACTCCCAGGTAGGTAGGTGTGGGTTCCTCTGCAAGCCTTTGGTTGTTCAGTGTCAGCTTCGCCTCTTGCTTCTTGCTGGATAGGCTGAAGACTGTGTAGGTTGTTTTGCTTGAGTTGACAGAGACAAGCCATTCCTTGGTCCAGTCGCTGATCTTGTTGAGCGCAGTCTGGAGGCGTTCCTGTGCTGTGGTGGTGTACTCTTCAGAGCACCAAAGCACCAGATCATCTGCGTAGATCGCTCCTCTGACCCCTTTTGGCAGTTCTCTGACGATGTCATCTATGAAGATGAGAAACAGCTTTGGCGAAAGGACTCCTCCTTGTGGTACTCCCTGTCTCAGCACCTTCTTCTTGCTCTTTTGCCCTGAATCTTTACTCGGGCTTGGCGGTTGTGTAGGTACTGGCTGATCCCGGTGTACATCCTCCCAGACACACCACATCGCCGTAGTTTGAGCCTAAGTCCGTCCTTCCAGACTTTGTCGAACGCCTTCTCCATGTCAATCCAGACAGCAAACGTGTTCTTCTTTTCTTGGAAAGCGTCCTCAATGCTTTGCGTGATGAATGTGATCTGGTCTTCTGTTGATCTGTGTTGGCGGAAGCCTGCCTGTTCAGGGCTCAGCAGCTGATGCTCCTCAAGGTGCCAGACAAGCCTTGTGTTGACAAGTCTCTGCATCAGCTTTCCTAAGCAGCTTGTAAGGCTGATGGGTCTGTAGCTGTCAGCCTTCGACTTGTCCTTTCCCTTTTTGTAAATGGGGATCATGTCTGCTTCCCTCCAACACTGTGGTACTGATGCTGTCTTCCAGCTGGAGTTAAAGATTTTTAGAAGGACTGCCTTGCTCTTCATCCCAAGATGCAGAATCATTTCATTTGTGATTCCGTCTGGTCCAGGTGACTTCTTCAGACTGAGGCTCTGCAACGCTTCCTCCAGCTCTTTCTCTGTGAAAGCTGTGATCATGACTTCCTCTTGGGGCTCTTCCTCATGAAGTTCACCTTGGGCCCTGTGCACTGCAGCTCTATGTTCAGGAGGGGCTTCCAGATTGCTGATGTTTTCATAGACGTCTATGAAGTGGTCTGCCGCTTTCTTTCCAGAGAGATAATTTCCATTCTCTTGTATTGTTATAGTGGTGTGACTTGTTGTTTCATTACAGAGGGTTCTAGCCAGTTTCCACAGCTTGCTGCCATCCCTGTCGAGATTTAGGCTTTCAGTTTTCTCTTGCCAGCTTTTTCTTGCAGCTTGTGCGCAGGACAGCTTGTATCTGGCAGTTACTTCCTTCAGTGCTATGTTATTCTCCAGTGATGGCTGCTTTTCTGCTCTGTCCCTGGCTTCCGTAACGACATCTTCCAGATTCTGAAGTTCCTCCCTCCAGTAGGGCTTGTAGTCTTTACGTGCTCCTCTTGGGATGGATTCTGTAGCAGCTTTCAAGACGGCCTTTGTGAGTCTCGAACCATCTTGTTTGAGTCTTCTGCCTGATGTTGATTGGCTTTGTGTATGTATCTGTGAGGGTCTCAAAGAGAGTCCAGTCCGCCTTTCTATAATTCCAGCGAGGAAAACATTTTGCTTGTGGACACTGTAAGTTGAGGTTGATAGAGAGTTTGACGGGCTTGTGGTCACTTCCTCCAAGCTGGTTGCAGACTGTTCTTGTGGTCCTGACGAACAGGTCGTTGGTGGCGAACGCTAGATCTGGTGTTGATGTGGTCATCCAGCGTCTAGAGTTTGAAGGTGGGTTCATCATCTTCTTGGTTGATGAGATGAAGATGTGTGTCAATCTCCCAATCCTCAACTTCTTCGCCTCTCTTGTCCGTCTTTCCCCATGCCCCATCTCTCTGAGTGACTGTTAAAATCACCCACCACCTCGCAGTTGTTGTCTGGGATGTTCATGTATGTGAGGGAAAGATCACGATCTTGAGGGCAATAGGCATTGTAGATCCTGATGTTGCGTTCCTTAAGGACAATATCAACCCCTTGGATCTCTGCCTGTTGATTGGTGTTGATCTTCGAGTTCTTGTGCGGCGATGGAATTCCGCACCAAGGTAAGCACCCCTCCTTTGCTTCTTTCCTCACGGTCCAACCTGATGGTCTCGTAACCCCTCACTTGAAAGCGATGGTTTACGGTCAAATGTGTCTCTTGGACACATGTGATGTCGATATTTTTTTGATGCATCCTTTCTGCCAAGCCAAGTTTCTTTTATGCACCCCTTCTGCATTCCACTGGAGAATGTTGAGCATTCTGGGCGGTACTGTTTGCTTGGCATCAGCAGGAGGATGAGGTCTCCTTCTTCGTCGCATTGGCATGCAGATTTTCTTTTGTTGACCACCGACCGCTTGGGGTGGGCCCCTTTGAGGCATAGGGCCCGGCTCCCGACCTCCCCGGCGGGTCTCCGAAGGTCGAGCGCCACATCGAAATTCTGTGGACTGCATCATCATGGAAGCGTGGATGCGTGGTATCGTGGTTTAAGTTGCGCCAGTGGCCCGATACCTCCGTCTTCAGCTGGAGTTTTCTTTTGGGGTGCTCATGGCCCGTACGTCCTGCCTGTGAGCACAGGGGGGGTTGTTTCTCCGAGGATCCCACCCCGGGGCTAGAGGTTATACCGCGCCTCTTGACCGCATGATGAGCCCGTCATAGAACACATGGGGTATTTCAGTGAGGACAACAGCGCCACCTGTTGACCCACCCCGTCCTGGTTAGGAACATCGCCAATTGGTCCGGGACTGTTTCGCAGCTAAAACCCCCCTAAACTGAGGGCCGTTCCCCTATCCGCCACCTTGGGGACCCACCGGGTTGGGGATGGTCGCCCCACTACTGAATTGGAAGCAGCCTGATCCCGGATGGCTAATGCTATAGTGAGATGTTCCTCAAAAGCATTTGCAGGTCTGCTTCCCTTCACTTTATGGCCAGACGCTGTATAGATGTGGTATCAAGTGTTTGCTCCGTCTTGCCCAACACCTTCCAGTGTTGCAGTGCTCTGGTATGGTTTGCCCTCCTTCCCACACTGTTGCCTTCTACAGCAGTACCATAGGGTCTTTTATTGCACTGGCCAATGAACTGTATAAGTCAAAACTTCTTCACTCATAGTCTTTTCTTTCTTTGCCCGACTGCAGCCTGTTATCTTAATCAGTGATACCACCTAACGAAGGACAGATTGGGTTGTTTCTAATCAAATGAATAGAGTAATAAAAAAGAAAGGATTGGGTTGTGTCTAGTCACTTAAATGGGACAGTGAAAGCGAAAGAACAGACTGGGTTAATTGGACCATGAAAGCAAAAGGGACACATGCGATCATGACTTGTCACGTAAACCCAGCTTGTCAAAAACCCACACTGAGTTGTCACTATTCCTGTAAACGGGCCACTGCAAGCAAAAGGAACAGACTGGGTTGTCACTAGTCACATAAATCCGACGGTGGGAAAAAGAACAGATTGAGTTGTCAACAATTATGTAAATTGGCCAGAGAAAGTAAAAAGAGCAAATTGGGTGGTCACTAGATCCAATCCTTTGCAGGGTAATTGCTGTATGCAGTTCTTTACTTGTACAGAGACGTGCTTGAGTGACAACAGTTGCGAACAATGTGCAGACAGGAGAGTGGGACAAGCCTGCTGCGCCACCTCCAGTGCCCCCAGTGTCTGGGTTGGACAAAGGGCAGGGTCCCCCAGGCAGCAGTCAGTACCACACCGCCCCTACCCTGGCTCCTCCAGTGACAGAGATCGACAACACTCAGGGACTACGACCACAGAGACAGGTTGGTGCTCTCACACACTGACTCCTTTGTTCTGTTAGTAATAATGATGATACAGTGTTCAGATACTGTGATATGTGGGCTTGGAGCTCATGTCGTTGAATTCCTTCGGAGGCATTTGTGGGATTTTTCAGCACCGACTATCTCCCACCTTTGACTGAGTGTGGTATGGGCTCAAGTGAGAAGCCTCATCTTTCTCATGGATGTGTCTCATGGAGTGTTTTTACGTTTTATGACCAACGCTGTTGTCGACTTAGTCTCTCAGGCCTGGCTGATGCCTGGATGTATTATGAAGTAAGAGTGGTATACAGCCATGTTACGCATTGACAGAGCAGACTTGAAGTGTGTAACATGCTTTCATCCTCAGTGATCATCATTTAAAAAGGAAAAAAAGAAGAAAGAAAATTCTGTGGCCCTTCATGCCCTGCTCTCATGGTGACCTTAGGTCTGATTTCTTCTCCCAACCCCCCTCCCCCACCACCACCCTCTCTTTTTTCTTTTGTTTGAAGATTGCACGTGTGAGAGGATGAAAAGCTCTCTCCCTGTCAGTTAACAGTGCAGTTCAGGATCTTGAATTATCTGCAAAGCTCCAGAACAACATTTTACATTAGATCTCTTGAAGAAATTACATTGGCTCAAATTCAGTTATAGAATTCACTATAAATC
Organism: Conus ventricosus; assembly: GCA_018398815.1. Taxonomy (NCBI): domain Eukaryota; kingdom Metazoa; phylum Mollusca; class Gastropoda; order Neogastropoda; family Conidae; genus Conus; species Conus ventricosus. Next base: position 37,759,690 of record CM031624.1, on the reverse strand, counting down.
TGCCGATCTATGTTTAAAGATTATCATACTTAAAACGCCATCGCTCTGACCTTTTCATAATATGTGGTCCTGCCCTTTCTCTCCATTCCTCCTTGGATGACCAGTATTTTGAATCCCCCTCTTTAACCAAAAGCAGTATGGTCCCAGAATACTCCTCAGTTTCTAGAATATTCTGGAGCTCAGTATCTTCCAATTACATCATGTCCCATCCTTCATGACTTTCAAGTTGACACTTAAAACTTTTGTGTGTAAAATCCAGTGGCAGAATGCCACTTGAAATTTTACTAAATTGCTGCCTGTCACTTGCACACATTTGCTTGTATATGAAAGAGCTGTTCATTGTGTTACGCTGTGTGTGTTAATGTGCGTGTATCACTCTGCGACACTGTGCCAGTGTGGATGAATGTGCACGCATGCGTGTGCACATGTGAGTGTATGCATATGTGTATACCTCAAGAATGTGGAAGCAGGGTGTGGTGTGTGTGTGTGTTTGTGGTTGTGTGTCCTGTATTTATTTTAGATGTTGATGTGTAAAGCACTCAGTAGCCCACATTGTCAGGAAGGACGGTATAGAAATTGTCTTCTTTATTTATCAATATCATTTTTTGGCGAGTTTACGAAGAGTGACACATTTGATTGCTGGGACAGATAACATCAAATGAGTAGGTTTGACTGTGGATAGAGTATTGACTGGACTGGTGTTTAAAACCACTGTGAAGTGAGCTCCGGCATGAGCGGGACACCTATGAACTTATTTTGCTGATTGTGATGAGCATGTGTGCATGCTTACTTCCTGAATCAGAGAGGAACTCAAAGCATATCAAAATTAGTAAGAATGCAGACTTATACAGGAAAGGCATAAAAGTGTCTGACTCATATAAACAAACAAAAAGAAACAAAGTACCTGACTGTAGATTTATATACAAGAACCGTTTTCCCACTCGCAATCATAAGTATGTTGTCCTGCATGTGGGGTAACATAAGTGTTGGACTCATGTTGTATTTAAGTACTTTTTTAAAGTTATTGAAAAGCTATGTTGTTAAATGGTGAATAGTTACAGAAAGGGTAAGTAGGCCTGCTGCCGTGCGTTTAGGGGAAAATGGTATGCAAAAACATCTTCGTAGCTTGTTCCATTTACATTATGTGGTTAGGCTGATTAACTCGGAGTAAACCAAGGACTCAGTTCAGCAGAAACGGGATGAATCAGTACCATTGTGCTGTGTCCAGGTCACGTGATCACCGCAGCAGGGACCATTCCCATCATCAGGACTACCGGCGAGACCGTGACTATCATGACCGCAACAGGGACAACTACAATCGTCACAACCAGTATGACAGACACCGAGATCAGAGGTGAATTATGGGTACTTCTGCGAGCAGCTTTGGCAGGGGGGGGGGGGGGGGGGGGGGGGGGGGGGGGGGGGGCAGGAATGAAGATTTGTTTTAGGGTTTTTTTTCTATTGATTGACAGGTTGGTAATTTACTTCCTGGTAGTTGGTTGTTCTCCATCAGTTATTTAGGTAATTTTTCAATCCTCCATGAAGACATGTTTCTCTTTTTCACATGCATGGAAGCCAGAACATGTTCAGAGATGAAGATGGTCAAGACAGAAGACGAGGAGGAGGGGGATGACATGGGGGGAGGATGACATGGGGGGAGGGCGATTAATAGAACACTCAGATTCCATTTCATCTATGTCGGAAGCATTTCATCATGATTTCTTTGATGTTCTTCAATTTTTTTTTTTCACAGTCACTCCCTGTCAGCTGGAGTTATCAGCTTGCTTGCCAATTTGAAAAGCCAGCCTTTCTTTATTGAATTGGTAGATCTTTTCCACTTGTGAATGAAGACATCCCATAGTTTGTTTATTTTACACCAGATATGATTGATTTCAAGAGTTAGTTCGTTTATTTACCCCACATGTAATTGTTTTCAAGTGTTAGCGTTCTTTTTTATGCATGTTCTTTTGTTGATGAAATACAATTTGAATAAATTAGATAGTCTGTTGTTACTGTCCTGAAATTTGGGAAAGCCTAATGTTTAAGAAATGGTCCATTTTTATTCAGGACATCCACATAATGTTTATGCTTTGCTCCCAAGGTTTTGTAGAAAAACGGACTGTGGTTGATCTCCCAACTTCTAGTGAGAAAAAGTGGAGTCAGAAGATGATCCTTTCTTGTTTCCTGGTTCTTAAGGTGTACTTAATGTGTTATATGTCTTCAGCCAGAACACATTACAGTTACAGTTTTTTAACAGGGGTCCCAGTGACACACTTTGTGTGTATTTCATTTTCAATATTTGTTGTGTTTTTTTTATGTGCTTTGAGATTCACTCTTCAAAACTGTTTAGCATGCTTGGTCATCATTTAAAAGTGGGATGAATGTGTTTTCAAAACCACGCTATTATTATCAGTCCATGTGTTTCCATGAGGTTCATTCACCAACTCCAGGGCTTATACTTGCTAAACATGTATGCATTGTTCACAAATTTCTTGAAGCTGTTGTTGCCTCGTTAAACAAGAACATAAGATCAAACAACAACAAATCCAAAATATTAGAGCAATAAAGACTGAACCAAGACTCCTGAGGTGAGCAGGGAAACTAAGAAAAAAATGAACACAAAATCCTCACTTGACCATTTGTCAGAGTACGGGCAAGATATGTGGTCCTTGACCTTCAGGATGTTCAGACTGGAATGAACATACACTGGCAGATGGAAAACAAAAAGAGAAGCAACCCTTTCATCATTAATGAGATCAGAAGGCTTGCCGCCTATTTTAACCTCTTTACGATTTTAATTTTGTCAAAGCACTTGCGTGTTTAGATTTGTGTGATGCTCTATTTGTCACAGTGTTTGCTGAGTGATGGTGTGTTTTCAACAGGTATGACAACCAACAGGGCCGTTACCAGCAAGGTGGTTATCAGCAAAGGGGTTATCAGCAAGGGGGCTACCAGCAAGGCGGCCATGGCTCACAGGACCGTTACTACAACCAGAATCGCCCTGGCAACCGTGGAGGGCAGAATCGTCATGGTTACAATGATCGCAACTACTACAGGGGTTACTATTAACCTGTGCTAGAAACGGTAACAAGTGTCATTCGGTGCAGCAAACATTGCAGACTGGAAATTAAATTAATTTCCTGGAAGAATTACAAGTTATTGCAAGGACAGATGGTGGAAAATTTTGTTCCTGTTGTGAGGTGAAGAAAGAATCTGTGAGAAATTTCTCTTGAGTGACATTATTGAATGTGGTGGGATGGTTTGATTTTTTTTTTTTCTTCTGTTTTTTTGTTTGTTTTTGCATCATCCCCACTGCCCTACTTGCAACATATTTCCTTAATGATGAGGATATGGCCGATTTTCTTGAAAGATGGAAATGACATGGCATTCTATTCTGAAATGCATGATTTGATTACAAAAAATTCTTGGGCAAAAAAAAAAAGAAAAAAGAATTGTTTGCAGGTGTCCCTCCGTTATCCGTATGTCTACCTTATCTTTGTCTCTCTCACTGCGCAGGCAGCTCCCCTGTTGTCTTGCTCCATCTCTCAGTCCCTCTTCTCTCTCTCTCTCTCTCTCTGTCTCTGTGTTTTTGTCTCTGTCTCTCTGATAAAGGTTTATTGACAAAAGTAAGAGATCATGTTACACATCCCACCTGAAAAATTCCAGTTAGTGTATTGCTGTGTTTGATGCGCAGTGGACTTTTTAGATTGTTTGAAGTTGAATTCTGTGATGTTGGAAGACGGAACACAAAAGATTCTGTTTCAGGAAACCAGAGGGTTATATGTGTGCGAAAGAGACCAAGGAAAGAGTTGGAATGTGAAAGATTCCTGGAAAAACAGGTGCAATTGTAAGGTTTATGGAAAGAGTTGGAATGTGGAAAGTTTATGAAAAGGGTTGGGGCATGAGAAGTTCAAGGGAAGAGGTGGAATTTGAAAAGTTCCAGGAAAGGTGGAATGAGACAAGCTCAAGGACAGAGGTGGAATGTATAAGGTTATGGAAAGAGCCATTGATACATAATGTTCTTGGATGGAAGTGGAATATGACATGTTGAAGAGAAGAGGTGGAATATGACATGTTGAAGAGAAGAGGTGGAATATGACATGTTGAAGAGAAGAGATGGAATATGACATGTTCAAGAGAAGAGATGGAATATGACATGTTCAAGAGAAGAGGTGGAATATGACATGTTCAAGAGAAGAGATGGAATATGACATGTTGAAGAGAAGAGATGGAATATGGCATGTTGAAGAGAAGAGGTGGAATATGACATGTTCAAGAGAAGAGGTGGAATATGACATGTTCAAGTGAAGAGGTGGAATATGAAAAGGCTGAAGGAAGGAGGAGGAACATGAAATGTTCAGGGTAAGAGGTGGAATGGGAAAGGTGCTTTGCAAGAGACTGAAGGGGTGTCTGTGAAAGTGGCCATGGTTAGAGACGGAACATGAAATTTCTTTGTCAGGAAATTAAATGGGTTGTCTAAGGAAAGAGGTGGAACATGAAGGTTTCTTTGTCAGGAAATTAAATGGGTTGTCTAAGGAAAGAGGTGGAACATGAAGGTTTCTTTGTCAGGAAATTAAATGGGTTGTCTAAGGAAAGAGATGGAACATGAAAGGTTTCATGTCAGGAAATTAAATGGGTTGTCTAAGGAAAGAGGTGGAACATGAAAGGTTTCTTTGTGAAATTGTCAGGAAATTAAATGGGTTGTCTAAGGAAAGAGGTGGAACATGAAAGGTTTCTTTGTCAGGAAATTAAATGGGTTGTCTAAGGAAAGAGGTGGAACATGAAAATTTCTTTGTCGGGAAATGAAAGCAAAGTCTGTGGAAGTGTTCGTAGAAAGAGATACGAAGGGTTAAAGAAAAGGGATGAAAGATGAAACATTCCCAGCCAAGAAACTAAACAGCAGTCCAGGGAAAGAGATGGAATATGAAAGGTTCATGGAAAGAGGTGGAAGGTGAATTGTTCAAGGCAAGGTGGAATGTGAACCGTTCATGGATAGAGGTGGAGATGTGAACCGTTCATGGATAGAGGTGGAGATGTGAACAGTTCATGGATAGAGGTGGAGATGTGAACAGTTCATGGATAGAGGTAGAGATGTGAACAGTTCATGGATAGAGGTGGAGATGTGAACAGTTCATGGATAGAGGTGGAATACACAAAGGTTCTAGGGAAGAAGTGGACCCTAAAGAACAAGGGGAAAGGTGAAATACAACGGCACAAGAAAAGAGAGAGAACGTGGAAGCTTCAAGGAAAGAGGTGGAATGTAAAACTAAAAGATTCAAAGAAAGAAGGGGAATATCAAAGCTTCAAGGACAGAGGTGGACTATGAAAGCTTCAAGGACAGAGGTGGACTATGAAAGCTTCAAGGACAGAGGTGGACTATCAAAGCTTCAAGGACAGAGGTGGACTATAAAGCTTCAAGGACAGAGGTGGACTATGAAAGCTTCAAGGACAGAGGTGGACTATGAAAGCTTCAAGGACAGAGGTGGACTATGAAAGCTTCAAGGACAGAGGTGGACTATGAAAGGTTTTATATCAGGAAACTTTAGGGCTGCAGTAAAGTGTCCAATGAAACAGATGGACAGCTTGGAGCTCAGACAGTTTACAGCTGTCTGTATTTGTGTGCCAGTGGAGTGTTCATTACCATCATAGTCGTGCACTTCAATACGTATGCCCATGTACACTGACAGACGCACAGGCGTGCACACCCAAATTATGCATATATATACATTTTACAGTTATGTACACATACACATGCATGCAGACACACAAATACATGCATGCAGGCGCTTTCACGTGTGCACACACCTGCATGTGTGCGTCATAACTGTGTCCTCCATGTTTACACTTGGTATCCCCAATGGCAGCAAGGGTGTGGAACGACAACAGCATGGTTATGCAGCCACCTTCATGCCAGCTGGCCTGTGTCTGTTTCAAGGTCATTTTCATCCATTCAGTCCTGGAGGGATTTTACGGACGCGTCACAGTGAATGTACATATATGTGGATGTTGTTAGGTCGTTTTTGTTGAATGTACAGTGCTTTTTTTCTCTCTCAGTTTTGATATATCCAGATAGACCTGAGTCATTGGCAAACAGCTCAACGAGTGTGTCTGTGTGATTGTTAATCAGAAGAGATGACTGGAGGTCGTTGGAGTGGAACCGAAGGGAGGGATGCAGGGGAGTTGGTGTGGGGGTGGTAGGGTGTTGTTTTTTTCCCATTTGTGATATCAAGTGAATCAGTCGTTTTGAATTGACTTTGTACTGGTTAATCTGTGCCATGCTGAAAAAAGATGAAAACAGTAGAAGAAAAGAAAGAAAACAAAAGGATTAGTTGGCTGGTACAGTTTGGTTGTGGGAAGGTTTTCTTTTTTGTTGTTGTTATTTTTTCCATTTCATGTTTCTTGCCTCCTGATTGGCATCACTTCCATGCCAACTCATTTCAGCTCCTCCATTAAACGCTCACCCAGCCTTGCCTGTCACAGTCTCAGGTTTTAGGGTAGTCAGCAAGAGGAGGCACTGCAGTGCTTTTGAGTAACTTCATGGGCCTGTTCTGAGCAAACAAGGCAGGACGCCACCTACTAAACCCCCTACTGGATAATGTCCCTAGCTGAGGTACCAGTATGAGTGAACATCCCCTCCCCACCAAAGGGCGCCGCTGCCACATCCATCCAGACAGTCCCGTGAACTTGAGACACAGCAGACTTGGACATGAAGTGATCACAGACAAGGATCAGGGGAGACAGAAGAAAAGTAAACATTTAGCATATAATACAAAGACTTCAAAGAGAGGGAGTGTTCACTCGGGGATCAATCTAATAAAGGCAAAACCTATGGTCTCCGTGGAGACATCTGTTTGAAAGACAAGAAAAAACAAAACACACACAGCAGACAAACATACATGCAGCGCATGTGCTCCCATCCAAAAAAATGCGCACACACACACACACACACACACACACACACACACTTCAAATTCTGTGGCTCTTTCATATTCTGCTGTTGCGGTAACTTCATTTTGTCTGTATGTGACTGACATTCAATTAGAGTTTTTGCTGTAATGACTTCAATGAAAGTAAATATGAAATGAGGCAGGGAACAGTAAACAATAAACAACAAACAAGTAGGTAACTCTTGCTCCCACAAGAAAACATAACTCCAAAGGAATGCTGCTTACGACACCGAATCGCCTAGCAGACATCACAGCACAGAGCACACAGAACAATCAAGGAATCATCCCCAATGACTTGTTTTTGTGGTCTTACACAAAGTAAACCCCCCAACAAATAATTCCTCCCTTTAAAGACGTCTGTTTCTCTAACATGTTTGTCTCTGTGCTACATTTACCTCCCAACAGAAACTCTACCCCTTTACATGTTTTTTTTTTTTCTGGAACAGTTACATCTTTGAAGTAGAGTTACCTCCTCATAGAAGACTCCTTTCAGATTATATATTTTTTTTATCTGAAACATTTTTTTTCCTTTGTAATAGATTGACCTGTCAGTGAAGGTTCCTAGTGTTTGGTTTAAATAAAAATGAAAATGCATTGCTTCTGGACCATTTTAAGCTTCATCTGTATTTGATCAAAGGTTTAAGGCTGCAAGTCCTAGAGCCTAATGCTTCTGTAGAGCAGTTTATTAGAGGTTCAGCGTAATTTGGGACACTGCATTATACAGGTTGGAGCCCTGCTCTCTCCTTCGATCACTTAATCTCCCCTGAACTGAATTAGGTGCTTGTATACTGCTGGTTGGATGGACGGCTTTTCAAGCCTAGAAACTCGGACTTGGCATCCTTCAGCTCCAAGCCAAATTCTTTAACAATACAATTGCTAGATCGACCTCCCAACAAAGATTCCCTCCCTGAAAGACCCAGTGTGTTCGTGTGTGTGTGTTTAATTGGAAATTCAAATCGCTGAAGGGAGGTTTGATTGAGGAATAGTAGGCCGGACAATGCATCATCGACTTGCTTTTCTCAAAGGGAGTGCTAATGCCTACTTCTGCAGAGTATAAGTGGTTCAGTAAGAGAAAAACCTTTCCGTCCATAGCATTTGTTGTTGTTTTTAACTTGTAAAACTTTGTCCCATGGTTGTGATAGCAGTTGAAAGGATGGTATATTAGACTTTGATCTGATACAGTGATAGGTGAGGGACTTAATTCTTGGGTGACAGAGATGTTCCAGTTCCCTAGGTCGGCATAATCTGAGGATCTTTGTTGGTGAAATGTGGAGAATGATTTTTTGTTTGTTTGTTGACGTTTTTCATTTTGCTGCTGAGAACTTGGTGTGTGTGGTGTGTGTGTGTGTGTGTGTGTGTGTATATATATATATTGTACAGGATCTATAAAGTCCAGAAAAATAAGTTGGAATTCTGGGCAAGGTTTATGAAGCTAATGCATTCTATCAAATCAACACTATGAAACATCTCTTAAAGCCATTGTAAGGAACAATGCTTGTGCATAAAAGGGTTGAGGGAAGGGGAGATTTTGAGAAGTAGGCAAAAAATCCTTTTTATTTAAGAGGAGGAGGGAGAGTAGTAATATTGACTAATAAACTTTATCAATACACCATTTTTGTGTGTGTGCTCCTTTTTTAGTCTTGAAGTTTTCACCCATTATACATTAGAAAGTTACCATAGGGACACAGTTGGATTCGACTTTGTGAAAATATTCACAATGGTTGGGAACTCGAACTGGAGTCTGTAAAATTTGGATTCTCTCTCGCTCTCCCTTCTCTTTTTAAAAAAAAAATTCTTAATACCATCATGACTTTGGAGGAGGCAAGACTGTCTCCTGATCCCTCTCCCACATACGATTACTTTCTCAAAGGATTGATGCCAGTCTGTCATTTCAATTACCATTCCAAATCCCTGATTGTTGATGTTTTCGGTCCCCTGCTTACAACTCCCACTGTCCTTCAGACATCATCAATTCGTCTTTCCAACACAGGTTACGTCAATTCAGTTTCAAGAAGAAAGGCAGGCACTAGAGCAAGGACCTCCACTAGTGTCAAACAGGTCTTTGCTGGTTGGACCATGGTTATAATCTGAATCAGTAACAGACCATACATGTTTTTAGATATCGGTGCATCTGACAAGCTGAGTTGCCTCTTTCATCAGAACCAGACATTATTCCTGAGAAATTTTCCAAAATGTAGAAACAATGCCATTTCTTGCCTGTTACAGAACACAACAAGAATTTCCTTGATCCACCCATTGATCTGGATCCTCACCAAAGGATCCTCACCACAATTTGATTTGTTCATCCTTGGGTCACATTCCATGTTTCTACTCTGGATCCAGTCATTCTGACGTTGATGTTGCTGTCAGGCTGACATATAAACCAACAAACACAGGTGGAGGCATCACCCTGGAAGAGGTTGATTTCCCAAATGGTCAGGAAATGTTGGTCTGTTTCAACAAAGTTGGTCAGGAATGCATGAGAGAAACTGTCTTCTAAAGAGATATTATGTGGAGAGTTTTGAACAAGAGGGCCCTGAACTCCACGTTGACCTATTCTTCAGTTGTGGCGGCATGTACGATTCTGTCTGCCTGTATGGTAAGGTAAGCTAATCCACTGTAGATTTCAGTGTTTCTGTCATGTTTGTGCTGGGCATCAAGTCAACATGCCTGATGGTTAACCAGGTAGCAAGAAGAGAGAGGCATATTCTATCACCATGGAAAAAGCTAGTTAGCTCTCTTCTCTCCATGTTGTTTTATATGGGTGTCCTGATGAAAGGCACTGTCCCTTGCCAAGAGGGGATAAGGCATTTGTTTTGATACAGATAGGTAAGTATGAAGAAAAACAACTGTAGTGGTTTGTAGTGGATTCACAATTGATATTAAACACAGTTTCTCTTATTTTTTTAAGTTTCAGTATAAAATCGGTCCTACAAGAAGAGAGTTTGCCACCGAAAGCTACAAAATGGTAGTAGTGGACACCGAGTGTGCCGGAGTATCAGCTAGTGAATGAGCTGGGAATGTTTAAAACTGGGTATGCAAATTTGGCAAAGGCAGATGGGTCAAGCAAAACTTGTAACCAGGCTGCAGCAGTCGGTGAAACTTGAGTGCTAGGACTGTAATGGTCCATTTTCCCACCACCATAGGTCAAACCAAAAGTAAATCAGTTTGCAGTATTGGTGATCAATGTTTGTCAGTCTTTTTTGATTTGAAGTTAACTGGTAAAACATTGAGAAAAGACCTGATCCAGAAAAAAAAAAAAAAACAGTGAGGAAGGTGATGTATGTCTTTCCATTACAACTTTTTTCTTCAGTGTATGTGTCATGTAAATAGAATATGGCCCTTTACGGTCGGCTGGGCTCTAAGCAACATATCTATCTATCTATCATGTAATAGATCTTATGAGTAAAGATTTGAAGCACTGTGGGGATAATGACGTTCTAGCAACTCGACATTACAGACGCACCGTTTCTTACCCGATTTTGGCATTTTCGGTGTCTGACACTTACGCTGACTGATTAGACAAACTGCTTTGAGCATGCCCATCAGCAGCAGCTGTCACATGAAAAAGGTGGAGTGTTATTCTCTGAACTGAAACTGTTTACACAGACGACCTCCCTTGCAGATTTCCACCCATCATCTGCACCAAGAAATGCAAACCTTGATCAAGAATTCCCCAAAGTGTTTGGTTCCAATGCCCCTGCTGTATCACACACAGGAGATGCTAAGCAGTGTCAAATGTGTGTTTGTGTTGTTGATATTTTAGGTCAAATTTTTATTCTAGCTTTGACCATTTGTTGGCCCTTTTCTGCCAAATTTCTTTTGATGACACACTACTTAGACGCCAGCAAACCATCTCGCACTTCATGCATGCAGTTTGCTTACTTCTGTTTTCTTCCACTCTATGATCGGCACTGTACAGGACATTCCTGTCAGACTTGCTCTGTCTTTATTTACTCTTTTTAGGTGTGATAACTCTTTGCATTTGTCCTGCGTTAATTAAGTGGCTCACTTTAACTGCCTTGTAGCAGTACTAACAAAGTTAGGTCAGGCATTCTGTTCAATCTTGTTCTTTTTCTCACACTATCATTTCTTCCTTGCTTACTGCGCGCCTGCCATCTTGATCGTTTTGCCATACCAGTCCAGCAGCGACACTATGAGTAACGAGAAAGGAGAGGTTTCTGGACACGGACTGGGTGGGACTCTTCTTTTTCTTGCTGCATACAGGATGGGACTGATAGGGACACGGCAGGACACGAGTCTGTACTTCACTTTGGTTCACTTGGGAGGGTGTAAGCTTACGTTTTCCAGCTGGCATGGAAGGGGGAGAGGAGCCAGGGGGTACGTTCAGATGTGTTCATCCGTCGCATTTTTCACACACTGGTTTCTTTTCTCTACTAAAGACCACACAGTGAAAGCATTTTTTATCTGTCGCATAAGCAGCAGCATCAAGTTGTCTCCGACATGACAAGACAGGCTTTAACAGTTAAACTGACAATGAAGTCAACGTGAACTGATGATGAGGGAGTGCTGGATTATTTCTAGGACAGGTGGCACTGGAAAAGCAGATCATACTAAAATGAAAAGAGGTAATCCTGTTTTTAATGAAGAGACTTTTAAGAGCAGTCCTCCAACTTCACCTGGTTGTTGCTTTTGTACCTATCGGCATGACTTTTAGGTCGTGATGGACACACTTTGGGACAGGGATTATTTTAGTCGTATTAGCAAGCATCATGTTTTCAAATTCAAGGGAACTGTGTATGGGATTTGCTGAAGATGTTTTAGAAATTTGTAGGATTTGGGATTTTACTATTTTTAGCCATATGAATCATGAAGTAAAGATTGTGGTGAGAGTACACTGCTGGGGGTGGATGGAGACTTGTTGAGGAGTCGGGTGCTGTGGGAGTGGGCTTCAGCTTGGCATTGTCAGGGGGCAAAGTGCACAGTGAAAAAGAAGGCCCTAGGCATGCCAGGTCTCCGTCTCAGATTAACTTCGCAAACATCTGAACAGAAAGGAAGGGGAGAAAGATGCAGTGGTGTAACTGCTTACTGTCGTCTTTGGTTTTTTTTGTGTATTTTGTCTTTATTGTGAAGACAAATTTTTAGTGTGAGAATGAATTCTCTCCCTCTCTTTCTCTTGTCTGTCTGTCTGTCTCTCTCTCAGCCCATCAAATCTGTTCTTAGTCTTCTGATGACAACTTTTTATCTCCTCATTTTTGAGGAGTTTGTACCAAAGTCCTCAGTGTGGACCACCATCATCACATTGATAAGATAGCACTAGAAGACCGTGATGATTGGAGACACATTGGCTTGCATCTTTTTAATAATATAAAAGAATGTGTATACTTTACATTATCATCGAATCAATATGATTATTTTTCTTGGGAAAAGTGTGTTGTTGGTGCATATGTATCCATACCTGTGTGTGACACCACGGTACTGCCCTTGGGGGGGGGGGGAAGGATATTGAAATATGGAGCAGTAATGAAAGGATAATCCCATTTTGTTTTTGTGCCCATCTCATGAAACAGTGTAAGAAGTTGATGATGATTTTGAGGAGGAATGGTTTGGCTGGGAGTTGAAGATAACAAACCAAGGAAGTTCGGGAGAAGGAGGGGTGTAGGGGCGGGAGCTACCTGATATTACCCTTTATTTTTCTGAGGTCACCATGTTGATATGAGCAAAGAAAAGACGGGAAATTATTTGAGTTTTTACCTTTGATTGGTCTGATTTGAAAGTTCACAAAACAGAGGACATTGTGATCATGTGAGGCAGTGGAGTGGAGTGTGTTGTGCGTTGTGTGCTCTTGTTTTCATGGAATATTGCCATAATAGGGGGAAAATGTCTTGTCACAATGACTACCAGGAATGAAGATTCCCCCCCCCCCCCCCCGAAACGGGAGTGGTTGCATGCAGTCCATCCTAACTATAAGCAAGCAGCAGCAATGTTGAAGTTCGTTCATATGTAGTTGATATTGAGGACAAGATATTGTACAACTTGAATCGTTTGTATCCATTTGGGAATGATTATGTTGTTGGGTTCAGTGTATTGATTGATTCAGATTCTCTCTCTGTCTGTCTGTCTCTCTGTCTTTTTTTTAATTTTAAATTCATTATGTTCGTAATAAAAATTGAAAACATTTTGTACACTTTGTGAATATATGTTTTTTCTGGTGGAGTTGTGTTTCATTTGTCTTCTCTGTCACTCTCTGATTTCAGTCCCACTCTTTCTCTCTCTCTGTGAAAGTTTCATTGAATCATCTTTTGTATAATGGCCGTGGGGAAAGTTTTTCCCCACCGAGTGATATTTCTCGATGCATGCTTGTTACTGTGTGTATGCCTGCAGGAAGTGTCTTTGGTTGGTTGGTTGTTTTTTTCAAATCTGTATATTTTAACAGAATCTTTTCATCTTGTCCAACATTTCCTCATTTGCTATCATAGCCTTATTTCGGAGGGGTTTTGTTTGATTGTTTACTTTTGTATTTATCGGTTTGAATTATGTTGGCTTGAGAAGGATCAACCAGCTATAATCACTCTTTGAATTATTGTTCTTTCTATGTTTTCCATGATACTTGTCCATCCAGAGCAATGTTGCGCAACACCTTTCCCCAGTTGACGACTTGTTATAATTTCAAAAGACTATTAGTGGATACAAGTTTCAGTTTCAAGGTGGTGTCACTGTGTGTGGACAAAGTCCATACATGCTACACCAAATCCTCCAAGTTTCAAGACCATACCTGAATGATTTAAAGTTGATGGACAAGAATTGATGAGCAAGACGAGAGAATTTAAGGAGAGGGTCTCATGGCTATCACTTAGCAGATATCTGAACTACTCCTTAGCCCAATGTGCTGGTCAGACCTTGGGTATCTACCTAACATTGGCAGTGCCATTATTATCATTGTTATGTGTGTGTGGCGAGTGTACGTTGGTGTGTGTGCAAGTGTGAGTGGGCATGGACCCATGTGTGTGTGTGTGCCAGTGTATGTGGTGCGTGTGTATGTGTGTGCTTGTGTGTGTGCATGCATGCGCATGTGTTTTGTGTGTGTGTGATTTGTGGACTTGTCTTAGCGTGACATTGCATGCACACATCTGCACATGCATGTTTGCATAATATATGTGTGTGTGTGCCCGTGTATATGGGCATGTGTATGTGCGCGAGAGCATGTGTTTGTGTGTGCTCGCACACCTGTATGTATGCATGTGCATGCGCATAAGTGTGAGCGCACATGCACATACTTTTGGAGGTGTGTGTGTGTATCTGCATGTGCCTTGTGGAAATTAATGTTCAAAAGATCACATAGTAACAAGAAGAGGAACAGCAACAACCACATATATGCACACACCAAAGTAACAAGAAGAGGAACGGCAACAACACACTATGCACACACCAACAAATCACTCTCTTATCTATGAACATTCCACTTTACACACCTCTATCACCCCAACGATGCACACATACCAGCAGACACATGTCAACAATATACACTGGCATCCCTGAGAGATTCAACGTTTTATCTCGGTTGACATGTATTTGATGGTTTGTGTCAAATTGGAAAGGCCCAGTATGAGGTCTGCGCCAATTTCCAAGAGTCTTCTTAGTGTTGGCCTTGAGATTATTCCAATGTTTGGTTGGTTGGTGATGCTTCTTGCTCTTCGTTTGAGTCTGCATGTGCAGCCACTTCCCCTCTTGATGTTCAGGTCTGAAAGATGGTCTATGGTACAATGGCGCGGCTCTTGTTTGTTGCGGTGATTCTTTAGATTTCTTATGAGTTATCGCATCAGATCAGCGAAGCTGTAATCCAGTTCTTATCGTCGTCATGCCTGCCAGTGTGTCTGCTCTTTATTTCCTTTAACACCTGCATGTCCTGGGCAGTACATCCATATAAGTCTCTCTAATGGCAGATTGCGCATTACTTTATGCCAAGCAGGGCCTAGGACTTCCCATTCTACTCTCCACTTTTTGTAGTAGGTTCATGGAGTCGGTCAGTATCATGGCTTGTTGAGTTTTAAACTAGTCTATGGATGAAAGCCAGTGGAGTGCTCGAGTCACTGCTTCTACATCCACAGACTTGAAGTGAACTGTAGGCACCATTGTCTTCCTGAATAGTTTGGCTATTTAGTTTCAGTTTCATCAAGGAGGCATCACTGCGTGCGGACTAGTCCATATACGCTACACCACATCTGCTATGTTTTGAGACCACACTACGCACGATTTGAAGCTGATGGATAAATGAATTAACAACAAAGATGAAGAAGAGGGTCTCGTGGCTATGATCCGGCGGATGTCTGACCTACGCATTAAGCCCAACGTGCTGGCCAGACCTTGAGTGCCTACCTACCATTTTGTGTGTGTGCGTGTGTAGTGGATGCACACGTGTGTGTATGATGTGTGGGCATGGGCCCATGTATATGCGTGTATGTGTACATGCAGGCATGTGTGCACGTTTATGTGTGATTTTTAGCTTCACTGTGTATCCCAGCCTGACTTAAGATATAAGATAATGTTGCTTATAGCCCAGCCGACCGCAAAGGGCCACATCAGGGCTGCAGCCTGACTTGCCTTTGGTGAAGGAAACATCAGTGTATATAACAATACCTTCTTTTGTGCCAGGGTTTTCTATCTGCATCTGAATTCCTACGTTGGTTTTGCCCTCTGGCCATTCACGACAGCATCTTCCAAGTTCTGGAGCGATAGCAATTTGTCTGGATACTTTTTCCATTCCTTTGAGTTCTGATAAGTGGAACACATGCTTTCTTCTGCCTGTCCCATCCGTGATTTTCCACGGGTGCCTTTTGTTTCCTAGACTACCACATGTTGTGGGTTTGGGGAATTTTTCAAGTGCCCTGAAATATGCCTTCACCAACAAGCAGGCATCGCATATTTTTAAAACTGGTGTAGCCTTGGTGGTTCACAAGATCAGTCTCGTTCCTTCATTTTGAGTTCTTTCCAATTTAAGAAGATTGCTCTTGGACAGTGTTGTAAGCCCCAATCCATTATCAATTGCACTGAGTGCAACTGCGTGTGTGACGGGTCTCCGACGCTCCCCTCGTTATTAAAATATGATTTTCATATTCAGGGATGCAGGGGGTTATAGACAGAAGTATTTACGCTTTCACAACCAAAATGCGCTCTCGCATAGGCACACGCACTCTGTCACTCACATCGGGGCCGCACAAAGGTGACGGGAAACCAATAACATTTCATAGAAAATAATCAACTTTATTTAACTTGACTCCGAGCCCCCACCCGTCACTACACAACACAACTATCTGTATCATACAACAATGTAAACAGCATACAGACAATCTCATAAATCGCATCCCCTTTTCTTCAATCACTCTTCATTAACCAGGAAAGACAATATTCCACAGTTCTGTTTGCACACATCATAAAACGCCCGTAACTTGCCAGCATTCCTTGGTTGATCGCCAGTTTCTCTCATCCACTGTACGACCACGAGCTGAAGCTGCCACACTGTTGTGTCCTCCCGATTGGCCAAATCCCAGTTGGGGGACACTGGCAACGTAGCTTGAGTCGCACCCTCACACCGAGTCTCCCGGACTCCACCGTACTTCGCCCTCTCCACGGAAAGGGCTCCTGTCGGCCTCTCCCACAGGTCTTCTCTGGCTGCAAACACCCCACCGTTGTCTGGCAGCTCCCTGTCTAGGCTCCAACAGGCAGACACGTCTTGCTGTCGACCGCCCCCACACGGGAGACAATTCTTCTCGTCGTCGGCTCCGAGGCTACAGCAACCTCTACTGTCTTGCGTCCCCACCCAGGAGACAACGAGGCGACAGCTAACCTCTGCTTCACGCTGTATTTTCTTGAGCCCTCAGCAAGACGGGCGAGTTCACTTTCCCTTAAGTGAGTCACACACTTCCTGGTTTTCACAGCACCTTATATTCGTTCTCAAAGAAAGAGAGAACCCGAGTTTAACTGGCTCAACCAATGGAATCACTGGCACACACACATCACACGATTTGTACCAATAAATCCCCAAGTTATTTTTATTCCACCAATGGAATCACTAGTCACCTACACATACACACACACCACAGCTGCTAGCGCCAACAAAGACTTGGGCACCCAGTGGTTAATGCATAACCTCCTATTCAAACTCATGTTCGATTCCCCAAGCTACCCATTGAACTAACAGCCTGGACCTCTCTACCAGCCATGACTGATGCTTCAAGTATTTACTACCTCTATAGACAACAAGGCGCAAACCACTCGATAGGCCGCAGCCTTCCATTCATTCCTCAGAACAGGGACGACTGAATGGTCGCTGTACTCTGCCGGCAGGCTGACGGTCACCTGACACGATCGCCTTCCTTTCAGGCCCACGGGAGAGCCCAGTGAATAGCCAGTGCTCAAGGTGGACACTCTTCTCTACCAGGACTGGCAGGTCGCCAACTCCTTGTCACTATCCCTCGGACATGCGAAACACTTCCCAGTACTCTCCCTCCTTCAGTATACGACTCGGGGTATCCCCCCTGGTGATGCCTGAATTCGCACACTTGAAGACCCAAGGAACGTGCTCTCAACAACAGCAACTACCCTTAATTTGCCTAAATGCTCGAGAACATTCGGCTGACTCATGACAGCGTGATACATTCAATAGAGATGGCGCTGTTCAATGCCTTTAGCTGTCATTGCTTTCAAGGCAGACGGGCCCTTTTTGCATTTAAGAACAATATTCTCAACATGTTTTCTAAAGGTCAGCATTCTGTAAAAGCCAATACCAAAAGTGTAGGTTGTCAGTTGATTAAATTTGTATTCCACTGAAGGACACTGGTGAGGGTCATTGTCTTGATATCTTCTTGTTGAGTGCAGATCAATGTTTGGGATTTTGTAGGGTTGATGGATGAACCATTTCTTGACACCAGTGAGCAATGCTGTCCAACTGCTGCTGAACTGCTTTCGTTCTTTCTTGAGCATTCTTTAATATTTTGTAGATCAGACTATCATCTGCTAGTGTCAACACTCGAGCAATCCGTTTCTATTGAGGGCTGCAAGGCCTTTTGTGTAAACATTGTGTAAAGCAGGGGAGAGAGAACCTAAAGGTGATCCCATCGAGAGGTTTTGAAGTTTAGACGTCCTGTCTCCAAATCACAGGACGACGGTTTGCTCCTGAAGTGCTGCTGCAATCCCTCGCGCATATTCCAGATCTATTGCAACTCACTGTTTCTTTATTTCTTTGGAATCCTTCCTACACTTCATAGGCAAAGGCAGCCACATTTTCCTGCATACTTTTACCTGCTCTGTAGCTGCTTTGATTGGGTGGGAGATTTGTCCACTTTCAAAGTCTCTTGCGAGTTTTCTTCCTATGATTCGTTCCATGAGCTTTCCTACTCTATTTTATATGGTTAGTATGCGGTAGCAATTTAGCCGATGATGACCTCCTGGGTTTGGTAAAGCTTCCAGGTAACTGTGTCCAATCTTTTTGGACATAGTCTCTGTCGAAGTTATTCTGGTGGAGACTGAAGACATGGCTTTAGTCTTCTGAAAGCTATCTGATATCTGGATACTGTACTTTATCTCCGCATTTGTCTTGTGTTTGTGGTCCCATCAGCATCTAGGATATCCGCGGTGGCGTTTGTACCGTTTTCCTTCCATGTGATGATAAAACTGCCAGAACTGAATGAGTGTTCTGTCACAATTAAGTGACTCAAAATTTTCTCCATTTAGATTTTTTTTGCTTCTTCAGTTTTAAAAAAAAATTGTTCAGCTTAAAAAAATCTTTTTTCTTCATGTCTGTTTCATCAGCTGGATCAAGGCAAGGGTTTTTCTTTCTCTGCCAATTCTCACAGCCTGGCGTTTCTCCTTCCAGACTATTTCTTTGTGTCTCTTCCACCAAAGGGGTTGAACGATACGTTTGGTTGTAGCATTGTTTCTTTTGCATCTTCTCTTCAACTTTCCTACACTATTTCCTTTATCGTTGTCATATTGAAGAGAGTCCTTTTGTTTCATTTGTTTTACTTTTGATAGCTGCAAAGTGAGGCGACTGCAGACGGAAATCTAAACAAATCTAAAAAGTTTATGTAATAAATCCGCCAAGCATGAACAAACGAATCAAAACAAAACACAATGTGTTTCGACCTTTTGGGTCTTCTTCAGCCAAGAAAAACAAAACTCAGAACAACGAAAATGAAGAAAGAGCAATCATTTATCTAGTCAAATTCCAGCCGCCATGGCCAAGTGGTTTGCGTCAGCGGTCTCCTGGCTGGGAGGTCATGGGTTCGATTCCCATCAGAGTCATGTGGGATTTTTCTGCCTCAACCAGCTGCTACCCAGAGATGACTTTGCTACGGGGTCAGTTGGGAAGATTGGGACCACACAGTTGAGTTTCATCCACTTAACCCTTACGCTGGTAGTTGAGGCATAAGGCACACCATTACGTCATGGCCGTCACTGGTTGTCGCAACACAAGTCATGCTGTTGGGTGAACTTTACAAGCCTAGTTTCACCGACACACACAGATACGAAACTATGGCTCAGTGAGAAACTAATTTGCATGAGCGACTGAGAGAGCCTATGGATTTTTAATATAATATGTTTGCGAGTGAAGGTTATTATTCCCACAGACTTCACTTTGCTCTGATGATCTGTGCTTGTTTTTGGTGAAGATTACGGTTGATACCAATTGCCAACTTATGACATGGACACTAGCAAAGTAGACTCCAGTTAACAATAAACTTCAAAAATGAAGACCAAGCCGATCTTATCAGAAATCATAACACAGCCCACTCACTCTCAAGTTGCTTGATGACATCAAATACCACTTGAACAAGACCAATGATTCAGGGGCAATAATTGCCTTAGAATTTTCTGAGGCACTGATACAATTAGCTCGAGGCCACAGTATCCAAATATCCAAGGTGATTCAGAACAACAGAAGGCTGTGTTTACAACGATGGATGGATGTCAGATTGTTTCCAAGCTGATGGAGCTCTTCCGGAATGACAGCTCAGCTCCTTATATGTCATGATTTGCAATCAAAAGATGGCAAAACCTAAACATCAAAGGATTTGAAATCAAACAAGACATCACTGCTTTGTGGGTACTTTTTCTCATCACTACTCCCTTCCGAGCTCAAAAAAGTTGGACTATATTTGCATAGAACATAATTCATTACCAAACCTCTGTGACAGTTAACAGGTGAAGACTGACCAAATGTGCTGAAACATAACTTGTGCTCAAGCAGAGAAATGGTTAGCGAATAGAGAACCAGAGATGGGATTCTCATAATGTGAAAAAGGAGGAAAAAAAGTGGCGGGGGTCCGGGGGCCGCTGAAGGCCCCCGGTGGGGTCCAGGGGCAAGGCTCCTGGTGGGGGTCAGGGGGCAAAGCCCCCTGAAGCTGAAGATTTT
Source organism: Conus ventricosus (assembly GCA_018398815.1). Lineage (NCBI taxonomy): Eukaryota > Metazoa > Mollusca > Gastropoda > Neogastropoda > Conidae > Conus > Conus ventricosus. Next base: position 37,739,371 of record CM031624.1, on the reverse strand, counting down.
TTAGAATTTAACCTGCAAAAATCAGCATCTGAGACACCAAAGTATTCAAAAGTATTAATAACCTTGATCCTACAAAAAAAAAGACTTTCTCACCTTCGCCATTGATGTCTGTCAGGAAATCATGAAGACCATTGATACAGGATTGGTGATTTTCCAGTTGCTAATAGTCACACAATTTTCCAGCAGTTGCAAGTCAGTTTCTCATTACTGTCCTTCACATCACATTTCAGCGAGCAGTTTAGTTTCTAATAGTAATAGCCATCCTTCAAAATACTTATTAAAAAAGTTTACCTGAACACCAATCAAATAATTTCTTATAGTTGTCCTTCAAAATACCACGGAGGATTCTGATTCCTTTATAGAATAATATAAGTGAGAGAGTTGACTAAGGATCATATTCAAAGTGTGCAAATTGTGTGCCCACAAGCAGTTTTTTTTTTTCTTTTCAACTTGATCCATCTCTATTACAATAAGAAAAAAAACACTTTCACACTTCTGATACTCCTCAACATTAATGATGTCACTTGCTAAATCTAGTCACCAGAGTATAAGTATGCATGCATATTTGCCGGTCTGCTCGTTTGTATGAACATTTTACAGCGGAGTCCATGAAGATCCTGTTCAGGGATGTCCCGCCTGATGTGATCCTTGAGTTTTTGAGAGAGATTAATATTTTTCATCTGATTTAAGATTTTACGAAAGAAAGATTTTTAACAAAGTTTCTGGTGCGTTTGTAGACGATGTCATTTAATGAGATGTATGAAAGTGGTTTTTTTTTTTTTTTATTTTTTTTTTATGACTGGTGAGTTGATTTTAACGTGGTGACAGCCCTGATGTGGCCCTTTGCGGTCGGCTGGGCTATAAGCAACATTATCTTATCTTATCTTATCGTTTGTATGAATGTGTGTAACTGATTTTTTCCCCCCATATCTATACCAGAAAAGAAAAGATTTTTGTGACGCGGTGGTATAGGTAAAATCATTATTCTTATTATTATTACTACTACTACGACTTTTCCGTACTATCGTCTGTTTGTTTACTTATGTTTTGTTTGCTTGTCTGTAGAATGTCAATAACACCCTTGCAATTTTTTTGTTTTGATCTCTCTCTCACTAAAATAGTTTGTTGTATGCTATTTATTACGTAAAATTGACTACACAATTGTGTATAGGACCTACTGTGACATTGATGTAACCTGTTTTTTCAAAGAGAACCTTCATTGCAAAATAATCAGCTTGATGATTGTGGGCATTACATCTATCTGGAGATAACCTGCAATATTATATCATTACTTCAACAAAACAAATAGCATTACTCTTCACAGAGAGAGAGAGAGAGAGAGAGAGAGAGACGGGTGGGAGTGGGGGTGGTGGTAGACTCGCCGATGCTCCAAACGATCCAAGAGTCTCGTTTGTAAGACGATCTTTCACTCTTGCTAGGTGCTTTTCAGCAAGAACGTGGTTGATCAATGCTGACTTGCCCCGTGAGCCATACTTGATCGCGTCATTACACCATGTGCAGACTGCTTGTCCTGGATAGGTGATTTTCCTCATGCAGTCTTTCAGTCTGAGAATCACACTGTGGCTGACGGCGCCTTTGGAACTGGTCAGCATCACTTTTGCGCTCACTTCCTCCTCAACCACTTCCAAGTCCATTTGTTTTTAACTGAAGCATCGACTTGCTTCGCAAGAACTTTCTCGCTTTCTGCTATCTGACGAAACATTCTGGTTTTCGCTACTCTCTTCAAACCGAAAGAAAATGGCGTCAGGAAAAAAATTCGCAAACAGTTTGCCGCGTTCTCAAACATCAACTTCCGCTTTGATGGTTTCGGTCAACCGCAGAATGAAAACAAAGACAGCAGTCTCGACCGGCCCAAGCAGAAACCGGAAACATCCATTTGCGAACGGATCAATTGAGAACACAATATCGATCGACCTCTCGCCGTACATTAGCTTCATCACAAACCTACCTCTACCCCCCCCCAATTTTCTCAACGGATTTACACTGATCTCAAAAACGACCCCTGGGGCCATCAAAAAGACGGAAATCCGCCAATCGGCGGAAAAATCCCATCTCTGAGAACTCATTCTTGCAACAAAGATGTGAAACAGACTGGTTGAGCGAAGATTACACAGGAGGCTGTGTTTCGGCAAGGAGGGGTTAACATGGCCCTGGCTGATTTGAACCCTGGAGGTTCAAGTACCCTAGGCTACTTTCTATCTAAGGTATCGAGTCGCTAGGGGGTAGAATTCGGTCTGTTACACTGTCTGCCCCCCCCCCCCCCCAAGGCAGAGTTACTGCTGTCAACAAAGGAAGGGTGGAGATGGTGTGTGTAGGAAGATGAGGGTGGGGTGTTAGCTGAAGGCGCCCTTCATGGGGATAGAAAAGAGACAAATGTTATTTTAACGAATTAAGTGTGAAATCACAGAACGTCTTCTCTGGATCTTTTAGTCTTTGGATAAGGAAGAGGCACAGATTGTTGGAACGTGTAATACACTGCACAGATCAGTTATTATAAATGTATTTTAGTCCACAAATGGGGTTCACCACCGAACGCAGCTTGTCGATGTGACACTGCTACTTTTTCAGGCCTGCCATTCTACCCAAACCCACCCACAACTCCGTCCCTAGCACAGCTTCATAGTAATACCTTGTCTATCCCGAGGATATTGCTCCTATTTTGATGGCTTAAAACATTAAAAAATGAACAAAAATGTGCAAGATTGTTGCAGATCATGCAAGAAATGTGGGGCATACACACACTGTGACATGTCAAACTTGACCACCACTCCTTCACCCACCCTCTTGTAAAACTGTACCGAACACACATGCCATCCACCCATTTCTCTCCCCCTTTGTCTCACAAAAGGCAGCATAGATTTCAAATCTATGCCAACTCCGTCTGTCCCCTCTCAAAACTCTCGCATCCCCCCCCCCCCCCCCCCCCCTTCTCTCCCTGCTTGAGGTGCAGTTGTACAACTGTTGCAGTTACTTCATCAAGAATAATACCTATAAAAAAAGGCATTCTTTTATCTTCCCTCAATCCTCCTGTTTTTGCTTTTTTTTCTCTCTCTCCCTCAGTCATGACAGATAGCTGAATAGCTTCCAGGAACCATTGGCGTAAAGTTTCAATGCACACAGATGATGTGTTTTACTCATCATGAGCCTGTCCTGATCCTGCAGCATGCATGTGTCCATTTGATCTCCAGTGGGCAATTGCTCTGGAAGCCTAATGTGTCAGGAAGAAAATTCAGCTAACTGCCATGCTTACATAATAAGTCAGTGCATTTGTTTTGTGTATGTGTGTGTGAGTAGGGGGGGGGGGGGGGGGGGTAATTGTGGACATTGTCATTTCATATAAAAATAAAATCTCTTGCATGTTCTCAATGCATGAAAACAGAATGTCCCTGAAATGCTTGTCACCTACCACAGAAACAGCAAAATTATTTTCAGATTTGCAGCTCACCATATTTTCTTTCAACTTGACATTACAGTGATCTGTTGAAGACAAGTTTCCAAAAAGGGAACGTTCCACTGTGTTGCTTGTGCTCCAGAAAATGATGAGGACAGATGATTTCACAAAGCTGTGTATCATGATGTATGTACCGAGGCTGTGCTTGGCGTGGTTGCCTGATGCTCTGTTTGCCATGCCCATTTCCACTGAATCAGAGGTCGAGTTCTGCAACAGGCGCTGCACAACACTGTAAGGTTCTTGCCTGATAGAGCCGTAAGGTCATCTGTTGTTTATACCAACGTCATTTTCTGTAAATGGAGAACCTTTGTTCAAGAAAAAGAGCAACGTAAAAAAAACCTCCAACTTTACTCATATCACAAAAAAAAAAAACCACAGCGTTATTCCAGAATTGTCTGTAGCAAAGGTACAATTGCACAAAGTTGGAATTTTAAAAATGCTCTGACAAAGAATTCACTCTCATTCCAAAAAGGCAGAAAAAAAAAAAGGAATATACCTTTCTGGCTTCTGTTCTGAAGCTTAATCAGCACTGGACACAGTGGAACCTCTCCATAAAGACCTCCCCAAATCATTCCATGCAAGGTTTGTGAAGGAACATCAATCTAGTGTACAGAGGATGATGAAAATGTTCCAGAAAAAAGTCTCTCACGACAGTCTTCCTCGGGATGTAAATGTAGAACATAAAAGGCAACATGTGTCCTTTATTGGAACATTTTGATATACAACGGACAGCTTCCTGGGGATGTAAATGTAGAACATAAAAGGCAACAATGTGTCCTTTACTGAAACATTTTGATATACAAACGGCCCCTGAAGTGCACCTGTCATGATGCAATGCAGTCTGTGGGGTTTGCCTTCAGCCATGGCAAGCTCCCAGCAATCCTTTTCTAAAAAGAGGGTAGAGCCTCTGAAAACAGACTGTGACTGCTTGCATGGTGATGAAAAAACAAAAGTCCACATACTTTCCCTCACCCTACATAATGAACACAACGATATGGCTTGGTTGCAATGCAGCATATAAATGACTCCCTCGAAGTTGGGTAAATGTTGCCAACAAAACCTACAGTCACTTCAGCTGCCTGTCTGAACATTATACTCCACACACACACACACAAAGCCAACACTGGATTCACCGACTTTTTTTTTATAATTCTTTTTTAATTTTGCACCATTTAGAAAAAAAAAGGAAAGTTGTAATATGTATTACTGCATGAGGCCAATTTTAAACAAATCTCATGCGTAATAATTTCACCATAAGGCGTGGTCAAATAGTTAAGTGCTGCCACTACGGTTTCACAAACATTTTTTTTTAAACATAGCACAGCATAATTGCACACTCCACTTTGAAATCAGCATCAGACTTCCACACAGCTCTTACATTTCTTGCATTCTCTTGCTCTTTACATACATTCACCAAATAAAAATGCATCACCCAATGGTTGTCGTATTTACAGGAGATCGGTTTACTCGGGCAATCATCTTCACAAGATTCAATATCTGTATAACATGAAATGTGCCACGACATATGTCCGTCCACTTGGGTCATTGCCCAACATGCCTCAACATTTACACTACCAATGGATATTCAAACACAAGAGCGCTCCTTCATTGTTCCCTCTGAGCTTTTGCAAAATGCAACATTCCGAAAATATGTTCAGAAGTCTGCCTACTTGCACACCCAGACACACATATGAACATTAACAAAAATCATTTAAACATACACTGTGCACTCCCATACACATAAAACGGGAATCTGGCAGATTAAAATTCAAAATTAACATACACACTCATACCTTAGCACACACACCCACATGTAAAGGGACAGTCGTGGAAAAGTACAGCATCCACAATCAACTGGTCGTCACAACCACAGTCTCCTCTACTGCCTCCAAACTGGCTAGCTGCTGACGCAAGTTCTGGGCTTCTTCCTCGGTCACTAGCACCCCATCTTCTGAGGTGGTGGTCACAGTTTCGATCTCCGACAGACGCTGGCTGAGTTTTGCTGCTTCCTCTGCCTTGACTCGCAGCTGCTCCTTGTACTCCTCTGTCTGTCGCTTCAGGACCTGCAGCTGCCTCCGCAGCTCCAAGCTTTCGTTGCTGCCGTCTGCCTCCTGACAGATTCACTTTTCATGCTTAACATGTTTATGAATCTAACTGAACATCAGTGGTGCTGCCATGATTTGGGGTTGAAATGAAACTTAAGAAAGAAAAAAAACTTGTGAAAAAAAGAAAGCAAAGTCATCTGGGAGGGACAATGGAGCCTTGATACTCTATGAATAAGAAAGGAAACGAAAAAAAAAAAAGAGACAATAGAAATGTCAAGGGTTGTAATGTGAGAAACTGTAGCACATACAGGGCTACCATTTGTACTGACAGACAGGGGGTCCCAGGGACTCCTTCACTGATGCTATAGAGGGTCCCAGAGGGGGTATAGAGAGTCCCCATGAACCAATACAGAAAATGTAGTATTTCTTGCTTTTTTAATTATCGGCTTGATAATCTGAACATTTCAGAGTAAATGAATCTCTCTCTCTCTCTCACTGAAAACATTTCTTTAAAAAAACATTTCTGGTTAGGTGGTGTTGCTGTAGATATTTCTTTAGGAATCGACGATTCACTGTCTGTAGCATCTTCAGATGTTTCTTTGCGTTTTTTAGGAGCGCCCAACCACTAAGCAACGACATATTTGCGAGATGCGATAGCCGTGAACTTCCTTTCTGCTTCGTTCGCCTAGGCTTGTGCACGCGATTGTTACAACTTGTGAGTCATTGAATTGGTTAATTAGTGGCGGTGGGCGCCACAGTCTGAATAAGTCAGCCGGTCGACTGTGCAACCGTTCAGTGACGTGGGCCACAAGGCGAGCCTATCAAGTGTTTACGCAACTTCTCGGCTTACAGTACTTTCGCGGGCACACGCTGTCCTGAATTTGACGGCAGGCAATCGAGCGCGAAGCTTGTGGTGTGGTCAGCTTTGATCACTGACCGCGGCACGTTTTGGGGTTTGTCTGATTTTGTAGTGCGTGCCGCAGGACTCGCTACAACGTTTTGTTAGTGCGTCCTTTTCGCTCATAGTGCGTCATGGACGCACATATGTGCGTCATTGGGAGCCCTGACATACCTGTGAATTTTTCAAGCACAGCCAGTCCCTACTTACAGTTGTAAAGTAGGCTACATGTTCATTTAAGAATGACGAACTACAAAAGAAATTTCATGAACAGACGATGTTCTCAAATTTGCTGACCAGCATTACAGGTGTCTACCTGGTCCTGGTTGACATAGCGATCGATAATAAAAGAAAGTGCTAAGTACAGATGTGTCACGCAGTCTCGGAACAAAATCAAACTCCACACTATCATCTTTATCAACTATCATTTAAAAATAAAAACGTTTCAAAATCTGTGTCTTTTCATGTCCTGCTCTTGTAGCCAGTGTTGTTTTGATTTCTCTCCCTGTTCAATTCCAAGTCAATTTTATGTCCATGTCTTCAGCACTGGCAAGTTCATGGGCTTACCTGGACGACTCTTCAGCCACACTTCTGTTTCTATTAAGTTCTTAGTGTTGTCTGCAGGGGCCTATTCAATGTTTCTTGCTGTTCGCTGGATGAGAACAGTCGACGCTGAACTTCATAGAAATGATCAGCAGCACTGCAGTGGCTCTGCTGGTGGGCTGCCTTGTCATGATCTACTACTACCAACTCCTAGTGTACTGCTGGCATTGACTGTGACAGATCAAACCTCTGTAAATGTGTAAGGGGTAATGAATGGATAAGAGTAAGGCCAAATTTCAAGGCTTTTCAGCACTGTCAACCTTGCACAAGAAAAAAAAAATCAGACTACAAAATAAGTCAGACAATTGGAAAAAAAAAAGAGAAAACAAACAACTCAAGTGGCTATGAGAATAGCGAGAAGCACATGGAAGATATCACAGACAAAAAAAAACCAACAGATTATAAGTATGCGGACATGTGTCTACCTACAGTCACTTTCTGAAACTGAGGGAACAGACTCCCTTGCTGGTTGGTTCTGCCCTCATAGAGAGCTTACCTCATGCTCCTCGTCGTTGGTGTGGGTGACAGTGATGGTGGTGCCGTCCCCTTCCTCAATGATCAGTGTCCCTGAACCTTCCATGGCCTGCTGAAGGTCTGAATCCACCTCCGTCACAACTGAAAACATCATCTTATTCACGTTAGGAAGGAATGTCTAACCTCGACCTCTCCTAAAGAACCCTCCACTCTCACCCCAATCCAATCGCAATGGTAGTTGTTTTTTTAAAAAAAAATTAGTTTCTACAGTTGCCTACTTTTTTACTCCCGCATATGGGGTTCATGACACCTGAAAAAAAGGTGGACTCTCTTCTTTCCATGTATCTAACTATACAAAAATCACACATACACACACAGTTTCAATGTTGCTAATATCTTCTGCCATACCATTCCCTTCATCTGTTTCTGTAATCAGGAAATCTGTGATTACCTCTCATCCCTCACACCCACTCCACTGCCACTTTGAAAAACTTCCATCATGCCACTTTGAAAAACTTCCATCAGGAAGACGCTACAGAATGCCCAGAGCACAGAAGAATGTCTTTAAGAAGTCCTTTATACCAAGTGCCATTAGCATTTTAAACTCTAAAGCCTGTGACTGACTGCCATGACCCTTGACATGAACAATTCAGTTTGCAATATCATGCTTTTAATGTGACCGTGTGTGTGTGTGTGTGTGTGCATTGTGTGTGTATTGTGTGTGTGTGTGTGTGTGTGTGTGTGTGTGTGTGTGTGTGTGTGTACGCATGTGTGTGTGCTTTAGTGTTTGGGAGTTGGTGCGGGCGAGTTAGTGTTTTTATGTATTGTTTTTATAATCTATGTAATGTTTTATGTCTTATGGATTTAATGTTTATTTCATATGCGTATGCGTATGCGATTGTGTGTGTGTGTGTGTGTGTGTGTGTGTGGTGTGTGTGTGTGTGCGCGTGGGGTTGTGTGTGTGTGTGTGTGTGTGTGTGTGCTGTGTTGTTGGGGGTGGAATGTGTGAGTGTTGATGTATATATAAATACATATACTAACAAAGGCTTTTATGTAATGATTTATAATGTCTTTTTGTAATGTCTTGTGTACTTGTGAAATGATGTGGAGCAGAAGAAAAAATTCCGATGGACAATAAAGTTGACTGAATTGAACCGACTCCCTTCAACTCAAACCTACAGCCACACTCGCACACATGCATAAATACACTTTGAACAATACTTTTTCCAATGCAGTTTACTGTCCCTTTTGCACCATAACATGCACACATGCATACACGGATATAAGAATGCACAATTACCATACGAGGTGGCTTACTAATGAAAATGCACCTTTCAGTCAATGGGCTTATTCTCCGTATTCAACATGTCCCCATACATACATGACCACCCTGTCAGCCAGCCAGGTGGAGAGGTGTAAGATGTTTTCCCCATCATCACCAGCCTAGGCCTACCTTCTCCGTCAGTCTCTCCCACGATCTGCGTCTCCACCGGCAACTCAGTGCCATCTTCTGCCACTGCCACCAGCACTGACCCCTCCTCTGTCAGCTCTTCAGCCCCCTGATTGGATACAATCGTGATCACCTTCTGCACACAGTCAAACTTCACAAGTGAGGGCACAGACAGCATGGAAGTACTGGAAAATGGGGAAGTAGGATGCATAGTGGCAACCTTTCTTCCTATATAAGCCATTATTCTTCTGCTCCCCTTCACCTCTCCAACCCCTCCCCCCTCCCCAAACAAAAAGGTATTAAACCACAATGGTGAGGTTCCACATTCTACAGTTCTCTTCATAATGTTAGAAAAATGAATACACTCTCACTCCCTTTTCTCTGCTTCCTCTCCCTAGAGAACAAAGAACAGCTGCCCCAACGAAATGTCAAGACTTATGCATGCAAACAGCCTTCCAGCAGGTACCAGTGCATATTCAGGTTTCAGACCCTTAGGACTTACCTGTCCGTCTTCCCCCACCACCGTCTCCAGCCCAGCCTCTTCATGGCTGCCGTCCCCCAGACCGTCTTGTCGGATGTAGTTAAGTGCTATCTTCCCTGCCTCTGCAAAATGAAAGAAAAACAACTGGTGCATGGAAACTGGATCCATTTTGAGACACAATGTTGACTTGATGGATGTTTCAAGCTGAGATCTTCTCCTGTACTTTGGGCTGTGCCATGATTGGGGATTCAAAATACCACAGCTGCTATGACTGTATGGTACAAGGACCCAAATCACCCCCCCCCCCCCCCCCCCCCCCCCCATCCTAGCTTCACTACTTGGTGTCTGTTCAGTGCATACAGACCAAAAAGAAGGCATCATGCATCAATTCTGCTACTTCATAATTTTGATATTTTCTCTGTTACATTTCCAGTTAACTGTGAAATTGATTGAAAACATGTCCTCATCATGTCAAGAAGATTCAATGCATGTAATTGAAGAGACTTTACTGCTCAAATTAAGTAAATGTGACGCGCTCCAAGGTGGTTTGATCTATTTTTAATGGATTTTGGTTTTTTCGCATTTTTGGCAACTTTAAACCCTTAAAATTCATATTGTGAAGTCTTATAGCTCAATTCGACCTATAAAGTTACTTATTTTACCCTTTGTAAGGTGTGTTTGACGAAAAATCAACACAAAAGCATCGAAATTTTGGTCGACTTCGCAGCTTTGTTACTACACAACCATACAGGCAACCCACGCATATGACCTATCGTTCGACTCAGCAAAGTCCCACGCAAACGGCTCGCTCATTCACTACAGTGGATATTTTAAGATGTGTGCGTAATTTGCTTCCAAATATAGTAAACAAACGCTAGCAGTTTAGCCAATGAGAACGAGGGACTCATGAACCCCCTGTAGCAACAACCCTCCGATTGGTCAATTTCATCTCAAGGGCAATAACTGTGGCAAGTTGTTTACACCGGTCGGGATGGGCGAATGTCGAACGACGATCATGGAGAAGCGAAAAGAGAAACGCCTCGCCGATCTTCTAAGTCAAAGTTTGGCAGCTGGCATGCCCGAAATGGAAGAAATCACAGATCTGATTAATGATTATTTTCTTGATGACGCGGAAACTACGATCGACAGTGACGACAACAGTGACAATGTTGCAAGTGAAGATGAGCAAGATGTGAACGAACTGGCACATGTGGAACCTTTGCTGCCACAACTCAACGCACCAGCTGACGAAGAATCCGACTTGCAAACTGAAGTGGATCTGTCAGAGTGCGATGACAAAGAAGACGCACCACTTGTCCACGTTGATGACACTTTTGGCCACGGAGAAATGGGAGATTGTGCGGACAATAGAATGCATCAGGCACACGACCGGGCAGCAAATTTTGCTTGCAGGTGCACCCAGATCAAAGTCGCCAGTGGACAAAATCATCCCCCACATCAGAACAGAGGGTGCATAGCACAGTTTACAACAGAAGAAGTTGTAGCAACACAACTGAACATGCAGGATATGACAAGAGGTAAGTTCACAAACATTCTCCTCTCTTTCTCTCTCTCTTGAAATGCCAGTAAACTGTGATCAAGCCAATTCTTATCCACCTCATATACCTGAGCATATCACTTTTATTGAAAAAAAATCACACACACACACACACACACAAAAACATGTCACACACACACATGTCACACACACACACACATTCTGATGTCATCATTTGCCTGATGGGGAAAAAACTAGCTTGGTATACTTTTTCTGTATAGACTGCAATTACATGCTTGGCAATACAACTTCAAAAATGTCACACACATACACACCACAAACTAACAAGTGTGTGTGTGTGTGTGTGTGTGTGTGTGTGTTGTGTGTGTGTGATGTCAGTCATTTGCCTGATGGGGAAAACAACTAGCTTGGTATACTTTTTTCTGTATAGGTACTGCAATTACATGCTTGGCAATACAACTTCAAAAATGTCACACACATACACACACACAAACTAACATAGTGTGTGGGGTGTGTGTGTGTGTGTGTGTGTGTGTTGTGTGTGTGTGTGTGTGTGTGTTGTGTTGTGTTGTGTTGTGTTGTGTTTTGTGTGTGTGTGTGTGTGTTTTGTGTGTGTGTGTGTGTGTACACTAAAGTGTAATACTAATACAGGAACTATCCAAAAAACTGAAATGCTTATTAAACTTATAACTATTACAATCAAATTCACATACATATTTAAGTGTAATTATTGCAATCCAATAGAACAGTTTTTTCTGATAGTGACTAAGAGCATAAGTGCTACTATCACCAAGAAAAATAGTAGGTCAGAGCTTTATGTTTCCTTTTTTCAGATGAGTTGGATATGTTCATCAGGGCATGTTCAATTCAAACATGCATCATGACTCGACAACTGTCAGCAGCCGTAAGAAGGGACAGACAGAACGAGTGCGGACAAGGACTGACTACATTGTGATAACAGACTTGTCTGCAAAAAGACCTTTTTCTTCCTTACCGGTAAGTGCAAGCAAAAAGTGGAAAAGTTATAGCAAATTATAATAGTCTGCACAGACATATTTTAGAAAAGTATAAAGATCAGAATGACCCTCTCTAAAAAATAATCTGATTTTCTGCATGAACACCTTATGACTGATTATTGTTATTGACATGTCATACAGTGTAGTATGTAAATCTCATTTTCTACATGGTTCTCTTAAGACTAATTTTTTTCACTATGACTTGTCACACAGTGTACTTTACATAAAAGTACTTTGATTTCTGCATGAACACTGTTGACTTTTTACCCACTATGACATGCCATGGAGTTTGCTTATTTCTTTGTAGATGATGAAAGCATCAGTGCAGTTTACATCCCTGCAGTAGTATGTATACACGGGTGTTGAATTATTCTTTGAGTGAAGGGGTGGAATGACATTTCAGATCTGAAATTTGCATGAGTGGTTTTGACTCACAAGACAGTGACATGTATTGAATGTTTCCATGTCTCTTCCTTCCTGCCCACACTGACTCTGTCTGTACTGTGTGTGTGTGTGTGTGTGTGTGTGTGTGTGTGTGTGTGTGTGTGTGAGAGAGAGAGAGAGAGTGAGAGGGAGAGAAAGAGTGAGAAAGACTGCAACAGAGATTAAGTTTGAAATTGTTGCAAAACAGTGAAAAATTCAATATTCATTATGACAAGTTATTGTTCATTGTGTCCACTGCAGCAGTTATATCTCACTGCATTCCATTTCCCATGCAGAATAGAAGTGGCATTGGTGGAGGTTTTCTCTATATTTAATTATTAGACACTAATTCCTTCCATAATTTCTTTTGTTGTTGCAGAATTGGTGACAAAAGACTGAGGAATGTCATGGCCCACTATAAGAAGGAAGGTCCATGTCAAGCGGCAGAGCAAGCGAGGTGGCAGAAAGAACAACACCAGAGCTCTGACGCTGGCTGAGACCTACAATGTGTACAGATTCATCCTCACTATGCAGAGGATAATGCTGTCAGCCTCCCAGGAAGAGTGCCAGGCTTCCACCGAGACACATCCTCTTGCTGCCATCAAGCACGCCGAAGAGTCGAGTTCACAGGCACTTCCTTGACAGTGCTGCAGTTTGCTGGTAAAATGCATTTTTGTCATAGATCAGTGGAGTCCTCTTGACATGAGCATGCTTGACCAAAACACCAGAAACAAAATTCAAAAGTTCAATTTCTACAAGCCAGATTATCAGACCCCCCTGGAAACTATATCCCAGACCACTCTATTTTTTTCTACACTAGCCTATGTTTAACATAGGCATCATTTTTTTTTCAAATTCCTGGAAGTGTGTGTCAAATGAACTCCACTTTATACTTCTTAAGGTATGCAATAAGATCATAGATTCAACATCCATATCAAAATGTAGTATACCATTATTATTATTCAGGAATGCAAAAGTTTCTGCCAATTTAGCCATTTTTTTCTTCTGCGTCTGCCAAAAAAAAATCATGGTTTCTGTTGACAATTGAATCCTTCCTCCTCCATTGTAGGCTTTTTTGGGGTCAAACTAAGCCTGTCTCTGGAGTAAGCCTACCACTGCAGTGCACTTCTTCCCTTGTTTGTTTCACTGGGTATTGTCATGTACCATAAACCACCAGTACAATTTCTTTATTTTTACATGCGGGATTCTGCTTTATAGTCAGCAGCAGTTCAGTTTTCTTATCTTTTGCCTGTTTCCCTTATAATGGGCAAGTTCACTTGCCAGTTCCCTTCTTCTAATGATAAGCGGCGATAGTTTTGAGATCGCCCGAAGGGTTGGTGGGGCTTAAAACAACATGATTTGATTTATTTTGTTCACTTCTAAATATTCCTGAATTTTTTTCTGTCAGAGATTCTTCAGTGTATGTGTGCAGACCTGACTACATCAGCAAACCATTTCCAGTAGCAGAGACTTCTGTTTCCAGTAGCAAGACCCTCTAACCAGTAGCCACTACCTCGGCCAGGTTTCAAACTACCGCGGGTTCGTTTCAAACTACTGCTATCTAATCATAAATGAAAAACTATGTTTCTTTGCTTTAATAATAGTAAATACTACCTTCATTTCCTTGAGAGAGAGAGAGAGAGAGAGAGAGAGAGAGAGAGAGAGAGAGAGAGAGAGAGAGATAAGATAAGATAAGATAATGTTGCTTATAGCCCAGCCGACCGCAGGGGGCCACATCAGGGCTGTCACCACGTTAAAATCAACTCACCAGTCATAAAAAAAAAAAAAAAAAAAAAAAAAAACTTTCACACATCTCGTTAAATGACATCGGCTACAAGCGCACCAGAAACTTTGTTAAAAATCTTTCTGCCGTAAAATCTTAAATCAGACGAAAAATGCCAATCTCTCTCAAAAACTCAAGGATCACGTCAGGCGGGACATCCCTGAACAGGATCTTCATGGACTCCGCTGTAAAATGTTTGTGTCTCACATCGTGCAAGTCCCAACACTCCAAAAGAACATGTTTCATTGTGAGTGGCGCATGACATGGAATGCACCACGGAGCTTCTTCACTCTTTAAAAGGTAAAAATGGGTAAAATACGAATGGCCGGTGTGCAGCCGCACAGAACCGTTTCCTCTTTACGACCACCCGACGTAGATGGGAGGAACTCCTTAAGGTTTGGACGGATCTGAAAGAGTTTGTTATTCGTCTGTGTGTTCCAATCCTCCTGCCAGAGGTCTCTCACATAATCGTTAATTTTGGGTTTCACATCTGAGCAGGGGGTATAAGTGTTGGACAGTTTCTCTCTTGTGGCGTTCTTGGCTAAACGATCAACCATTTCGTTCCCGCCGATACCAACATGACCAGGAACCCAAGCAAGAGTAATGTTGTAACCGTCCGCCTTCAACTTGCTAAAAAGTTCAAAGAATGCAAAAGTTCTGGAGCAAAGGGTTCGGCCAGCTATGGCTTCCAAAGTGACGCGAACCCGACGAACCAAAAGTCCCTCTTTGAAAAAAGAGAATTATCTTCAAAGCCAGAACCGGCAGTAAGTTCGCAAATAGACAGAAGCTCTGAATGGATATTTCAAACAAATCTGAAAGGACCCCCCAGGGCAGAGGCGCACGGGCCCACCCCATCTTCGATTGGGAACCGTCGTGGAAAACTTTTTGCAAAGGGGAAATTTTCAAACGAGCCCCAAAAAAAAAGCCTTGTACCCAGGAGCGGGTAGAATCTTACAAAAGTGCAAGATCGAAACGAATCTGGTGTGAAAAAGGTCCACGGGGTTGACCGGAAACTTGGAAAATGGAAATTCTCCCACTAACGCATTCCCCCAGTGAGGCTGATACAAAGACCAAACGCGGAATCTTTAGGGTTGTTTTCAAATTTATTTTGGGAAAGGAGGGCAAAAAACCCCGTCATAGGCGGATCGGGGTTCTAAAAAACAGTGGATTTTAATAATTCAAAGACAGTTCAGCCTGCAATGGACAGTAAAGGGTTCACCCGCCTTGCGACAGGCTGTACAAGGGGTGGGCGGAACGCCCAAGACAAGCGAACCCTTGATGGGGTTGGGGGCCCAAAAGTTTGGGGTAAGAGATCTTGCGGAGCCGTACACAGCACAACCTAGTCCAGTTTGGAACGGACCAGGCTCTGAAAGGGGTGAACAAAGTTTTCTTATCACCCCCCAAATCGGTGTTGCTACGACCCCGAATATTCAGTGCCTTTTTTGGCAGCATTTTTGGGGTTTTTAATATGGTGAAAAAGTTAAGTTTTTGGTAAAAAATGATCCCAAAATTTTTGGCCTTTTTAACACTGGAAGGGGAGATTTCCCAATTTGAATTTGGATTGGAAAAAACTGACAAAATTATGGAAGTGAATACACTGGGTTTTGTAGCAAAAAAGGAAACCGTTTTCATCCGCCCCCGTGGATTTTATCTCCAAAGTGGAGCCTGCGCGGACACTGGGACAGGCTTCCTTGCGTAGACAGAAAAATCATCCACAAAAAATGAGCATCTAAACCCCTGCTGAACTGATTGAACAATGTTGTTGACTTAATACTAAAGAGGGCGGAGTAGTATGCCCCCTGTGGAACCCCCAAATCTGCTCGGGGACACAAGGGGTGGTGCCAACCGGACCTAAAACGTTTTGCCAAAAAAATTTTTGAAAAAAAGCGGAAGATGATCTCAAAAAAAACCCAGATCGGGGAGATCATAAGTACCCCCCGACTTCCAGGTGGTATCGTAGGCCTTTTCTCCAAGTCAAAAAAAATTTGCCACTGCTGCTGTTTGTTCAAAAGGCTTCCGAATGTAATTCCAGACGAATCAAATGGTCAACGGAGTCCGATTTTTGCGGAAACCAACTGTTTTTCCCCAAAAGGCCCTTTTTTAAGTTTCCACAGGGCCCTAGCATTGCCCTTTTTTTTCCATAATTTACAAAACAGTGGTCAAAGCTATGGGCGGAAAATTTGAAGGTTTAAAAGATTTTTTTCCAGGTTTGGGGAGGGGGAATAAGAGGGCTTTTCGCCAAAAGGGTGGAAAAAAACCTTTCCACACATGGTTGTAGCCCTTACTATGTTCGCCCTTTCTAGGGGAAAGATTTTTTTCAAAGCTGAAATGGGTTTCATCATCCGAGGGGAATCCGCAAGAAAGCAAGGCAGATTTCAGCTCGTTTAACGTGAAAGGAAGATTGGTCTTCCAGTTGTGGAAAAAATTTGCAGGGGTTTTTTTCTTTTAGGCTTTGTTTTTGAAAAAAGTGGCTGATTTTTTTTAAAGAGGGGAATTTTTTCGGTTGAAGAAACAGAAGCAACTGCTTTTTTTCTTGTTATTAAAGAATCCAAAAACTTGAGATGGTTCACAGTGGGACAGGTGTTTTTTCCCTTTGATTTTTTAAGATGTTCCACCTTTTTTTTGGGAAGATTTTGATGTCAGCCTGGAAGAAGCTTCTCCGGACCGACGTTTACTGTTTTAAAAAGTGTGTCTAGATTTAGCACGGAGTTTTTGAGGGGCTCGAGCGTTAGGACCCAAAGGTCTTTGGGGTACACCTGACGCTGACCCCCGTTTTCACTTTGGAAATTTTTTGGCATCTGAATCAAACCGGGGTTTTTTTTGGCATTTGAATTTTACGGAAGAAACTGGAATACAGTTTAGCACATTGATCCAGTGTTATCGGGATTCAGGGGTCCGGACTCGAAGAAAGTCAGTGTCCTGGAATTCTTTAAAAATAGTGGTTGCAAAAAGACCCCAGTTTGCTTTCTTGTAATTTAATTTTGAGAGAAGAGCTGTTCGTTATCGGGTTTATAAGACAGGAAAGGGTCATTTCCCGTGCAGTCGTCATGGACAGCCCACTCATTTCCAGGACCAGCGGGGGGGCCCAAAAAACCGACAAATCTAAACCAAAGTAAACCTGGGAAGAATGGAGGTAATTTGCAGATCCGCGTTTTAGACAACACAAATCCAAATCCAAAAGGGACATCCTAAATAAGCCTCGGGATGACGAACCGGTACACCCAAAGAGGGTTGTGCCCTTTTTAAAGTCCCCCAACAGCAAAAAAGGGTCGAGAATTTTCCCTAACAGACTGACGGTCCTGACGACAACCCCGGGAAGGGGGAGGTAGTTAAAGAGAAGATTGTGAAGTCTTGGGGAGAGTACTCTCGAAAAGACACCCCGGGGGAGGTAGACAGAGCGACAGGAATAACAAAAAAGTTTTGTGAAGGGAAGGGCAACCCCGCCCGAAGTCCCAACGTGGGTTGTGCAGGTTTTGAAAGAATATTAAAGCCAGAAAGAGTAAAGGCTTCTGGCTTTAAATTTGGGGTTTTCTAAAGAGCCACGACAGAAGGTTTCATAATTGCACAGAAGCTGCACTCCTCGAAGTTAGAATTTAGACCAGGATATTCCAAGGAATTTGTTTTAATCCATGGTGCAGGGGGCGAAAAGGAGAAGATAAAGGTCATCTCCTCTAAACATTGCGCAAAGCAAAAATTTGTTGCTTAATTTCATGGATTTCTGCAGACCTGCTGGCAACTTGAAACATGAAGTGGGTCGGGGTTTTGGAAAACGGGAGGTTTCTTCCTTATCTCCACCATCCCCCGGGGGTTAAACCCCTGCCCGATGGGCACTGGACGGGGATTCGGGGTCGGGGGGGTTTTTTGTTTAATCTGCCCAGCAGCAGATTTTTAGCTGCGGGGGCATCTGGGGGGGTGGCGATTTTGGGGCCTCCCCCGGGGGCACCATTTTGGGGTTTGAGAGGTGGTGGACCTGCTTCCCCAGAGGACATTTTTTCCTTGCTTTTCTTCGAAAATGTAAAGTTATCGTCAAAGCAGATGACCGAGTTAAAAACTTTTGGAATTTTCTTTAGGGCCCGAAGCATACGAAGAACTGCGGCGCTGACGCCCCAACCTGCTTTCGGGCCTCAAAAAAGGAAAATTTTTTTTTGTTTTTTTTTTTTTTGAATACGGATCCTAAAACCAAAAAGGGGTTTCGTGGGGGGGAGGGTTTGGTTCCACCGCATTTAGAAAGTGCCGATCTTGACCGGCCCATCATGGGTTTTCCTTTCGCAAACACCCCATACCCCTTGCCCGAACACGGCCCTGACTGGGCCCAAAATTTTTGGCACCGAAGCACCTCAACGGGGCGGAACATATAATGAACTGAACATTCAATAAAAACTTTGTGACCGGAGGCAGCACAGGGTTGAGAAAGGTCGAAAGAGGGTGTTGTGGCACTCTCCTGAACCCTTTTTTTTACTGTACCCCGCGCACCTCCGTACACCCTGGGGTGCCGCCCGCTTAAATTTTGTTGATACACCGATAAATCCCCCAGCGAACACGCCCTTTGATGATTAATGTTTGGGGATTACCTTATTTTCCCCGTCCACAAATTTTTTTTTGCCTTCGCACGTTCGATTGTTTTGGTGATTTTCACTGAATAAGAAAAAAACCCTTCCCCAACCTCTTGATGGGCCGAGGGTCACCTGCTAAAGCTTGAAAAAACCCTTCGTATGGGAAAGGGCTCAGAAAACTGAAAGGGGTCTTTCCGCTCCCTCCCTTCCATCACGAGCCCGGGAAACCCGAATCCTGTCCTTGTCTACCTCCAAAACAGAAACACTATCTGAATCAAAATTCCCCGAAATGGGAGCAGCCCTTCCCCTTTTTTGGGGGATTTTTTTAAAAAGCCATGATGTATTTTTTTTTATTTCATCCCTCCCTTTCCCACCCACCTTTGGGGCCAACTAAGGGGCCAGGGCCCAAAAAAACCAATGTCTTGACCCCTTCCAGGCTTCGGGGGATATACGACAAAAAGAAACTACCAACCCTATCCCCCCTGATCTGCCCCAACTCCCGGGCAGAGAGCTAAACACTGCAGGGTTAAATTAGAGGGAAATGTCCGCTTGACCCAGCCCCAAGAAGGGAGCCGATTTTGTAAACCCGGGGCCCGAGGTACCCCTGTCTAGGAGAGGTCCGAGCCAAAGTGAGGTTAGAGGCTGGCCCCCCCCAATCCCAGGATCTCATTCCCCCCGACACGGTGCAACCCCACGGGGAAACGCGGCGGATTTTTAAAGGGGAAACCACAGAGAAAAGGGGTGTGGAAAAAAAGCTTTAAGGGGAGACGAAGATAGAAAAGGGCCAAAAAAAGGGAGGCAGAAAAAAGAAAAAAAAGAAAGGTGGGTTTACCTTAGTCAGGATCCTCACCCTTCCTTTTTGACATGGAAGCCCACCAGGGGAATCAACTCCCTTTCCACGTTACCTTAGGCCCAAAAACATCTGCACCTCTCAGGGCCCAGAAGCAGTGTGAAAAAAAAAGCCCATGCCAAGATTGATGCCCCCGCCCGCAAAGCCTAAGGGACACTGGACAAGCAACCCCCCCCGGGGGAGAGGAAAAGATAAACTACCTTTCAAAAATATGACAAAACCAAATTTTTAAATCATTACTTAATTTTTTGGTATTGGATTAATGAAATTCTCATCCACCAAACCTTAAAACATATAGGATTAGGACCAAAGAAAAAAATCCCGTTACAATGAAAGAAACATCTTCTTACTTAGAGAGAAAAAGACAAAAAAGAGAGATCAGGGTCAGAGTAAAAGACAGAGACAAATAAGAGCAGGGGATAATAGAGCCCCTTAATTGATAAAAAATTTTGGACTTGCAGATAAGCAAACATTCATGCATAGGCATGTGTAAGAAAAAATGTGAAAAAAGTTTGTGGTAGACAAGATATATAAAAAAAATGTAACAAAAGTTAACTGAAATTTGCACAAATTAAAAGTAGGCAATGGGATCGCCATTTTCTTTTCCTATGCTGGCCCCCTTCTTCTTCTTCTTCCAGAGGGGGTGTTTAACCTGCCCCGTGCCCACATCTTCACGTAAATATTTTGGCACAAGTTTCTGCTTGTTATTCGTGTAGCCCGGGACTCACCCTCTTGGACTGAACATCGGGATCTTTGAGTCCGTGTATGATCTTGTGCATGTGAAACAGATTTGACTCGGGTTTTTAGTCCCATTCCCAAAAGACTATTGGGGAAGGGTCAAACCAATGTTAAAAATCCGAGGGGAAAAATCCCCTATACCAAAATTTGAACCCGCAACCCCAGGTCACGAGTCCGACGGGTCTACCCAAATGAGCTTTCCGGCCCCCCTGAAACTTTGCCTAAAAGTCTGTCTGCCCGACGAACTGTTTTACGTTTCATTTGCTCGGCCCGCTTTCACTTCCTCCCAGACACCGTCTTTACCAGGCAGGGGGGTGTTGAAATCTTCTCACAATCGCTTTTTGCTCGCCGGGGGCCACCCTTATCGTTCGAAAGAAAGAATGACTTGAAACCAATTTCGCGATAGGAACAGGGGGAACCGAGTCCGCTCAACACTCGCGTCTAACGGGAAAGCTCACTCATAAACGCAAAACTACTAAAACGCCATGACGACTTTGGCCCTGTTTGGGCCCTTGGGGTGGGTTGGGCTATAAGCAACTAATTATCTTTCTTCCTTTTAAAAAAACCGAGAAAAATTACGCTCGTCTAGCTCCGTAGAGCCCCCTCAAATACTAGTTGCTACGGCTGAATCGTAGCATAGTCAGGTTGTGTGTGTCTTTGTTTCGGGATAAGACCTGTTCTGCCTAACCTTCGCAAATGGCAACTTCTTCCATTTGTTGTGGTTGCAGTCCCATGACAATCTGTGCGGTTTCGAGATATGCACATATTTCAGGTGCCACCTCAACGACAGGAGAAGGGTGAGCTCTCAGGCACGCAGTCTCACTCAGTCTGTGAGGAAGAGCGGGCTTACAAGACAATGACAGCAGCGAGCAAAGCAGTGGTGCAGAATTGGGAATCCAGGAACTTGTTCAAGCCCCCACAACAGCAGAAACTGTTCCATGCACTATTCTTTTGATTTTGCACAACAAGTCCATCTGCCGCACAGCCCATACCAGCCTGGACCACTGTATTTTTAACCCCGAGAAAAGTGGGCATCTTCGGGGTATGTTGTGAGGGAGTTCCTCAACAAATAAATTATTTAATTGATGAGGGTGCAACCTCCAGCAAGGGCTCAAATGCAGTGCTGTCATATCTGCATCATTTTTTTTAATAACTATGGACTTGGAGAGCAGAACTGTGATCTCCACTGCGACAACTGTGCGGGGCAGAACAAGAACAGATTTGTGCTATGGTACTGCGCCTGGCGGGTGATGACAGGAAAACACACGTCAATTGCTCTCCACTTCATGCCTCCAGGACACACCAAGTTTTGCCCCGGACTGGTGCTTCGGTCTCCTGAAACGAGCTTTCAGGAGATCTGAAGTTCACTGTCTTCAGGACCTGAGTGATGTTGTCAGGAACAGTACTCCTGTAAAACACGTCAACAGGCCTGAGGTTGTGAAGGGGGAGGCACAAGATGCCAGACCACTGGTGGACATGTTTGACTGGCAGGGTTTCTTTGGCAACCATTTCCGCACAATGCCCGGAATAAAAAGATAGGTCATTTTCGCTTCCCCGCAGACAGGCCTGGATGCATGATGTACAGGAAACTCTGGCAGATGAGGAAGCGGCTTTTCTGTCTTGTTGATGAGGACAGAGTGGCCACTGTTCTGAGGGAACTTCCAATGAGCCACCCATCATTCCACCTCCAGGCTTGTCTCTCGAGAGGCAAAATTACCTATTCAAAAATATCCAGAGTTTTTGTGCGGGTTGATGCCAGGGACACTCTGACACCGGAGCCAAGAATGTGAACTTCTCCAGACCTGTGCTGTGAGTATCATGTGTGGGCGAATGGATGGATCATTGTTGTGTAACTACAGTTGTGTGATTACCTGATTCGGAAAGTTTATGTGAGTAGATTCTTCAAGTTTTCAGGTATGTGATTTTTTATCAAATTATTTTGCATGCATCTTGTGACTATGAAGGTGGTCTTTTTATTTTTTTTTTTTTTCTATTTTTCTCTCGAGGGGGATGGGGGGGGGGGGGGGGGGGGGGGGGGTATAAGGTAGAAAGAGGTATTTACTCTTTTTTTTTTAACATGTTCTTCCAGATTTATGCTTCAAAGAGCTGCCATTCACCAGATACCAAGTAACCCATTGAACAGAAAAAAGAAAGAAAAATGCGCCGCTCTCAGAAGATCAGAAAAATTTTGGCTGTTAAAAATTAATGAGATTTAGAAAATAGTTATGCAATTGTTGCAGTTTGGGAATAAAACTTTTAAAAGATGTGATCTCAAATCTTCACAAGATGATGGGGCATCCACAAAATCAGCAAAACTGTTTGTAAATGAAATCCAAATGAGCGAGACACTTCTGTGATCTGCAGTTTCATGCTCATTTTTTTTCTAAAAGGAAATCGCTTGAAAAAAAGAAAAAGAGGAAGAATTAGTGATAAATGTCTCGTTGATTGATGCAGGAAGGAGTAAAGATTGTTTGCTCCAAGTTTCATTGATTTCTGTTAAAAAATAACACCTGTTGCTAAGGGTTTTTCATCAAGATTGCTCTGTCAACTTTAACAGGCATTTTCTCAAAATGGCCGCCTTGCTACTAGCTGGATATAAACTACTATAACTTTGGTTTTAATAAACCTAAAACAAAACCAAGCATATCATTGTGAAGCTTATTTTCTCTAGTTTCTGACTGTGCCAAAATCTCAAAATGACACTTAATGTACCTTTTGTGGGAGCGCATCACAAATAGGGTCAGGCCACACTAAATTTCTGAACTGTGTTTTAAGTGAAGAGACTTTATTGCTTGAGTCATCAAGTAAATATGGTCTGGGCATAGTAAATTTCTGAACTGTCCTTGTCTGAATTCTGTTTGTTCTTTAAAGTCAATGCCGCCCCATTCTGCCCGTCTAACATTTCCAGTTCACTTGTGTTCCACCCTTCCAGAGTGACCCTGCATTTCCTTCCCACACAGGATTAACTAATGAGGAGACACTCCATCTGCTTCCCCTGTTGTACTCAATATGTGTGGGAGTGTGGCTCTGTCTGCATGTGTAAGGTGAGAGCATTGCGTTTACCAGTGAGTGTGATGGTCTGTCCGCTCTCGACAGCGGAGGTGATGAGGCCCCCATCAGCTGATGATATCATGGTGATGCCTTGACTCTCCAGCCAGCTGACTGCTGCTTCAGACGTCACACCTGACACCACAGGGTACAATCAGCAATCTCAGTCAATGGACAGTCATTACAAACACCGCTTCACTCAAACTAGGTCACATTACACACACACACACACACACACACACACACACAGAGGCAAATCTGTCACAAGCATGGTCAGCTCAGTGGTAGAGCAAGTTTGCAGTCAGATGTTGCAAGCCTGCACCCTGCATGTGTCCGATACAAATATTCCCATTTTCACCACCCATCCCAACATGCCGCTCTGATTGTATCATACAGATCCCTTCTCCCCGCTTTCCTGGGATGATTACCCCCACTTGCTAGTTGCTTTGTGGTGGGAACACTGAGCCCGGCTGTGGTTTTAAATGTCCTCCAACCAAGTCAAAACTGTTCATAGCCCAACCACCAAAGCTTCATACTTCCATTGACACATTAACAACAAAAAAGACATTGCCAGAAAATTTCACTGTAACCTGTATGAGAGATGGTTTTTAGAAGAAACTGTCTCATTCTCAAACCAAGAAAATTTGAACACCACCACCCCCTCCACCCTGCAACACAAGAGCTGATAATGCATGCTGCTGTATTCCTCATTTACTTCTAAATTCTATATACTTTCATTTCTTTTTTTTTTTTTCTTTTTTTTTTTTTGGAGATCAGAATTTTCAACTGTTCCCTACCAAGAGGAAGAGCAGTTGAGGGGAATCTTTTTCTTTACTTTGTATTGCTAATTTCTGTTATAAATGGACACAAGTTACGCATGCATTAATGTAAGCTCTCTCTCTCTCTCTCTTTTAAGAGTGTTCATCATCGTCGTGTTCTGACTGTCTTCTATTCTGTTATTTCTGGATTTCTGTCGGTGGAGGTCTTCATTTTCGTACTGCGTTCTCTTCAGTAACAGTTGAGCCGTAGTGGTGTGGGTTCATGTCTTGGAAGGTCGAGTTCTCTCTTGTTTCCATCAAAGGCAAGGGATGTTCTGTGTTTGGCTGCGCTCGCGTCACTACCATGAGCGTTGGTTTTCTTCCTCTTCGTGGCTGCCGTTTCGCTCACTTTCACGTTCGTTCGCCTGCTGTTCCAAAATGTAGCGTTTGCTGTGATTCTCGGGGCCAAGTTTTATTTTCCTTAAATCATTCATTTTCACCTTATGGTCTGTTTCTATGTAACCTATTAATAATTTGAATTCCCTTTTTCATCATCTCTCCTTTTTTTTCTTTCTTTTTCTTTTCTTTTTTCCCAGCATGCACATGTCCCCAATATAAGACAAATCATTAGTTCATGCGTTACTCTCTCTCTCTCTCTTTCTCGTTGTTTTGTTTTATTTTGTTTCTTTTTCTTATTCAACTTGGGGTTTTTCAATATTTCGTAACATTAGTTCCGTCTCAATATCAGTTCCAGATTTTACACTTGCCATATTTAAACATTTGAATAGAAAGTTTTGCAATTAATAGAACCATGTCGCTTGTTTTCTCGGTTTATCTGTGAATACATCTGTTTTGGCCAAACAGAGCTGTTGTTCATTCATAGGATTGTATGTTGTAGCGTGTGAGATATATGTTTTACTTGGTTCCAGAATGTGGATAACTTGGGCAAGAATAGAAGGCATGTTCAATGTAATCTATTCTTTGCACAGTGGCATTTATTTGTTTCCACTATCCCATTTTTGTAAAATATGTTGGTGGGGTAAATATTGTGAAGAATTTAAAATGAAGGAGCCTCAGTCTAGATTCCTTTGTACACTCGTACGCTAGTTAAAGTAGTCTTCAATGTGATGTTTAATTTACGCTTCCAAAATATTCGCGCATATTTCATGGTTTTGCTTTTGGGCAAAAACCTTTCTGATTTGTTTATTTGAATAGGGCTGTGAGGTTTCCTTCGTCTGTTACAACATCAGTAGGGGGTTCGTCTTTGTGTTCAAGGTTAGCAAGTTGTTGCTTCCATGTGATGGGATTGCGTTTGTCAGCGCATGTATTCGAATAGAAGGATCGGGAAGTGCCTAATTTTTCTTCTATTTCTCTAAAGGTCACTATATGTCCATTTTGCCAAAGATCTTGAACGAGAAGGATACCAGCTTTAATACCATTTTGTAAAATGTAGTGTATTTCCTTTGTATTTATATTTCTGTTGTTCCACAGAGGTTCTGTTTTAACATTCTCTACTGGTCGGTCTTTGTAAAGTGGTGACTGCAATGATTACGTCTTTCAAAAGACTGAGGTAACTTTTTCTAATCCTTGGATTTCTTTAGGATCAACGTTACAGTTAAAAACGCAGTGGCTGTTCTGGAAAGGGGACATGTTATTTCGCGCGGGGGATGCTCCAGTGCGCTTTGGTTTTGTTGAGGAGTCTTGCCGCCCATTGACTAGGAACATTTGTTGGTGATGTTCGATGTTAATCATACTTAGGCCGCCTTTTTCCTTTTCTAAGCTAAGGACACCTCTTTTTATCTTTTCGAATGCTTTTTTATTATTGAACTTTTTTTCCATAGGAACCTATAAATCAGTGAATTAATAGAGTGGAGGGTTTGTTTTGTATAGATGCTGTCTTGCAATATGTGAGAGAATTGTGACAGCAGAAAATGTTTTAGTTAGAATAACTTTACCATAGAGGGATGGTTTCTGTTTTCCCATTGCTTGATGATTTTGGTCATCTTGTCTACTCTGGCTTTCCAGTTTTCTTCGATCTCAGAGATTTCTTTGTCTGCCGAGAAGTAAATGCCTAAAACTTGAGTTTACCAGATTTCATAGGTATATTACTAACAGTGCCCGTTTCACACTTTCGTGATCCTAACCATATGCCTTCTGACTTGCTTTTATTTAGTTTTAGGCCAGAAAAATCCTCGAATTTTACAACTATGTTTGTGGCTTCCTGAATATCTTGCTCATCTTTAAGGGTCAGTGTTGTATCATCCGCAAATTGTTTTATTTTAGTATAGTTGAATGCGTTGCTTACGTCAGGATTTTGTGTTAACTTAATTCCTTGAATATCTTTACTGTTCCTTATTCGGATAGCTAGTGTCTCAACAGTTATCACAAAAAGGAGAGGACTGAGTGGGCAACCTTGCCTAATGCCTCTTTCTGTTGGGAACCATCAGATAACCATCCACCATTGTGAATACAGCTTTGTGTGTTTTCCATAACGGTTAAAACAGATCTTTTAAATCGTGGGCCGAAATTGAACAAATCAAGCGTTTCTAGGATACAGTCTTTAGACAGGGTGTCGAACGCTTTAGAGAAGTCTAGTGCAAGTAGCGCACCCGGCTGGTTCGTTCTGTTGAGGTATGCAGTGAGATCATCAAAGAGTTATAAATGGAGGGCTATGTTTCTGCCTTTTATAAATCCTACTTGGTCTTCGCTTACGATTGATGTTATAATGTTCTGTAGTCTCAAGGCAAGTGCCTTTGTGAATATTTTGTAGTCTGTATTGTGAGTGTAATTGGCCTGTAATTAGCGAGGTTGTGTTTGTCTAGATCGTTGCCTTTGTGTATTAATGTTATGATTCCTTTTTTCATAGAAAAGGATAATTCACCTTGCTCAAGTGAAGCTGTGATAACAATTCAGTAAAGGTTGTCTTAATTTATCCCAGAATTTCTTGTAGAAGAGTGGTGTGAGGCCATCACTCCCTGGTGCAGACTCATTTTTTAAATGATTAAGGGCTTGCGTGAGTTCATCTGGTGTAATTTCCTTGTCGCAGAATTCTTTTTCTTCATCTGTGAGTGTGGGGAAGTCATCATCGGTTAGGAAATCGTCTTTTATCGTCTCTCCATGTTTAATTGGCGTGTCTTTTTGTATAGCTGAGTGTAGTATTCCTTAATTTCATCTAGTATTGTTTGGGAATTGTCTGTTAATGACTGATTTACACACAGTGATGCAATAGTGTTTGCTGCTCCTTGTGTCTTTTCTAAGCGCAGAAAATATTTAGTGTTCTTTTCACCCTCTTCGATCCATTTGACTCTGATCGAATTTGAGCGCCGCGTGCGTCTTTCAATTCTTGCAGTTCTACTTCTTTTTTAAGTTGATGTGCTTTTGTTGCTAAGCCTTTATCCAAGGGGTTGTATGACATTTTTGTTCAATTTCTTCCAGCTGTTTGACTTGGTTTGTTTTCTGTTGAGGCCAATTTTTGTGCCCCTTGAAAAGTTTATACAGAAGGATTTATAATCTTACTTTAAACATTTCCCATGCCTTTTGTGGGTCTTCCTTGTCATACTGAATAAAGTGGGCGTCAATGAAGTTAGTCGTTTCATTGAGAAACTCTTCCTTTGACAGCAATGAGCTGTTAAATTTCCAGTATCCAGGACCTCTTAGGAATTTATTCGTATTATATTTAACTTTCACAAGTTTGTGGTCTGAGTGTGGGAATATTTCAATATTTGCTCCTCGTATGGATGTGTATGAAAAAGCATCACAAATATGTAATCAATTCTTCTTGCAATAAACGGGGCAGATTGGACCAAGTGTAATCTCTGGCATCAGGATGGAATGTTCGCCATGTATCTTTTAGTCATAGGATTTTAATAAATTCGAAAGAGCTTCTCTTTCTTGTTGTGGGTGAAATTTTCCTGAATGTTGTCAATGGGGTGTACTGCTGTATTAAAATCTCCCAAGACCCAAAGATGATCAATCTTGTCCTTGTAGTATTCTATTGAGCTGATTAGAAATGTTAGTTTATCACTTGTTGAGTTAGGGGCATAGCAGTTAGCTATGACAGTAGTTTTATTTTCTAATACAACCTTTATTAACAGTATTCGATCTGTTGCTTGGATGAGTTCTGTTTTCATTTGTTTATCATTTATGAGAATAATGAGTCCATTACTTCTGTTTGTGCCTGGACTGTAATAGGCGTTTCTGTCCTTTATTGTTTTGATTTACGTTACGTATGTTTCTTGTAGGCATAAGATGTCTATGTTTTGTTTCCTCATGAAATTAAATGTTGTTCTTCTTTTTTAAATTATTTCTGAAGCCACGTACATTAAGTGTACCAATACATATGTTGTTATTCTTCATAGGAAAAGGTATTAAATAGATCAGAGTACCATAATCGTTAGTCCGTAACTCAGAGCTGTAGCTCGAAAAGGGTGAGGTCAGTCCGTCTGCACACATCAGGTTCCACTTTCGTCTGCTAGCCCAGATCTTCACTTCCCCCTGTTGACGCTCAGGCATCTTTGTTTGGCGTTTCGCTCTCGAGCTCGTCCGTCGGCGATTCGCTTCTCTCTCTCTTTTCCTTTCTTCCTGGTGCGCCACTCTCCACAGTACCGCGTGGCGTGGTGTTGTCCGTTTTCTCCCCCTCTTTTCGTGTTCCGTGTTCCCGAGACACGTGGCCCCTCCTTGCGCGGCTGCGGCGGTACCGTTAGGCCTACGTTTGTATTCCCCACCACCTCCGTGCGGGTGTGTTGTCCGGCGGGTATTTCGGCGTTGGCCTGGTCGCTCTGTTCACTTTCCTGTGGCATATCTTTCGGACAGTCAATTCTCTTGTGCCCTGGCTGTAGACAGTTTTTACACACAATCTGATTTGCACAGTTGGCTGCCACATGGTCCACTTGCAGGCACTTGTTGCATCGGAGTTTTTGTTTCATCTCCCTATAGAAGATGCCTGCCGTGAACACACCAACTTTCAAAACTGGCAGCAGAGGTGTGCGTGGTAGTGTAATATATACACAAATCTGCGGCCAGTTTCGAACTGTGTCAGCTGTCCCCTGGGGTTCGTGCAAGTTCATTTCACACTGAGGAGCGTAGCTCCACACCAATTTTTTAAGCGCATTCTCAATGTCTTTGTTTTGCATGTGCAGTGGAACACTACCACCCACAGTTTCGTGGAAGGTTTCTCCTCCCCTGTCCTCTAACACTGAAGGGGTTCGTGTCTAATAGAGCCACTCGTGCCCCCTGAAAAGAAAACCTTCTAACAGTAGTGTGTCTCTGTCTTTCTTTTGTTTAGGATAATTTGCCACAGTCCTCTAATTCGCTGTGCTCCCCTAATCGTTCCCTTTCCTGACCCGCTCTGCTGCTACACAGATGTCGTAGGTTGTTGGAAGGGATCATACTGCGGCAAAGCACGCGCGGTCACATACACTGGGTCCACTGACGGGGCCGCACCGGCCACCGCCATTTTGCCCCGGGCCCTACACTGGTTCACTGACCTTGTTTTTCCTCCGGGCTTCGGTCGAGACGTTGTTGTCACGGAAATAGACAAGTAGAATATACCTACCACTGCACACAGCAAAACTCTGTACTATATTTGGAGCATCCACTCTCTCCTATACAACACCTCCCTCTCAAAACACTCAGAGCGCTGAAAACCTGTGGCCTGCTGACATCAGAGGCCGGCCGGAAGTCTATACTTTCATTTCTATCAGACGGACTAATTGCAGCCCTGACGCATGGTGTCAGTGACTGACTGAGCTGTAAACTACAAGGGCTAACCAGAGTTCAGTTTCCTGTTATTTTCATGTCCTGAGCTCATTTCAGCCATTTTTCTGGTACAAACTGTAAACTTGTCACAAACCAAAAGGCATAGGTTCACCACATTATCCACAAGTTTTGTCTTACACACTGACATTCATCTCATAAAACAGACCTGTTTACCCCAAATTTGTGTACCTGTAATATCTCAGACAAAAACCTGTAACAACAAAACAACAAAAAAAAAACCTTTAATTTTCATAATCGCAATACTTTCGCAACTTTTGAAGATTTGGAAGAGCCGACAGTTGGCACGTAAGGCTGCTTCGTCGCCATATTTGACAAAGTGAAAGACGCAAGACACACTGGGAAATGTCTTCTTACTGCTTTTGACTGAAACGGCAACAGACAAACTTTGCGTTTAACAATTAAAAAAAAAAAAAAAAATTTCCCCCCTCGTAATATATTTTTTTGCTGTAATCCCCGTAATGTCAATTTTTTCCATAAAAATGATGGCAAATCATAAAGGTAAACAGGTCTGCATAAAATGATAAAATAATCTTGCACTTTTTTTTTCAAAAGCTCCCCCCTCCCATCCGCCCCCCACTCCACTCCATCTTTGAGAGTTACTCACTGGCAGCGTTAATGGGAGCCGTGGCTTCCGCCAAGGCGGCTAAAGTGGCCAAAACCGATGTGCTGCTTTGTTCCGAGTCACTGGACATTTCAGTTTTCACTGAAACATTGAAACTCACGGTGATAGATAACAACTGCTAAAAAGCTCACATATGCCAACATTTGCTGCAACTCACACATACAACGTTTGCAATAGCTGCTCACAGACAACACTTGCTTTGACGCTCATCTAGATAACAGTGGCTGTAACACTTGCATAAAACACTTGGTGAAGGTACACACACTCATAGCCCTCACCCACATCAATTGCTGTAACCTTCACAGTTCTCTTGGCAAAATCATAACTTGTTATTTTTACTATATGCAATACAACTGATATGCGTAAACCATTTAACTCTTGACTTCCCATACCGCACCGTTCCGCAACTGCCGCACAGTCCCAAACCGCACCACACCGCAACAACCAACATGCCTTATTTGGAGCCGTTGTTATGGAAGCAAGAACTCTAATGCAGAGAGTTTAACGACATCCGGAAAGCGTTCGCCTTCCGCCTTCGGCCCGCGGTTTTCAGCCTAGCTGTTTACATTGCGATTTTGAAGAAGTTTTTTCACGAAGGTTTTTTCCCAAGATTTTCTGGTCAAGATGGCGTCTTTCCAACATATCGACAACGATGTTTTCGATGAATTTATCGAAGATTTGTGCAACCAGCATGCGCTAGGGCTTGGAGATGATCAGCAGAGTGATGTGAGTGTGGGAACTGGAGTTAGGTCAGTTCACACCAGTGATTGTCTGACGACAATCGGAAATTTCAGGTGAAGATTCGCCACCTGTGCTTACCTGTGTACGCTGTCATTACGCAATATGAAGCTCATCATCCTACTCCTTGTGTGCAGAACATGAACATTGACCACATGTGACTTTATTTCTGTGGTTATACTGTGACTTTGTGAACAGAACTGTGCAAAATACTGTACAAGGAACTGTGCAAATATTTTCTGTGCTTGGATTCTTACCTGTATATTTGT
>CM031624.1:37675523-37706853 GCA_018398815.1 Conus ventricosus | reverse complement strand
GCACTACTTGCAGCTGACGCATCCACTCTCTCCTATACACACCTCCCTCTCAAAACACTCAGAGCGCTGAAAACCTGTGGCCTGCTGACATCAGAGGCCGGCCGGAAGTCTATACTTTCATTTCTATCAAGACGGACTAATTGCAGCCCTGACGCATGGTGTCAGTGACTGACTGAGCTGTAAACTACAAGGGCTAACCAGAGTTCAGTTTCCTGTTATTTTCATGTCCTGAGCTCATTTCAGCCATTTTTCTGTACAAACTGTAAACTTGTCACAAACCAAAAGGCATAGGTTCACCACATTATCCACAAGTTTTGTCTTACACACTGACATTCATCTCATAAAACAGACCTGTTTACCCCAAATTTGTGTACCTGTAATATCTCAGACAAAAACCTGTAACAACAAAACAACAAAAAAAAAACCTTTAATTTTCATAATCGCAATACTTTCGCAACTTTTGAAGATTTGGAAGAGCCGACAGTTGGCACGTAAGGCTGCTTCGTCGCCATATTTGACAAAGTGAAAGACGCAAGACACACTGGGAAATGTCTTCTTACTGCTTTTGACTGAAACGGCAACAGACGAAACTTTGCGTTTAACAATTAAAAAAAAAAAAAAAAAATTTCCCCCCTCGTAATATATTTTTTTTTGCTGTAATCCCCGTAATGTCAATTTTTTCCATAAAAATGATGGCAAATCATAAAGGTAAACAGGTCTGCATAAAATGATAAAATAATCTTGCACTTTTTTTTTCAAAAGCTCCCCCCTCCCATCCGCCCCCCACTCCACTCCATCTTTGAGAGTTACTCACTGGCAGCGTTAATGGGAGCCGTGGCTTCCGCCAAGGCGGCTAAAGTGGCCAAAACCGATGTGCTGCTTTGTTCCGAGTCACTGGACATTTCAGTTTTCACTGAAACATTGAAACTCACGGTGATAGATAACAACTGCTAAAAAGCTCACATATGCCAACATTTGCTGCAACTCACACATACAACGTTTGCAATAGCTGCTCACAGACAACACTTGCTTTGACGCTCATCTAGATAACAGTGGCTGTAACACTTGCATAAAACACTTGGTGAAGGTACACACACTCATAGCCCTCACCCACATCAATTGCTGTAACCTTCACAGTTCTCTTGGCAAAATCATAACTTGTTATTTTTACTATATGCAATACAACTGATATGCGTAAACCATTTAACTCTTGACTTCCCATACCGCACCGTTCCGCAACTGCCGCACAGTCCCAAACCGCACCACACCGCAACAACCAACATGCCTTATTTGGAGCCGTTGTTATGGAAGCAAGAACTCTCTAATGCAGAGAGTTTAACGACATCCGGAAAGCGTTCGCCTTCCGCCTTCGGCCCGCGGTTTTCAGCCTAGCTGTTTACATTGCGATTTTGAAGAAGTTTTTTCACGAAGGTTTTTTTCCAAGATTTTCTGGTCAAGATGGCGTCTTTCCAACATATCGACAACGATGTTTTCGATGAATTTATCGAAGATTTGTGCAACCAGCATGCGCTAGGGCTTGGAGATGATCAGCAGAGTGATGTGAGTGTGGGAACTGGAGTTAGGTCAGTTCACACCAGTGATTGTCTGACGTACAATCGGAAATTTCAGGTGAAGATTCGCCACCTGTGCTTACCTGTGTACGCTGTCATTACGCAATATGAAGCTCATCATCCTACTCCTTGTGTGCAGAACATGAACATTGACCACATGTGACTTTATTTCTGTGGTTATACTGTGACTTTGTGAACAGAACTGTGCAAAATACTGTACAAGGAACTGTGCAAATATTTTCTGTGCTTGGATTCTTACCTGTATATTACGTCATTACAAGACTACATAAAGGTCAGTTAACATTTTTCTTTGACTTGTATTGTTTCTATGGTCATGTGTGTGACTGTCTGTCTGCATTGTTTTACTAACAAACACACCACACATTGATTTTTCCAACCTTTATTGAACACACCTGACATTTTTTAATTATTCTGTAATTAATTACCATACTGACATTCAAATTTTTTTGGGGGGTACATTTGACCGCTTCAGTATAAAAAATAACATCACTTCCATAAAACTTCCAAATTTCAAAGCAGTCAATCAACAAACAAGAAAGATATAATTATTTTAATGACCATACTCATTTTTAGCTCATTTCTAGCCAATCCTTATGGGCTAGAGGACTGAGAACACACTGTTTCTTATGGGAAGTCAAGAGTTAAACAAAATATGTTACTAGTACATGTACATGTGTACAAAAGGCTTCAATCACCATCATACAATTAAAAACATTTACAATAAGAATAATGATTAATTGTCACTGAGCACAGTATCCTTATAGAAATTAACTCAAGATTCCATTGCTGTTTGTATATCATTAAAACAAACAAAACAAAAACAAAACAAAGTTCACCTATGCTGATATGTATGCATAATGTAAAACTAAAATGCATGCATACTCTCTTACTCTCATAACAGAAGTTAACAAGACCAAAAAAAAAACATCTACAGAACTGGACTTTCATATGACACAGCGCTGAGCAGGAGATCTCTTACCTCCAGAAGTGGTCACTGTCTCTGTGATGATTGGTTCCGTAGTTTCTATGGTAATAGTATCTCCTTCTGTCACCCCTCCAATGTCGGTATGTTGAGCTATTTGCAGCATCTGAGCAATGTCAGTTCTGCCGTTGGAAATGGCGATGTCCAGAGGAGTGCGGTCAAACTGAAACCAAAAGTCTTAGGATGCAAATCTGTTACTGCAATGCCTTTGTATTTTCACAGGTTACCATTCTCAGCTCCAATGACTTCTTCCATACTCATGGCTCCATTTACAGCCATCTCTTTTTCTTGATGGCGCGAAAGGAAAACATTGTAAGAAAACGCAGGTCTCTTACAAGTCTTCTGCTGAACACCACTTGTGGGGCAAATGACAAATTCATAAGCCGAAGGTGACAATAATTTCTAAGAGGGCTTGAAAGAAACCAAGGTGGTTGGTGAAGCGGACACATATAGAGAAACAGCAAATGAGCATCATTTCTGGGAATTCTTTGCTGAAATCCCCCCCCCCCCCCCCCCCCCCCCCCCCCCCCCCCCCCCCGATTGTCACTAAAAAGAATCTCCCCATCTGCAGGAATTGCAAAATAGAACTGTCGTTTGTGGGAATCCACTGTAAGACAAAAACGCACAGATGCAAAAAAGGCAAGTTCTTCTAACAAGGAAAAGAAGAAAAGTGATCTAGCTGAGGAGGAGCTGGAGATTGTGAAACCGGTGTTCCTTTGCACTGGCACTCTTTTCGGGCTGCTTCTCAGAGCTTTTGGATGTAGTCGCGGTTTCTTCATGATCTTCTCCACCTTCGCATGGCACAGAATCTTTTTTTTTCACTTTTCTTCCACGAAAGTCTAAGTCAAATAGGGTGGGTGCACGCTTCATTTTGGAGAATATCCAACATGGCGTCTTAAACTCTCGCAACTTCTCGTCGGTGATCGAGAAGGAGATGAATGCTGCCGATTGGTTGATTTGCACTAACAGCCAATGAAATATCAAGAAATCGTTCACTCCTGCTCAGTTCTAGTTTCAGTTTTTCAAGCAGTCGACAAACGAGCGCCCGCAACGATCAGTGAACAGGCGGGCAGTCCTGCAACTGTGCGGGAGTCTGCCCGCGTTAAGACTCGATAATTGCGGGAAGGAACAGATTTTCGGGGGATTGTACAAATCCCGCGCTCTAGAGTAAGCTCTGTACCTCCCCGCTCTCTTAATTTATTGTTTTGAGGAACCCTGACATTTGGCGATGATCTACGCCAATAGGTATAAAGCATTTGTTTTGACAGGTATGAATGAGTAAAACCTGTACTCAACGCCATCCTTCATACTGTATTCTGCTATTAATTAACCAGGTGCAACAGATCTCCACAACCTGCAATGCTCATCTGGAAAATTTAGTAAATCTCAAAGACACCTCCATGGAGTGGCTGCTATTTGACCAAGGTCTCATTGTCAGAGAGACTTCCCATTTAAAGCAAAAAACCACTGTCACTGTAAAACTGACTGCAGCTATGCTCAAGAAGGCTGGGAGAAAGCAGTCAAAAGCTTTGTGTTTAAGCACCTACACATTTTCTTGAGAGACTGGTTTAATAATGGTAGTCAAAACATAAAATTTAATCCTGTCAGGTTATTTTCCCCTAATGTCTCACCTTGTCCTCACAGTTGAGGTCTGCCCCGTGTCGTACCAGCAAGTCGATGATTGCTATGTGTCCCTTGTCTGTGGCCCAGTGCAATGGAGTCATCTTCAACTGAAACGACATCAAATCAAAACAGTAAAAAATATTCAGGAAACAAGGTTCTGGATGAGTGTTTTGATGGCTAAAACTAAATGCACAAATTTCTTTTAACTGGTAAAACTAGATGGAACAGTGAAAGAATTTACACAGCGAGACACTGCCCAAATTTTGAAGAATTACTCATCAAGTGTTAATCTACTCATCAAGTGTTAAAACTAGATGGAACAGTGAAAAATTAACAAAGTATCATCTGGCAAGTCAACATAGCTCTGTCAAGTTCTGAAGAGCCTTTTATCAAGTTCAAGGAGTTATACCTACACACTTGTCAACACACATTGTCACGAATCATATCTGTCCAAATCAATCTGATGTTTCAAACCCACCCTTACGTTCTTAGTCATTTAGTAAGTACAATTCCTGGCTTTAAGTGGCCAAAAATGTGAGCAGCCACTAAAAAAAAAAAAAAATTGCTGTTTGTATATCATTAAAGTGTACAAACAGACACATGCATTGACGTTCACTCAGTGTACATAATTAAAGTGTATAGCAGACACATGTACTGACATTCACTCAGGGGATTCTTTCCGGCATATGTAACAGAAAATATTTGCACTATGAAAATGAACTGCGAAGCTTCAGATTATTTTGAGGTATATGTGCTCAAGTAACTTGTTAAAGGTGAAAATGAAGGGTCAATTTTGAAAATCATGGCTCAAGTTTGAATGAATTCACTCTGTGACAGGGAAGGAGGAGAAAGTGGTAGGAGGAGGTGATCTCAGGCTGGGGATACTAGACTCAAACCTGCTGTGAAACTGGAGGGGAGGTAGGGAAGTGAGATGGGGGTTGGGGTGGGCTGCTTAATTCAACCTTTGTCTAAACCTACGTTATATCCAACTAAAAAAGAACCTCAATTGTTTCACCATGGGCTTTATCTGGTTGGCACATTTGCTGATGTTACTTGGGGCCCACTGACTCAACCTTTGCCGACTGGATTCATAGTCTTAGCCGCACCGGTCAGGACATTTAATATACATTAGGGGGAAAAAATTGAAAGAACTAAACCTGTTTAATGAAGTCAAAGCTGCATCACTCAAGACATTTAACATACAATAGAGTAAACAAAACATCTAGTGAAGCCAATGCTCTCTGGTGAATACAACTTAAACAGCCAATCAAAACAGAGCGCAATGCAGTTTTGAACAAAAGAAATCTCATCCTTTGGCTGCAGCCTCTGACTGTAGACCTGTTAAACACTGACAAGTGACTCATACTAGTCATAGCAATTGTCTAACACTGGCTGATCTGTGATCAATATATGCCTGACAGGCACATTTGTTTGAAGGATTACGCGCCATTTCAAAACTTTCTGCACCAATGGTACAGGTGCACCAACAATCTGTAGCCCTGGAACTAGATCAGTGGACGTCATTAGTGATGATACTGTCCTGGATGATCTGATATTCCACACTTTCTGAGATTCTCAAAGTGCAAACACAGTCTTTCAAACATTCCTCACGTATGTACACAGACATACACACACAGAGCAGCAAACAGACCATGTCTTTGGCCTCGATGTCAGCTGAGTTGGTGAGGAGTAGCTCCACAATGTCTAAATGCCCTTCTTGCGCAGCCACATGAAGAGGGGTGCGGTCCACCTTTGTGCGGGCATCACGACTGATTCCCGATCTCAGCAGCACTTCAGCCGTCTGGTGGTGTCCATACTGGGCTGCGAAATGTAGAGGGGAGGTACCCAGCTGAAACATGATGCAGTGAAAACACAGCAAACTTTTATACAGACATTTAATATCATGATAGCATGTATGCGAGTGTATTCAGTGGAAGAGAACCGTTTTTGGTGGAGTCTTGTGCTGAATGTATTTGTCAAAATAACATCCGCAAGCAGATTTCGGGGGATACAGACATCCAATTTTACACTAGGACTGCGCTCACTGAGGGTTCATGTGATAGGTTCAAGGAGTGAGGAAATTATTTCTGAGGTTGGTTTTTAGGGAAAATGTTACAATCGGGACAAAAAAGGTGGATCTACTTGGTCAACCAATCAAGTTGTTTTAGTGTTATCATTCAATGATTGTTAAATAAGAAAATGAACTGACAAACATTTCATTGGAAAAGCATCCACAAATATTATCTACAACTAGTTTGAAAGAAGCAGATCGATGATTTGGGAAAAAGCTCACCCAATCAGTGGTAAAAGGAGCTCCATTGGACATAAGAGCACGGACAGCATCTGTGTCACCACGCTTAGCTGCGTCCAGTAATCGCTTGCCCAGGTCCACCAAAGACATGCCTGCAGCTGGTGCCAGCACCTGCACACTGGCTATCTTTGGCGCCGGCGCCGTAACGGTGATCCTGTGGACAGAACCTGAGTGCAGGCTTATTATGGTCACCCTCTTAACAGTATGATTAGAAGTAGAAGCTGACATAATAACAGGTGGGCCAATGAGTAGACAATTAATGCATTTTGCCATCATTTTTCATCCTGCTCAAACTGCAACCTTACTTGATGGGAGTACACATTTCGGAAATATTAAAACTCAAATCAATATGCTGTTTGACAGAATTAATAACTGAGTCCACAAATGCATCAATAGCTGTCATTTCTTAGGGGCTGATCTAAGAAAACAAGTTTGATTGTACAATCAGATACAATATAAATTTTACACAAAAAGATAACCTGAACAGAATATTGTTTTATTGAGAAACTTTCTGCTCTCAGTTAGTGGACAGGCCCAACCAATGCTTCAGCCAGACTGTTTTCAAATCTTTCCTGTCTCAATGTATGTGATCATTCACAGCTATAAAACCTGAAAATGAAAGAAGATGGTGAGGAATGAAGTGTGTTCATTTGATGCTTTGACTGGGTAATTGCACTGATCTAAGCTTCTTTTCTGACCTACCAGCTTCTCTCTCTACTTGGTTCTGTTGTGCCTGCTCATGACGAAAGGCGAAGCACTGTCAGTCAGCGAGTCCGACATACTCCAGTGCTCCAGAAACCATCAAAAACTTGCTGGGCAGAAAGCACCAATTCACTGGTAAGTCACTGACTTACTCATCATTATCACATACATAATGACATAAATTTTTAAAAAACAGTTTTTGCATCCTCAGAGACACTAATACATGTCTCATATGTACCACGTTCATCAGAATTTGTCAACAAAGTGGGAGTGTTTGAACACACTCGAGTCAGCCAGCCGATTCCTTTGCATCGATACATGTCCCGTTAGTGACTGAGTACCACCTCCCCATCCCACCCCAACCCTCAACCGTCATCGTCACACACTGTCTACAAGCCAGTGGCTGTCTGAGCTCCGGTCTCACAGAGCTGGCACACTCACAGTGGGTGTTTCTATGAGGTGTTCTCACAGCACAGTAGTCAAATTTATAAAAATAAATTATACAAATTCAGTTTTTACTCTTCTTACAAGGATGATCCTAGGGCCAGAACTAAAAAAACAAAACAAAAAAACAAACCAAACAAAAAAAACCAACAACCTTTGACACAAAACCATTAGCTGTTAGTGTTACAGCATAAAAAAAAATTCATAATGATCTTCTTAGCAAGTCATACCATATGATCAGGAAGACCAGACGGAAATCATAAGAGTTCTACATGCTGATTCATGGATTTTATAATATCTAAAATGGATACAGTTTTAAAAAAAATCCTCATAGGTGTACATTTACAATAGCAGAGGACAAGTAGAACGTTATACTCAGTACATCAATATCCAATCTGGTAACACTAACAGACTGCTGTAGTTTCAGGCTGTCCAGTTTTCACCCTGATTTAATTCCTTGGCCACTGACTTCTAATTTTATCCCTCAGCACAAAATAAATATATGCTTTGCTCAAAAACAGTTTTTATCTTGAATGGCATGGGTTCCAATAGTATTTAGTTTCATGAGGCAATGACATGAATGACACTGAAATTCCATCACAGATTTTTTATTCATCACTGGTTTGAGTTGAAGCTTTCTGCAGCAACGTGTGTGTGCGACTATAAATTATCACAGAGCTTACTGATTACACTTTACAGCAAGTGACTACATGAACGACACAAAGATGGGCTAATCCTGTGATCGTGATGAATTATTAGTGTGCGAAAAAGCTGTATAATTTTGCTGGAAGGATTTTAACATTTTTCTGTTTTTCTTTTGCCAGAAAGTCACAGACTTATTTATGACATGTCATAGGAACCTTATTGATTTAAGTGAAATGTAGTGTAAGCCTCTTTACATCATCACATCACCTTAGATCTTCATCACTGTTGGGTGCTACCAGAAAAAGTAGAAAGAGAGAACCTTCACTCCACCAAGCCCTGCTATATTTTGCTACAAACGGCTGTTGAAGCCAGCCCTCCTAATGCCGCGTGGCGGAGGGTGAAAGATGGAATGTGCTCACCACCTTCCTGCCAGGCAGCACACCTGCGGCTTGCAAAGCAGACACATATATAGTAAAAAGAGAGAGAAAAGAGACAGAAAACCAGGAGGTTGCGGATGAATGAAAACAGACAGGGAGGAGGAATGTGTGAATGGTCTATACTGAGGCTGACTGCCCTAATGCTTTTTCAGTCAAAACAGTCAATAATTGGTTGCCCAACCGACAAGTAAACAGAGCATTTCCACTTGTCCCTGAGAAGGTTAAGTTGTCCCAGACAACAGCATAGGTGGGACAAGCCCTGATTATACTAAAAGCTCTTTCCTTATATCTTTCTTTAAACTTTTGTTTTTTTTCGCTGTCTCAACTCCTGTGCCACCTCTATGACATTGCACCCATGTTGCTCACTCCAACTCCCCTCATCCAAATCATCAGCTCGTCCCAACCCGCCACAGCCCCGGCACCATCAACCCATAGGGAGCTGTCAGTGTCAAGCCATCATGAGGCACTGCTGCCAAGTCACTTCCATGGTGTTCAGTAGTGCCTGTTCTGATCTCACATAGTATGCCCACTAAGCTCCATACTGACAACAATAATTGCTTAGTCGCAGAGACAGCACAAGTGAGCTCTCCCTCCATAGACCACCACCATGTCTGTCCATGACTTTGCCAATACCAGCGACCCCGACAGAATCAAACCAAGGCCACAGACAATCAGAGCTGAGGTCACCATGAGAGCTG
This sequence comes from Conus ventricosus, assembly GCA_018398815.1. NCBI lineage: Eukaryota > Metazoa > Mollusca > Gastropoda > Neogastropoda > Conidae > Conus > Conus ventricosus. Next base: position 37,697,419 of record CM031624.1, on the reverse strand, counting down.
GGCATGAAGGGCCAAAGAGTTTGAAACTTTTTATAAAAATGCTGACCCATGATGATGAGGATAATGGGAGAACCATTCTGGTCTGAGGCTGCACGACAGGGCTGTACTCTATGCTTACACAATACTTTCACAATATATCCCGGCGTTGACCTGGCCCGAGAGATACAGACACCTGTAGTGTTGGTCAGAAAATTTGAGCAACACTCTCAAAGAATTTTAGATGCATCCATTAACTGATAAAGTGGATGAAACTCGACCGTGTCCCAGTCTTCCCAATTGAGTTCATAGCAAACTCAACTCTGGGTAGGAGCCAGTCGGGACAGAAAAATCCCACCACCAATGGCTCTGACAGGAATCAAACTCATGACCCCCGAGCCAGGAGTCCGCGATGCTAACCACTTCACCGCAGTGGCTGGTTCCTTTCTCTAAATTTGGTAAGAAGAAAATCCTGTTGATGTCATGACCAGAGCAACAGACAGACCTTGATGGAGCATACATAATAAAAAATTCAGAAGGGTATTGGGATTGGGATCAGTCACTTGACGAGTCTACCCGATCGGTCCCAAGCAGATATCCTCTTGCACAAATTGTACCAACACAGGCACCATTCTTCCCCTTTCCTCTGTCCCCTGTGTTTTGCACATGGTAGGACAGATTCCAAATCTATTCTAATCTATGCCAACTCCTCCCTCTTTCTCTCCTTCCTTCTCTCCCTGATGTAGCCAGTCAAGACAAAAAGTTTACGTCATGTCACGACTACGTCGCCATTCTCTCCCCACCTTCCTTCCCCTCTCAACCCTCCCTCACACCCTAATGTGGCGGCGTGACACAACGAAAAAATTACATCGCGTCGCAACAATGTAGCCAGTCTCTCCCCCCCCCCCTCTCTCTCTCTCCATCCCCCCACTTTACACCAAGGCACCGGGCCTTCTCTTCACTCCCTCCCCCTTCCACATCCCCACCCCCACACCCACCCATGCACCTGACAGTCACGTGCGGTATGACGCAAGTGTGTTTACTTGCGCTTGGTTAATAAACATTCGTTCTACAGATGCGTTCGTGAATTATCATACCTTGATTTCAGCTCGACACACATAGTTTTAATCGCTTGCGATTGATACAATCCACGATCGGCGAAGGGAGATGACAGACAATTCCCCTCCCTCTCACCACCTTGAGGGACAGCCTGTCTTAAAGGAATAATCTTCAATACATAATCTAGCGTTTAAACATTACATTATCTGTTCAATGGATTTGTGTTTGTCACATTGTATTGCCCTCTGTCAATGTCAAGTCTAGAATTCACACAGGTCTTCCTGTTTCCCCCCACAAAATTGCAAGCAGAATATAATTTACTCTGAAAAATCACTTCTAAGGCAGAACTTACCAAGATTACGCTGCACACCACTGAATACTGATGAAGAATTGCACTGCACTTGACCGCCCTTCGGCAGCGCCATCATGATTCGAACAATTCAATATTCAAATAGGGGGTCTCATTTTTCACGATATGCGGACACCGTCTGCTAATTAGGAGCTAAACATCAGCTGCAGTGTGTTTTATACAAAATAAGCTTTTCATGGTATGACGGCCATTTTGACATTTCATGTGGTTTTTGATTTCCTGCGACTTGAACGGAAGACTATTTCTTCACCTCCTATTGTCTCTTAAAATGGGAAACAGACTTGTAGTTGTACAAACTTCATACCATCGTGTAGGCCTAGCTTTTCCCCATAAGTAGAGCTTACCTGTAGATAGATACAACGCAACATATTGTGTCTCCAGAGCAGCAAGCCGTGGCCGCACGGCAGGCTCTTTGACCGATATTCAGCCTGTATTGCTTACTAAATTTCAAAAGTTGTAACTCCCTCAATACTCTATAAAATGACAAACATACAAACAAAAAAAATAAAAAAATAAAATTAAAAAGATAAAAGCACAGTCCGACTCTGATAAGGAGCTTCTTTAGTATGTTCAAACACTGCAATAATCAAGGGGAAAATTACCGAGATATGAGGTGTGGAAGATGACTGATTTTCATGTCAGTTGTCACCGTTGCTGCTAACCCAGCCTATCGCTGCCAGTGGGGTATGTTGTTATAGAGAACCCTGGCGAACCCAAGCAAATCCAGGCGAACCTGACTTAAAATATATTTAACTTTGCTCACAAAATAAGTTCATTTGTTAAAACTGAAGTTTTAGATTAGAGTTGATCCGATGCTAGCTCCAGTATCTTTTCTACTAAGTCATTTTTTATTGCAAATATGAGAACTGCTAAAAAACTGAGCATATGGATATTATATCTCATTTCTACCTATCTCACCCCACATGAGTTGGGCTGAAGATCTGCTCAGTGGATATGAATTACTCAGGGAGAACGTTACCTGCACTGCTTACATCTCTAATTTCAGTTGTACTTGTAGAGTTTGTTAATTACAATTAGATATTAATCCTGCTGATGTGAAAAAAAGCTGTTTTAACACTTTATGTGAACACAAAAGGGTATGATCTCACCTCTTGGTCATGCAGGTAGCAAGGTGAAAAAGCTGTGAGAGTGTTATTCAAGAATAAAGCTGTAAACTGTTAACTCTTCTGTCCTATGAGCTGGAGAAGCATTTTTATTTAATCAGTGATCATTTTATGTCCGCACCTTGCGCCAATGGCGCATAAATAAAAAAAATGACCCATAAAAATCTTACGCTGTGCGCCGATCAGCGCATCGTTTTAAAGTTTCGACACAGAGTGCTGTGCGCTCACAGTCTGTAGACTCCCCAACAAAATTCGTCTGCTACCCAGCGACAGCTAATGTGACGTAAAATGTCACTGGATGAGACTACAATCAGGCGGTCTGGTCTGCCCAATCAGAAGCAATCTTTCGTCTACCCCAGAGCCTCGTTTTGGAGCGCTTTTCACACACGAAAAGTTGTAGTTGTAGTGCGGTGTGTGTGTGTGTGTGTGTGTGTGCGGCGCGCGCGCGCGCGGACTTGCGTGCAGTCGTATGTGTGTGCGTGCGCGAGCGTGTTTGTGTGTGTGTATATGTGTGTGTGTGCGCGTGCATGCGTCCGTGCGTGCGTGTGCGTGTTTGTGTGTGTGTGTGTGTGTTTTCAGTTGTGTGCTTTTTCATCTGTGGTTCCGTTTTAGAATGACCCATAAAATTGGAAATGGCCATAGAAGTTGGTCACAGTGGGCCATAGATTTTCAACAAAAAATGATCACTGTTTAATGCCTTGATTGAAACATTAAAACATTATACTTTTACTTGGGTTCGCCCACATTTACTTGGGTTTGCCTGGGTTCGCCAGGGTTCTGTATACAACCTACCGCTGCCAGTGGTCCTTCTTCTCTTCTTCCTAAAATACTGGTTCACTCAAAAACGAGTAGGTCACCAGTAGGTCCAACCTAATGTTAGTAACTGCTTAGGGAATGTGATTCAACACCTATCCTGCGCCAAATTGGATGAAGATTTAAGTGATTGCTCGTTCATTTTTGTTGTCCTGAGTGTTGTGTATCTTGCCTGGTAGAGACCTGTTCAAACGCGTCGTGTTTTATTTTGTGATTCGTTTGTCTACGTTTTTCGGCAGAGCCTTATAATTTTCAAATTTAAGATTTCCGCCTGCAGTCGCCTCACTTCGCAACTTTAAAGAAGTTTGTCTAGTGTGGGATCTTGTTGACAGCATTTTTGGAAAATTTTAAAGGATAATTTTTCACAATTTTTTTTCCGATATCCTACTACTAAACAAAAACTGCACCGAGTGGGGTGCAAGAGATCGAGAGAATACAAACTTACAACATAGGAAGAGGAGATCATGTGTCACACAATTACTAGAAGTAATAGACAACCTAACAGAATTGGTAGATAATGGGGAGCCAATTGATATAATGTACTTGGATTTTAGAAAGGCATTTGATTCTGTCCCCCACGAAAGGCTGCTAACTAAACTAAAAGCATATGGAGTAATTGGTAATGTTTTAAACTGGATCAGAGGTTTTCTTAAAGGAAGGTCACAGTTAGTGAGAGTGGGAGAAGAGAGATCCAAGACATCTGAGGTCCTAAGTGGAGTTCCACAGGGTAGTATCCTAGGGCCCATATTATTCACTGTGTTCATTAATGATTTACCGGACATGACTCAAACCACATGCAAAATATTTGCAGATGACACAAAAATATATGATAAGGCAACAAATAGCACAAAGATCCAACAGGACATAAACAAGCTACAAGAATGGTCAGATGAATGGAACCTTTACTTCAACGTAGCAAAATGTAAGGTGATGCACATTGGCAAAAAGAATAAACAGTTTGAATATACTATGATTGTGAATGACGAATTGCAGAAAATAAATACATGTGATGAAGAAACAGATCTGGGAGTAACCTTTGATAAAGATTTATCCTTTGATCCTCACATCCAGAGAGTGGTGAACAAAGCAAATCAGATGATGGGACTCATCAGGAGAACTTTTACCTTCCTAGAGAAGGAGACATTTATCAAGTTATTTAAAGCATTTGTTAGACCTCATCTCGAATACGCTAATGTAATTTGGAGTCCCCATCTCAAGAGACAGTCAAAAATGATAGAAAATGTACAAAGGCGAGCTACTAAAATCCTGAAAGAATGTAGGAATTTAAACTATAATGAAAGATTGCACTATCTCCAATTACACTCACTGAAAGGAAGGAGGATCAGAGGAGACCTGATCCAATTTTTTAAAATATTCCATAATTATGATGATGTCAATGTGCATGCGCTTTTCAAATTCTCAGAAGTGGATTGCACAAGAAATAATGAAGGCAAGATTTTTATTAGGCATTGTCATACTAACAAAAGAAAGTCTTGTTTTACCTTGAGAATTGCTAAATATTGGAATGCACTGCCTACTAACACCAAATATGCACCTGATATCAACAGCTTTAAAAAACTCCTAGATGAAGACCCTAAATTGAAAGATGCTTTCTATAGTGTGGATTGAATATAATGTTATTTATGACAGGCATGCAACCAGACCGAACTTAAATTGAAAAATAATGAGGGGACGCAAATAGGCCGTAAGGCCTAAGGCTAAAAAAAGCCGGTCCCTATTACTACTACTACTACTAACATAGGGAGAGTATTTTTGGCGAGATAGGCCGTGACTGGCGTGGACGCTAAAATTTTGTCTCCTGCTAAATGGATGAAGCAGCTTTAATATTAACGAAGACGGTATCTGGTGGACGCAGATCTTACTATTTATTGAGATCAGACACAATCTACGCAAACACGTGAGAATTCCGCCATGTCTAACAATGGACAAACGGAAGTTACTTATATTTAAAACGGAAAATGCAAAGATTCTCACTTCCGCTCACAAAGAATCGAAAATACAACATATCAAAACATATGCACAAGTCAGCTTACGTGTTTTGAGCCAGCTTGAACGTATAATCCTTTCAAATAACGCGTTACAAATACAGCCAGGCACCTTCGCTGAAGCACTAAATACCTTCCTCGCGTGATAGTGTGCCAACGGAAGTCGGTCGACTTAGGAGGTGACGTACAAAATGTAGTTCGGTAATTTAACAGGCAATTTTGTATTTTAGACATGGTTGTATAGTATCAAATAAATACATATAGTACAGAATTAATTACTGAAACTCAAAAGAAGAGTTTATGATATAATTCTCTGGTGTGATATATGCGGAAGAATTGGTGGTTCGTGTGCCATGTTCGATTTACGCCGTTGCGTATAGCCTATGTGTGCGCGCGTGTGAGGGTACAGAATAACTGTTTAGTCAACAATTCAGCGTATTGTGAAGGCCTCTGATAGTCTGTTATCATGGGCGTGGTCGACATCGTAAGGAGATTTGTCTCCAGTAAGGTTTCATGTAACATGACCAGTAGCATTTGACTCCTTTGAGTCGAGTTGTTTAATGATAAATCGTAAACTAGCTCTGTGTTACAGTGCTTTTTGGTGCTCTCTCACGGTTACGGACGTGTGACGATAGGTAGGCTAACGTAGGCTAACTGAGCAAACAATTCTCTTTTAAAACACTTTGTAGAACTGTAATTGAATGTCTGCGTCAGTTATCTTTATTAGAATATCGATTACTGAAAAGGAGCAATCAAGCTCAGACGAAATTGGAACAGCATTCTACGAACAGTGGTTTTATTTTGATAATAATCGATGATCTGCAAAGCCTGTAAATCAGTGCGATGTGGGAGCTATCTATATATACCAGACAATCTGTCACCATCTACGTTGTTTTGTGCAGACGGACGGGGGAGTGAGTTGGAATTTGATTTCCTTCAGAAATGGGAAAGCAGTAGGCCTACGAAATTCTGGAAGCTGTTGTCATATTTTGCAGGTTTCATGAAACAAATCATTACATGACACATTTATAAAATCTGTTCTCTGTCAAACTTTGGGATTATTTACCATAATGAGTGCACATGTACACATATTTAAAAAATTTGATTTTTATGTTATGCATCACAGCTCCAGACGAATGCTCAATTAGATATGTACAGTGCATTGATGCTGACAGTGATGCACAGTAACATGTAAACACACACACTTACACACATACATGCACACACACAGAAACATGCACGTACGCACACACACACACACACACACACACACACACACACACACACACACACACACACACATTGTTTGTTGTCATGGAAACTTACCTGACAGCAGACAAATGTTTACAACATGCATGTAATGTAAACATTTGTGTGAATAATTTACCAGTGTGCATACACAAAAAGAAAGGAGATGGTGAACATGGCATACACTTAAATCAAGAGGGGAGAAGACAAGTATGTTCATCTTAAAGTTGTGCATGAAGTCAGTCACCACTTTCTTTTGATTTGGTTGGCCATCTGCGTTCTGTCAACAGATTAGCCATCTTTCAGTCATACTTTGCCTTCGTGTTAAACTACAGTGGTTCCCGTATGGGCAAAGGCTACGTAAGGCAAATTTTGAAAACAAAGTAATTCTGCTGGTTTTGGGAAGATGCGTGATTGCTCACTCTTTCTTTTCATTGTCCTGAATGTTGTTTATCTTGCCTGAAGAAGACCTGAAAGGTCAAAACAAGTTTTGTCTTGTGATTTGTTTGTCCATTTGAAATGGCGGAGTTACTTGAAATTCCTTTAAAAAATTTTCATTATTTGTTTCATTTTCTGCCTGCAGTCGCCTGACTTTGAAACAGGCAGTAAGCCGACCTTGCTGAACGGTAGACAATAAAAAGATGGCATACGCGATTACATTGGTTAGAGGGCAGCCAAGCCAGTTAGAGGGCAGCCAAGCCAGTTGAACTTCTCATAGCGTGTGGTGACTGTGGTTCCCAGAGTTGGTTAGCAATATGTGAGTGAATAGACTGACAAACGTGAAAGACGGAAAGGCAAAGTGATACTGACAAACGTGAAAGACGGGAAGGCAAAGTGTTGAAAGACGGGAAGGCAAAGTGATATATCTACTGACAAACATGAAACTGAAACTGAAAGACGGGAAGGCAAAGTGATATATCTAACCTCTTCCCTGTTTATGGTCTGTAGAACTCGTTACACTCTGACATCTAATTTGCACTTACAATAGTTTTATTAATCCACACACAGCAAACACATGCATGCGTACACACACAGTGCATGTGCCTGCACATACCACACACACACACATGCACATACACGTACACACTCACGCATGTACACGCACACACACACACGCATACACACTCACACACACACACACACACACACACACACACACCACACACACACACACACACACACACACACACAGAGTTAAAAAAAAAATCTAAGGAAATCTTGCAAACTTCAGATTTTGGTAGGCCTGCACCATTGGTATTTTGATCAGATAGACCTGTTAGACGTATGTCATTCAGCTGATTCAGATCACTTCGGTGAAATACTGCTGGCATTTATTTTAATACAAAGGTGTCAGCTGTGAAACAAGAAACCTGTTAAGGGGTAGTGCATTGCATTGTCTGATCTTGACTAGATGTTTGAAATTCTAATAGTAATAGCCAGTCTGCATTGACTTTACTTGTTAATGAATGAATAGTGGAGGTAGCTGCAATAGTGGATGGAATATATGTAGTTGCACATGTCATGAGTTCCACATGCTGTGGTGGAGGGAAGGAGGAGGGGAGTAAAGAGTGGTGGCAACTGGTATGGCTGTTTGTCCGTTAATTAGACGAATTGTGCAAATGTTTACCAGGGGAAAGACTTCGTAGAATTGTTTCTTATTAGGCTGATGAATGTGCTTATCAACTTGAACATTGTGAGATCAAGATATAAGAGAAGTTTGACTGCCTGGGTTCTTTCAAAACAGGATACGAAACACAGGAGGAAGAAATCTTTGAACCCACTTGGGGGGTGACGAGTTGTGTACTTCGACTTGTAGAGTCTTCAAGGCAACTGAAGATAGCCGCAGTCACAAGCGCAGTTTTCTGGTTGTTGTTAGAATGAATGTGTATGGGTGTGACGTAAAGATCACAATTTCATCATGTCTGCATTATGACGTAATGCAATTGAAGGTGAATAGTGAGAGAGAAGAGGTGTGGGAGAAGAGGAAAACGAGGGGGAGGGGAGGGAAATGGGGGACGGGGGAAGCTGTGATTTGGTTTAGTCTTTGATGTTGAGGCCATCTGGTGCTGTAGTACTGAGATGGTGGATGATGATTCTGTTTCCCCATGTTCTTTCTCTTGAAGGCGTCACCAGTGCTGTTGCACCAGACCACTGATATGGAGAAGTGGGTTATGCTGTGGGGATCAGTGTTGAAGTGTATAGCCACAGGGGTTTGCTTTTTCTGGAGGATGCAGTCCCTGTGCTCTTTGCAGCATTCTTCCAGTATGTGGTATCCGTATGTCTCGCATACATAGATGCAACCACACAGGCTGCAGTGGACTATATATATTTACCAGATCACTGGTTTGGCAGGTGAAACTGCTCCTCATGGTGAAATGGCGTCCTGAGGGCCCTGTGAAGGTGAGCGTGGTAGTGTTGAGGAAGGGACAGCATTTTCACTGTATTAGTAGGAATTAGTAGTTTTCTCAATTATCACTTACTCAGTTACTACTGATACTACCTTCCTGACCTGCTGAGGGCTGTACGAGTCGAAGTACACAACTCCTCATCTCCCAAGTGGGTTCAAAGTTTTTTTTCCTCCTGTGTTTTGTATCCTATTGTGAGATCAAGTTGGAAAGTAAACTGGAAACTGTATTATTAGCAGTTAGTAGTTTTCTCAATTATCATTTTAGATTTACTCGGTTACTACTGACCTGCTGAATGTTGTATTTACTAGGACTATATTATGTTAACGTATGACCATAGTGGATGAAAAGTGTCATTGCTTACTGACTGGTCTGAGAGCAACCTGTCCTATAAAACCCCAAGTTAATACGACGTAAAAAATCACTTGATATTAAGCTGAGTCTAATCATGTCTTTGTTTTTTTGTCATATTCATTTTTTTTCTGATCCTTTGATTAGAGTATCTTTCTTTTCTGTTTCATTTTTAACCCTGCAAACTGTTTTCAGGTCAGACAAATAGTGCCAGAGCTATGTAACAGTCTGTTTAAAAGGTGCCCTGCTTCCCAAACTATTTTGCGAAAACTGTGTCAGATTTTCAGATGTCTTCCAAAAGTTTTCATGGAAAGAGTTTAAAGAAGCATTTTGTTATTGCTTGTTGTTTTGTTTTGCAGGCTGCAGAGAGATGAGTGACTGTGGTGTTTCCATACGTGGTGCCATAGGTTCCACAGACCTTGTGGACTGCAAGTGGTATGGATGATTATCATTTATAAGATAGTGCTCTGCAAAGATAGTTATCTGCTGGTACTAGTGTGCATTTCATGTTTCCACACAGGGGAGGGGGGGAGGGGAGCTAATATAGAGAAAGAGTAAATTTAAGAAGGAGGGAGGGTAAGGGGGAAAAGGGGTCATACCCCAATTTTTTTTCATTATACAACAATGACAACAGCAGCAACAAAAATTAAATTTTGCTTTATTCTAGCACAGTTATCAGCATGCATGATATCTATTCAAGTTAGATGCATAGCCCTTGGTGCTTCGAATGTGAAAGAACCCTTCTGTTCTGTTATAACTGACTCTTAGAAAGTAAAGCAGGAATTTAGACTGGGTGCAGTATTTAGCTTTATGGGTTCAGAGATTGTTGGTTCAATTGCTAGGCCTGCTCTTACCGGGTGTTGAGTGTGCTATGGTTTCAAACTGAAAGACCGAAGCCATACAGCTGAGTTTACTAATTTGGATGCATCTCTGAGAGTGTCGATCAGATTTTCAGACCAACACTTAAAAGTGTTTATGTCTTTTGGGTCTTGTTGATGCTGGGATGTATTACAAAGAGAAGTGTACTGTGTAGAGTACAGCCCTGTCAAGGAGTCTTAGCCCAAAGTGAACCCCGTAACAATTATTTCGTCATCTTCCTGACTGATGATGATTAAAAGGAAAGTATTACTAAAGTCTGTGGCCTCTCATGCCTTGCTCTCATGCTCACCTTGGTTTCAGTTTCCTCTCCACATCCATTCCTGTGTTGAGGTAGTGTAAAAACTAAAATGCTGTTTGTGTTATCAGCAAGTTTGAGGGAACTGTTGTTAAATAGGCACGGTGGCACTCTTTGCAGAGCGACTTTCGCTCATGCTTGTTGACTTGTTCTGTGAACAGGACAGTGGCAGGGTGCTTAGTAGGCAGTGTCCTATGTATGCTGAATGGAACAGACTTCGCATAGGGCAGCATCTCCTCTGGTGGATTGCTTTGTGACAGCTTGACTGTCACTGTGGACTACTGCTGCGACAGGATAAATCTGGGTGTGGCTGTATATGGGAGAACCAAAAGGACTAGTGAAAGAGTAATGCCACTGAGAGGACATGGAAGACGATGAGTAAGACAGAAAAAGGCAGAAAGCAGGAATTTAAGATATGATGAAATCTTCCAGTAGAGACTCCCTCCCTTTCTCACATTTTTTTTTCCTATAATTTTTCTGCCTTTGTATAGTGTACTTACCCCCAGATAAAGAATGTCTAAGGTTTAAAGACTTGTTTTTAAATTTTCATTGCTGTCAGTATTAACCTCAAAATTGTGAAGGCTGTCTTTCGTTAAAGACTTGTCTTTCTAGAACAATTCTGTTGTGGTCAGTATACCTGACAATAAAGAATCCTGTTATTCAGTTTGTTCAATCCTACACCAAATGCTGTTTTGGTGCAACTGAACATCATTCTTAGCCTGTGTCTGAGCAGCATTTGGGCAAATTAGTTTATTTTCAGTGGTTTGTCAGTTCTTAGAGTATATTGCAGTTAAACTAAAGGGAGGTAACTTACTCAGAACTCCCATCTTCATAAATGTGCTGAATTTGGCTAAGTAAGTTAGCAATTAGTGTGGGGTTCTTCTTGTGTGTGTGTGTGTGTGTGTGTGTGTGTGTGTGTGTGTGTGTGTGTGTGTGTTATTCTTACATTAAAAAACGGAGAGTCAAAAATGAAATGATACTGGATGTCAAAGATTCAACAGTTTGAACAGCTGTCACATTATGTAAATCGCCCCAAACCTGGCTAGGCAGGAAAGGCTGCTCAGGCTGTAAACTCAGAAGGTTGAAATGACTAAAGACTTGTCTGTGGAAACCTTTTTGTCACTGTCTGTCATGCATTTTTCGATTAAAAGATTCCCATCATTTTCCAGAATATTTTTGTTATTGCTATTGAGTGACGGAGATCCCACATTTCTGGCAGGTATCATAAGTTTAACTGAGAGTGCACAAGGTATTGTAGGTCCTTGGATTGGAATGAAATGTTAAAGTTTTTGCGCTCTGAATACTGGTGTTGCATAGCTTTGCAAGTCCTTATTGGTGGCGGTTTTGGAAGATACAAACATTTAAGTGTTTATGACCAGGCTATATATATACATATCAGCCATGGGTAGTTCAGCAGATGAAAGATGGCTGTATGAAGGAAGGATACAACAGAATTTTAATTGAAAATAAACATAAAATTCTGCATGCATTCTCTTCAGATAACAATTTGTTCTACAGAGGTGGCAGTTTCTGTTTATAGATCCTTGTCAAGTCCTTATTAGATCATTGACAGGTCTTTGATTTCTGTTGTGGAAAGGTGTGGTAACCCTGTGGGAGATTTGTCTGTCTTGTGTTTCTCCTGTGATCCGTGGGTCTGAATCTTAAACTGAAACTGAAAGTAAACTGGTTTATCTGGTCAGACCTTTTGTTGCAGAATCAAAGCGTGTTTTACATCAGTAGGTTATTTAGTTTTTTTCTTCAGACTGTCAGAACCTTTTGGCACTTTTCCTCTGGTGCATGATATCCAATTTTGGCATGCATCCCACGGCAGGGTTCCTACAAGTTCTTGAAAGTCTTTAAAAGTTCTTGAATTTTTGAGGATCCCTTATCTAGGACAAAAAGCAAGTGTTTGAAATCTGGACTTTCATGCTTATAAATGCCCCAGAGAGCTTGAAAGTGGTTGGAAGTGATTTTGACAGCAATTCATATTTTGGAGAGAGAACTACACAATTTTAGTAACTCTTTTTGGATTCATTTACAAGATTTTGTTTCTTCTGAAATTATCTAAGTCCCATTGATCTAACTGGGTTTTGAAGTGACTGTAAAAAGCAACTGAAGTATGCATAAAGAGTTACATTTTCTAATTACATTCCTTGAATTTTGGTGTAAATATCCTTAAAAAATCATTGAAATGTTGATTTTTTTTAAAAAGTCTGTATGAACCCTGCATGGGCATCCACTGATAGTACGTAATATAGATATCTACATAAGTAATCAACCAAGCGGTCATATGTATACGCACCTATGTCAGTACGTCACTAGTACATGTGTACACACACATGCATTCATGCACATACACAAACATCATACACACACACACGCACACACACACACAACCAACACACATGCATACACACATACACACTTAATCTGAGCACACACAAATAGACGCAATGACATGGGGGGGGGGGGGGGGGGGTTGCAATAGATAAACATGCACACTTTAAAGGCATACATGGATGTATTGTTAATCTCTGGTATTTTATTGAATTATGTTCACACAGTGGGAAGAAGAGAAGGCTAGTTTCATAGATGGAATTGATTGTGAAATGACCATGAATAGTGCTATTTTCGTCCTGTTTCAGATCTCCGCTGGTGTAGTTTCCCTTGATGGTGGTGGTGCTGCAGAGTGGGATGAGTCGGCACGATGGCCGTGAGGTGGTTATGCTGTGTGAGGAGTGTCACTCCAAAATGCTGGCCATGGGAGAGCTACTTCTCCTCTCTTGTGAAGCGCGGCCTGTTTTCACACACCTTTCGACCTGGAACTGTCCAAGGAAACCTTCGAGTTCTACCGTGACAAGGTCATTGACAAGCTGAACCACATCCTTATTGCGTCACGGGATGTTTCATCCCAGGTGCACGCAGGCAGTGCCCAGTGGAAATCCCTCTCTGCCCGCGTTCAAGAACTCGGGGCTCTGGTGACGGCACTTACAGAGTTGAGCGCCCACATCGGCTACCTCATTGCTGTCAACTTTCCACGCTCTCAAGCTTCCCTCTTGGGCGTGGTCAACAAATATAAGCTTCACCAGGCCAAGCTGGACCTCAAATTCTGCTGCTCACGTCTGAAACGCTCTTGTGTGGACGATCTCGACTCCCACCTCCTGGTGGAGCTGTGCTCGACCATGTCCCGGGCTCTGTCATCCATGACGGAGGTGTGTCGACAGGGTGGGGAGAGGGCAGGGGATGTGGAAGACCAAACCAGTTCAAGCTGTGCATCAAGAGCATCACTTCCACCACCAGCTGCCTCATTGCCAGTGTCAAGCGCTTCAAATCCAGTCCCAGCATTGACCACCTACGACGCATCATCGCCTTCTGTGACCCTGTGGTCTCTGCCAGCAGTGCTGTCGTCACGTTCGCATCGGAGGAAGAGTTCATTGGCCAGGCAGCCAAGCTGTCGGAGAAGGCGGTGGAAGCGCACAAATCAGTTCTAGGTAAGTGCTGTTCTGTCAGAGGTCTGAAACAGATGGTGGCGTTCTCTTAAAGCTAACCAGAATAAGAAATATGCATACAAAACAGAGTGCGGTGTAATGCGTATTTAACCCGCTGAGTGCGATGGGCCACGATCGTGGCTTTACCGCCCGAGTGCGATGGGCCACGATCGTGGCTCAGATGAAAACTGTTATACCACCGCCACTAAACATCTGGATTGATCAGTTCACGTGACTTGCTGGTGTCCATTGTGCACTGGCAAGTCGTGTCAGTCCGTTTTCTCCAAGTTTTTCGTGCGTTTTGACTGAAAATAACGAGTGAATCAGCCACCGAGTTTGAGCAGGAGTTTCATGGAAGTGGCACGAGGGAAGAATCAGTTGCCGGAGGCAGTAGTAACGACAGCGAAGCAGGTGAGTAGATAAACTTCGATTAGTTTGTGTGTCGAGTGATGGAACACTTGCTGCGTGCGGTTATTGGTTATTTTACATTTGTTGGTCCGCCACATGAAGGAGGGGAGGGGGCAGGGTACATGGTTACTTACAGGAGTTGCCTGATCAAACTAGAAGATCATTTCTGGGTGATTATAGGTGTTTTGAAAGCACTTTAGAGATGAATAAAAGTGGTGATTTGAAGAGAACAATTTATAACTTTTGTTTGTTTGTTTGTTTTTAGTTTGGAAACAGTGTGGGCGTGTCACGAGTGGGCGTGTCTCCAATGAAAGCTATAGCCCTTCCCCTTCCTTATATGCTAGTGATTCAGATTTTATTTTTTATGATTTTATGCATGACTTCATTTTTCATAGAATGAATAAGTAATGTTAATATTTTTTCTTTCTGAAAATCAGACTGAAACTGAGTCAAGCTCTCTGTAACAACTCTTGCACCATTATGAAACAATGAAATGAACAGAACTTAGTGTATGTGTTTTCTTGTGTGATCCAGAATCTGGAAGCACTACTGCAGAGGAGAGTGATGCTGAGAGAGGAGCTCAAGAAAGAGGAACTGTGCTGCTGGCCATCCTACTTGTGTGCGCTCTGGCTGGGAATGTTTTGGATGCGACATGGGACTCTGCCCGAGTGCTTTTCAGCCTTCCACAGAAGACCAAGGCCCTAACTGAGTAGTTCTTCAGTACTGTTGACAATTAGGGGGTCGGTCATAAAAGTGATTTCCATTAAAAGCTGTGAAATGGTTGTTTCATAAAATTTAGTGCACTGCTGAGGAAAATGGCTATACTATCAAATGTATAAAATTTGGTTTGCCAATTTTCTTTTTCTATACAATTAAAAGGAAAAAAAATTGCTAGAGAGCCAAAAAATGGCGACTGAAAATGGGAACGCTGACACCTACCTACTTTGAATTTGTGTGGAGCCTTCCAGACGTGCTGAGGGCAGTTTGTATTTCACAGAAACGGTGTTCGAGTATCGTAAAATCAATGCATGAAACTTAAAGTAAAGTGTTTTAACAAAAAGTGCCCATTTGAGAACGCCAAACTTAGCGTTATGTGTGACACGCGTGATGTCCCAAGTCCACAAAAAAATCGCTCAACAAAAGTTCGTCACTCGCGATTGCCACAATGTTTTATCCAGCACTATTTGCAACTAACAGTTTACAAAGGCACATACATAAGAAATTACATCAAAATACTTATTTCATTTGAAAGAAAAAGAAAAATCTTTTCACGCTGTCCTAAATGGATCACACATAACACCGAAACTTCGTATTTGAATTTTGAACGAACGAAAGCGCTTCGAGTTTCCGTGGCCGGTCGGGGAGTAAAGTGTGTAAACATAAACCAATATCAGTGACGTAGTACGCAGAGAGCTGTACAAGAAGTGACAAATTGCACCTTAAAGGCGTGATGTCCCTTTCCGATGTCCGTGTATCACACGAGACACATGCGAGGCGCAAGTCAACTCGGCAAAGAAATCTTCAAAGTACTTCTTTCTGAATGGTCATCTGTGCCTGAGGTAAGTTCTTTTATATTCTTCACTGTTTAGTATATCATTTTGTTACAGTATAAAGTAGTAATACTCATCATTCATGCTGGCAAACCATTCTGAATGTTTGAAGCGTGGTTTCGGGCCGATGTCCCCGTGGCGCAAACGAAACACAAATCTTGCAATTTTTAATGATTACTCGTGATCGTTAGCAATATTTCAACAGTGAATGTGTACTTCAGATACCTGATTGTATTTGAATTATTCTAGTAATATAATCTAATGTTTGAAACACAGTCTGGATTTTTAATAAAAGACAATTGATTTTATAGCTGCGTGTGATTCATGGGACAGTAAGTCCTACGAATCATATGTCCTGTATTTGCAATTGATAGCATTATTCATCATACAGAAGCAATACTAATGTGTGGTACTAGTTTTAAATGCACTTCTCATAATCTTGATATAATTTGATATGTCTGTCTTTCTTTGAGTTGATAATGTGTAAGTTTCAGGCCAAAGCATCAGGTGTGAAACATGGGACGACTTGATCAGTTAATACTGTTAATACATTTTGGTAAGAGGTGTTTCTAGAGAAGCTTTGTGTCCTTTCTATTAAAACTCAATAAGATCTACATAGTAATAACTGTTTAAATCACTATTATTAGAGTTTTAACTTTTTTTTCTATTGTTGACATTTGTTCATTTGTAATGGTTGCAGAATCAGAATGAACTTGAAATCCAAGTCAAGTTCCTCAAACCGCGAACGACCATAATGTGTTCCCTGCAAATGATGGATATCTGGTGCCTCGTGAGGACGTCACATTTGTGGAGGCGCCAACAGTGACACTGCAACCTTTTTTTTTTTTTAAGACACTTCAAACAGACTGACAATCCTCATTCATTTTTTTTGTGCATGTTTTTTTCATATTGTGTCTTTGTTTTTTTTCTTTTATATCAGTTTCTCCGTCGTTTGTGTGTAGTGTGTTGTGTGTGTGTTGTGCTTTGTGCGAACACAGTTTTCATTTTATTCTTTGATGAAACATTTGTCTTATCACATGCTCATCTGTGCCTCATCTCTAAAGCCATCAGAATTGTTAAAATTTTTTAAACATATCATTGTTTCTTTTATCTTGCTTTATTAAATAGCGACACAAACAGTTTTTGTGTTATGAGTGTTCTGTTTCTGTTTTTGTTGAGTCTTTCGCCTGTCTTCTGCCAATGCTGTCCCACAAAACACTAACACTTTTTTTTAATAATGGTATTTCACTAAAAAGAGTGATCCGTCAGGATTTTAACTACTGGTATCTTATAAATATTATTACAGCATATATTTGTAATTATAATTAAGTTTAATGGTTGGTTGTGGGCTAGTGATTAAAATATATGGGTGCTCGTGAGACGTCACATTTGTGGAAGTGCCGAGAGTGAACACGCAAGAACATCATTTTTTTTAAGACACTTGAAGCAAGACTGAAAATCTTCATTTCTTTTTTTTCTGCATGATTATTCATATTGTGTTCTTTGTTTTCTTTTTGTTTTAATTTCTCTGTTGTTGTTCTTTAAATGTATATATATCATGTGTGTGATATGTATCAGTTTCTCATTTTATTCTTTGATAAAAATGTCACATGTTTATATGTGTTAATTGTTAAAAAAATTGTTCCTTTTATCTTAATTAAATGGCAAACACAAACAGTTTTTATGAGTGTTTTGTTTCTGTTTTTGTCGAGTCTTTTCACCTTTCTTTTGCCAATGCTGTCCTGCGTAACACTGTAACACTTTTTGGAAATAATGGTATTTCACTAAAAAGAATGATCCAGTAGGATTGCAACTACTAGTATCTTATAAACATAATTACTGCACATATTTTGTAATTTAGTTAAGTTAATGGTTGGTTGTGGGCTAGTGACAAAACAACATTCTCTGAAGACTGTTATGTGTGTTGCGGTGTCCCATATTTTATGTTGCTAAAAATAGTTTGGCTTAATTCCAAATTATCATTTTTTTAGATGTAGATGTTTTCTTTCAGCATGTACAGATATAACAAAAGCTGATTTGAATTAAATCACAATATTTGTTAATACAGTTATATAGTGATGTCCCAGCGATGCACACATCACACAGCTGACACCCCCCCCCTCCTTTCAAATCTTTTTTTCAAAAACACTGTTGCCGATACTGATCTTTTCTTTTCAAAATGTAAAAATACATATATCAAGCTACCAAACACAGGTATCAGAACACTGCAACTCTGATGTTTAATTTGTTGGTCATTTTCCCACATTTTGTCAAGAGTACTGAAGAACCACTCAACTTTGTTCTGTGTCCTTCAAGGATATGTTCTTCTTGTTTTCACTGAAGTTTCAAGTGTTTTGACATTCAAGCAGGAAAACTGTGGTGTTTCAAACAATGTGACTGACGTTTTGGATTACCTTTCGGCAATGTTCTGGATTACACTGTGAAGAATATCTTCAGCTGCCATCAGGGTACTGTGTTGTAATTTTTTTCTTCAGATTCCTCATTATCTAGTTTACAAAAACATATAGGTTTACGAGGGTTGTTCAATTTAAGATGTCACCACCCCTTAAAAAACGTACCTCTCATCTCAGCAACTTGAAACTTTTACATCCCCTCGAAGTATTCTCCGTTGGCTCGAATGCAAATTTCAAGCCTCCTACGCCAATTCTCAAGCGCCCTCTGGTAGTCGGTTTTAGGCAGACCGGACAACTCTGATCTTACGGCTTTGGCGAGGTCTTGTACCCGGTCAAACTTACGCCCAGCGAGCTTTTCCTTCAGAGCAGGGAACAGCCAGAAGTCGCATGGGGCCAAGTCGGGGCTGTAGGGTGGGTGGTCCAAAACTTGGATTCCTTGCTCGCTCAGGAAGGTCGTGGTGACCTTCGCCTTATGGACACTGGCATTGTCATGCAGAAGAAGGGTCCTCTGGGTGCTGACGGTTGGGCGCTGCTCATGGATTTTTCCTACAACTTTTGGGAGCACAACTTGGGTATAGTAGGAGGCAGTGATTGTTGATTTCTCAGGCAAAATGTCAGTTGCCAAGGCCTTGCGTGTTGAAAAAAATAGAAAACTATTCGCTTGCGACTCTGGAATCCTGGGCGAAGAACAATGGTCGGTCTCCGTCAGGGCCAACCCACATGCGGTTGCAGCGTTTGTTGGGGATGCCGTAGAATGTCAGCCAACTCTCGTCTCCCGTCACTAAGTCACACAGTCGTTTTGGCCCATTGGGCTCAAACTCGTCGAGCAGTTTGCGTGAACATGCCACCCGCTGCTGCTTCTGATCATCGCTTAAGAGATGTGGCACCATCTTGCAGCCAGTTTTCTCATGTGAAGGTCTTTGTGCAGAATGTTGTTAATGGTGCCAATTGAAAGCTCACATGCCTCGCTTAATTCCCGCACAGTCGAATGTGGATCCTCCTCTATCAGTCTTTTCACAAATGCAATGTTTTGTTCGTCCGAGCTGGTAAAGCTCGCTCTGCACGATTACCCAATCAGATGGCGCCCTACCTGCTCTTAATTGTTTGACCCAATCTGCAAACTGTGCGGTAAGACACACAATCCGTTCCGTAAACAGCTTGCAAATCTGCGTGTATCCTCCTACAATCGTCACCAAGTTTGTAGCCTTGTGAAAGTGTAGAAACGAAATTGCTCATTGGGACGTCCATTTTTTTCAGGCTCAGCTGTTTGAAACACAGTTTAATTTACGTCATACTCCGAGTTGCGTCATGACGTCAACTTTATTTTCTGCAATTCTAATCAGGTAAACTTTAAAGTTGTGTTTGGTATAAACATTTTTCTGTGCGGTGCTTCGTTTCCAAACGGCTAGCTCTAGTGTCTACTTAATTGAACAACCTCGTACCTATCTAGCTTCAAGATAAGCCTGCACAAACCCATTTCCTTATATAGTGAAATTTGATTGTCCGGATGCTGAATTATAGGTACATCATTTGACTTTGAGGCACAATTCATTATACATAGCTCAAGTCAAGAGAATTATCATCTTTCCCATGTTTCCAGCAATATTTGTCTTCATTTTATCTCCAGTCTGAAGTGTTTAGGTAGTACAGAAAAACTGTGTCTCTCCTAACATTTGACTTACTTTTCAATTAACTTTTCCAGAAATTTTCTCTGCGTATATTTTGAGGTCAGTCTCCAAGTAGGTACCACTACGTATTTTCAGTTATTTCACTAGATTCTACAACATCTCTAGTTCTCAAAAATGTATAGGTTTGCATATCTAGTGCAAATAATTGTATGCAGAAGCCAAATTCTCAATGTGGTGTGTGACGAGTTTCCGTCCTAGATTTTAACTACATTTCTTTAAAGTTTAAATTGTATACAGAGCACTGTGAGGGTTAAGAATGGTTAATATGAAAACATAAAGTGAATTTTGGACAAATAGTTCAATACTTCAGATATGTACTGTTCAGATCTACAACCAGCATTAGATTTGTCCAAAAGTCACTTGTGTGTTTTACAAGCAGATTAATCAACGTTTACTCTTGTCTTGGTTTTGGCATACTGGTAGTCGGTAGTGGAACAACCTAGGGGTGACAATATACCACTAGTACCAGTTAATAATGCCTCCCATTAACAACTTGTTTAATGTGAATTAGGGTTTTTTTCCCCTTTAAATCTTTGCTTCTTTAAGATTTTTCTTCTGATTAAGACTGTCTGCAGTTAAGATCTAATTTTGAAGGATCAGTGGAGGTTAGTGACAAGAGATACTGTCATGCCTAT
This sequence comes from Conus ventricosus, assembly GCA_018398815.1. Taxonomy (NCBI): domain Eukaryota; kingdom Metazoa; phylum Mollusca; class Gastropoda; order Neogastropoda; family Conidae; genus Conus; species Conus ventricosus. The sequence goes on along the minus strand of CM031624.1, from coordinate 37,676,710 downwards.
TTAACCCTTTCAAGTTGTATGCATCAGATTGAATTTATTAAGTGCTCGATGAACGCATGGCTGTGTAATATATCAGATTAAGATTATTAGCTGTATGAAGTACCAGGTGAATTCATTATAAAACTACAGTTTGTAAGGTACATCTGCACAAACATGCAAAACAATATTATTCACTTAATTTAATTGTGTGCTTCTTACTGTCGTTCATTTATTATATGGTAGTGAAATATCCGCCAAGTTGAAAAGAATAGTACTGATGCCTTGCTTGCTTAATCGATACCGAAACCATTGATATACCATGAGTTTAGAAACCAACTCACCACCAGCCAATCATCTGCCTTGTCATGATCAATAATTGATGAGGCAGCCCGATATTATTATAAGATGGTTTATGATATCACGTCCTTTCTGCTTGCTTAGGACAATAGCTGGTGAGGGTGACCATTCAAAAGAAACTTGTTACTGCTGACACTTTCAATACCCCCAGGAAAATGTATATGAACAGAAGTTTTTTGCCTTTTCATTTTCAGCAGTGCCCATGAGCTCGCACATGAAAAGCGCAACGTGCTGTCATTCCAAAAATTTGGAAATGATGTGTACATTGATGTCAGCAGCCTTTTTTTTTTTATCTGACATGCTGTTGCTTACGTTTTGAAGCGATACGGATAGCACCCACCATGGTGTGGTGGTTAGCATTGCAGATTCCGGGCCAGGTTCGATTCCCATGAGAGCCATTGATTTATTTATTTTTTTTTTTTACCCCAACTGGCTCCTATCCAGAGTTCGATTTTGATATGGGCTCAGTTCGGAAGACTGAAATCATACAGTTGAGTTTCATCCCCTTAACCTTCTTACACTTTGATTCTTCAACGTGAAACTTCCCCTGAAATTTGTACTCTTTTTTAGTTGTACTCTCAAAATGGATGTTTATGATTGATATTGTACTACAGATTTAAATCCAACTCTGGGATGATGAAATTTGGTGGGTAAGTTCATACCACCATATAATATACTTGTACTGTAACTTGTCTGACCCAGTTTGAAGGGTCATGTGACTGTCATGTAAGTCACTGTCACCAAAGGTGTCACATTTTATGGTGACAGTGACATTTCAGCATTGAAACCCATTGTTACGTCATTCAGATGTTAGTTTCAAATGGAAAGTAGAGTCTGTCTGAAGGGGGCAT
>CM031624.1:37590523-37670523 GCA_018398815.1 Conus ventricosus | reverse complement strand
TCGTGTTCCAGATGAAGAATGACACTGCATAATATTTTGAATGCTTGTGCACATTTTTCCAGAATTAAAAAGAAAAATTAGTTGTACAGAAAAAAAGCACAGTATAATAAAAGGAGAGAGAGAGAGAGAAAGAGAGAGCAAACAGAATAGATGTTCTCTCTCTCTCTCTCCTCTCTCTCTCTCTCTCTCTCTCTCTCTTCTCTCTCTCTCTCTCTCTCTCTCTCTCTCTCCTCTCTCTCTCTGTGTTAACATGATTAACCCAGTAAAAGCCATGGAATATGTGCCCTGATGTAAGATGAAGAGAAAGTGCACAACTGAATCCAAAGACATGTGCCTCAAATCTGTACAGATAGCAAGCTTTATTATTACATATTAGAATTGTTTTCTCTAGGAAAATATCGTAATCAGTTTGTAATTAACAGGTCATGAACTTACGTAGTATTAATGTTGTGGAGATAAGATAAGATAATGTTGCTTATAGCCCAGCCGACTGCAAAGGGCCACATCAGGGCTGATGTTGTGGAGGCCACATCCACAAAGATAGTGCTACGTTTTGAAAGCTTACTTTTTTTTCTTTTGAATTGATGTAAGGTCTGATAATTGATATGACATGCTTTTGTTTCTGTTGGGCAGGAGTGACCATGAGTATAGTGTCAGCCAGTATCCAGATGTGTAAAGCTATCCGTGATCTTGTCTATGACCTCAGCAGTGCCCGACATCGCGAGCGCATTCGTCTGTGTGTGGATTCCACAGACAAAGCCTCTTCCAAGCTCAGGGATCTCCTTCTATCCTGTGACTTTGAACCAAAGGCTGGTGCCAGCACCACTCGACCAAGTGCCGGTTCAGCAGATGCCAGATCTGGATCGGATGACATGAAGGCCGATTCGAGTGCTGTAAGGACGCCATCTGCAGATGAAAACAACTCAGCAGATGCCAGGGCTGGTTCATGTGATGCTGAAACTGGATTGGCTGACGCTAAAAGCAGTTCAAATGATGGAAAGGTTGACGCAGTCGACGTTAAAACCAGCAGCGCTGATACAAGGTCACGTGTAGCAGATCTGAAGACTGACTCTGTCGAGCCAAGTAAGGGTTCCGGAGAAGCGAAGGTGAGATTATCTGAACAGAAAGCAGGTTTGTCCGACACCAACCATGATGCAAGTGACAGTAAGTCTGATGCTAGGGATGTTGCGGTGGACCCTTATCCCCTTCCACTGAAGTTTCCTCCTCACTGGATTCTGCTTCTTGCAGTTCACTGGACTCGTACCTTGCTGCGGGGGATGCTCACACAGACAGACTGGATCTGAAGACAGACTCAGGGGACATGGAGAAAGCCGTGACAGCTTCTGGCTTGATGGCCTCTCTCCTGTATTGAATCTATCCACTTATTCTGTGGGCAGCATTTCTGATGTCGATCCAATATGGGCGTCTCAGACTGATAAGAGCAGTCCTAGTTAATTTGAATGTTTTTAGGTAGCCAGATGGAGTGCTTGCTAGTCTGATGCAGGGGCATTTTCAACAGCGCGTAAGCCGCAGTGATAGTTAGCAAAGTTTTTGAGATGGTTGATGTGAGATAGTTTTTGGGACGATTGATGTAGTACTTTGCTACTCTCATAGGGAGAGCACTTTCTGTAGGATACAAGAGGCTGTGATATTAAGTCCATCTGCTACGGAGGCTATGTTTTAGCCTGGGCCTGTTGGTTGATTCGTTAATGAGCAGGACTGTGCAGAAACAGCTGGAACTGATGGTAACAAAACGTGGTAAAAAAAGAAAAATGGAATGGGGTACAGGAATGAGCCGTTAGATCAGGGTGAAGGAGGATCTGGGTCAGATTACTATTAGGGGACCCAGGTTCATGCAGGAAGATTCTAATGCATGCAGGAAGTAGCCACTTCAGTCTGTACCAGCTATTTCGTCCCCTGGTGAAACAAATCAATCTATACATGTTCAGGTCACAGTTTTAATGGAATTGTCACAAACTTTCCAGTGAACATAGACACAATGGAGTTAATGTCATGAATTGAGAGTTATCAGAAAAGGTATACATTTTCTGGAATTTTTAAATGTCGTAGAGATAGAAAAACTGATGGTTTTGGTTTGATATGTTTTGTTACCAAAAAGAAGAAAAAGAAAATGAGGGGAGGGGGACAACTTTTCTGGTCTGTACCAAGATTTACTTCCCCTGGAGGGAAAATACTACCATTCAAGAACCAACTCAAAGGATTGAAGATCTGTTCCACATTGGTGGAGTTCTGCATTCTTTTTGAGTGCCCTGATGTTCTTTTTTTTCAAATTTTGAGGTGATAGATTGAGTATGTGCAGAGAGAGCTGAAAAGGAGAGCACTTTCCACAGTGTATATATATGTAACTAAGAGGCTGTGGTTGTTTTTTTTTAGGATGGATGATGGAGTATTTGGGTAGTTTGGTAATGGAGAGCATTTTTGGACAGGCAGTGGTAGAACTTTACTTTATTACATTCTTGAGATGTTGGCTGAGAGCCCTTTTTCCACAGGGTATAAATTTTCAGTGGTAGTCATTTTACAATGTTTGGAGATGGTTAAATCTCATAAAGGACTACTTCATTCACAGGACAGTAAAATGCAGTAGTACTGACAATTCATTATGATGTTTTAGATGATTAAGAAATACTAGGCTTGTCTAATGTCTTACAGTACACAGAGACTCTCTCTGAGAGAGCCTTTTTCACTGGGTATGAGAAACGGTACTAGTTAAAGATGTTTTTCTGATGGTTACAGTATTCGGCTTTTTCGTACTGAGTGTTTTTCATAGGATATAACTATTTGGTAGTTGATTTATTCTGTTTTTGAGATGTATTGGTTGGTATAACATTTGACTGGTTAATGCTGACAGCATTTTTCACAGGGTATAAATACAATTGGTTTTTGCTTCAGGATGTTTTGCATTTTTTCTTGTGAAGTCAATGCGTGTTCAGTTTTTATGGCCAGTTTTAGCAAACAGGGAAAATTTCTAGTCATAAAATGTGTGTTTCCTTTTATTTGTTGATTGTTTTTATGATTGATGGATAGCATTTTATTCACATACCTACATTAGAATATATGTGACTTCAAGTTGATGAACAGTGAAAAATGTTGTTTATTAGATTTTGTATGCATTATGCGTGCAGTTGTGTAGAATCTGTTGAATAGAAAGTGTTTTGTTTTAAAAATCTCTGGATGTTAATGGTTCAGCCTTTCAGTAATCATGCTCAATCCCATTAAAAATAGTTTAAAAAAGAAAAATGTAGCATTTTGTTTCAAATGAACATTCTTGGCACATGACATGCTTTGGAAGTGACAGGCTGAAGTTGGGTTCATAGGTCAAAGTTTTTTGTTTTTTTTTAAAGTATGAGGGGTATTTTGGCTCTTGATGGTAATTTTGCTCTGCCGCTGTGGCTTTGTTCTCAGTCACATTTCTGAGATGTTTGCTCTGCCTTTGTGATCATATCTTTTGAATTTGTCACTTTAAAAAAAAAACTTTTTTTTTTTTTTTGATAATTGTAGTTGAATCCTGTTTACAGCTTTGATTGTCTCTTCGTTCTTATAGTGTTACTGTCTGTTCCAGACTCTGTCAGATAATATTCTGATGAAAAGAAGGATGCAGCTAGTCTCAAAGTCAGTTGCTTTGATGGTAATACTTGTTTTGGGGTAAAATTCAGTGTGATTTCTTGTTACACTTGGTACTCTATGTAACTTTCTTGCACTGATGTGAAGTACATCATAATGTTTTGTTGTGTTTTTTTTCCCAGTGTAGCAGAAGTGAAGATTTGTTACAGTGTACCTCTTTGCTTTGTGAAGTTTTGAAGTGCAAATATTTCAACTGCAAACAAACTTCCTGAAATCCTTTTTTTTTTCTAAATTTATGCGTTTACTATCAAATCATTTCCGTTCAGTCCTTTTATTTGAACCTCGTGTCATTGACCTTTTTACTTAGGGAAAAAGGTGTTTGTGTCACTTTTCACACACATATTCAATGAAGATAACTTTGATGTTTGTTTTTGTTTCTTTGATGATTGATTTCTGATTCACCCGTGGTGTTTGATTTTTCTCTCTTTGTTTTCAATGGAGATCTGTCAAGTGCAATATGTTACTATTCTGAGGCCATAGAATATGTACTAAGGTGAAGTGATGGTTGTAGTTCCGAGTATTACATTGGTGCTTCATTTTGAAATTGTTTGTAAACCTGACCAGTGTTGATTATTCTCCTGGGGCAGAAGGCAGAAAAAAAAAGAATGTTACACAGTCTCTTGGTGCCAGATCTTGCAGCCACTAATTCCATCTCTTGGAAACCACTAAGGAGTAAGTTGATGAAAAGTTATATGTCATGAAAGAAAACACAGAGTACAGCCCTGTCATGCAGTCTCGGACTGGAATGGAAATTCATAGCAGCACATCCATCTTCATCATCCTCATTCTCATCGATCAGCATAAAAAAAGAATGTCTTAAATTCTGTGGCCTTCATGCCCTCTCATGGTGACCTCAGTTTCGATTGTCCTCTCCATGTCTGTGGCCTTGGTTTGGTTCCGTCGGGGTGACCGGTATCAGCGAGTCCATGGGGGCTGTTGGACATGGTGGTGCCCCCCAGAGGGAAAGCTCACTCATGCCGGCTCAGTGAATAAGCAATTATTGTCGTCAGTAGGGGGCTTAGTAGGTGGGGTTTTGCATATGTCAGATCAGAACAGGCGCCACTGAACACCACCGAAGTGACTTGGCAGCAGTGCAGTGTCTCCTCTGGTGGGTTGCATCTTGACCATTTGACATTGACTGGTACCGGTGCCGGGGCTGCAGCAAGACTGACTGGGCTGTGGGTGTGGACGGGGTGTCAGAATGAGCGACATGGGGGCACTGCCACACTGTCACTGAGGTGGCACAGAAAATGGGACAGCAAAAAAAAAAAAAAAAAATGATGAAAAGTACTTTTATTTTATTTTTGAAGGTTAGTTTCAGAGATGGGTTGCATGCTTGTGTTCCTTCCAAGGTTTCAGCTAATCAGGAATGTTTTTTTCTTGTAATTGAATTTTGAGTTTGAAAACAGTATGTATGCCTTGTTGTCTTCTTGGAGTTTGAGCATTTGTTCAGTCACTTCAGAGATTAGAATTGAGGGGTGACAATGCGGATGGAAGTCGGGAACTGAGGGAGTGGTTTCTGCAAGGGGGTGAGTCCCAGAACTCCATGGTTCAGAGCTGGTGGGTGCCAGGGCACAGGCAGGGTATCATGAGCAAGACCTGTCAGGTCTTGGATGCTGTTAACCGGTAACTGGACACACAGGCTCGCCCATCAAAAAGGGGATTGTGGTGATTCATGAACTTTGGCCGAGTGTTTCATCGCGGTTTGACATCCAAGGGGTTAAGAGCCTGAGGAAATTGGTCCCACGTGTAGAGGCTATTTCTTGATCTGCTTCCTTATCATTATCCCTTGTGGAGGACATAGAATGAAGAGAAGCATTCTCCTGTGTGACTCGACTTAAATTTCTTTGATTGGATCTGAAATCTTCACCTCCTTAGATGCATAGAATTCTGTTTTAGACTGTTAAAAATCCTCTTTGTTCTCTTTTGACTTCTGTATGAAACTTGGGTGATATCTCGTCCCGATGAGGTCTTCAGGTTGTCTTAGATTTTTTTTTTTTTTTGTACTGTCTTTTTGGGACTGTCCTAAAGCTGTTCACTTGCTCTTCTGACTCTGAGTGATGTAGATTCTTATTCTTCTGTATATTACTTCGTTTTGAAAGCGTTCAGTTGATCTCCTGTGTTATGCAGATTCTAATAGTTTAGCATTTTCTGTCTATCATAAAACTGTTCATTCATTCTTCTGAGTTATTCTAATTAGTTCTGTAGAACTCTTTGTAGTGATATCAGAAAGCTGTTCTCTTCTCAGTTATCACACTATTGTTACCTCAGACCTGTTTACTCTACGATTTTGGCGTAGCAAACTCCGAATTTGGCACTTGTGCTACGATGCTACGACCATAAAAATAAACTACGCTTTCTGTTCATTTTCTGCTCTGCAATTTCTTGCGCGCCGATCCCAGTGCCGATCCAAGTTTTTGCGCCGATCCAAGTTTTTTTCTCGCCAGCAGTTTGACTGGTTCAAGTTTAAAGCACGCCCCCTAAGTTACTGCATTATACACTGCCGCGCAGTCCGCTGTCGCGCTGAAAAATCGGCTCTCCTGAACACAGCTCTTTGACCCACTTTCACGTCTCGTCACGTCTCGCCGTCGTGCCATGTGTTTGTGCCTTTCATCTGCAGAGACAAATTCACAATGGACATTAGACAAGCGGAAACGGCATGAAACAGATGATGAGGATGATTTAATATTGATGGAGCAGGAGGACAATTCTAAGAAGCAGTCAAACTCGGCAAAAAAACACCGTAAAGCAGGACAGAAATTTACCAAAAGCCATCATGAAGCCTACACTTGTCTCGTTCCTTCAACGAGAGGAGCCGAGTTCGCACACTGCACGATAAGCAACTCTCATTTTTCAGTGAAACACGGCGGCCTCAATGACTGCAAAAAACACGTTGGCACTCGGGCGCACAAAGAACTAGCAGGTGTAAAGAGTACAGCCATTACTTCATTTTTGTTCGCGACGAAGCTAAGGCAGGCCCCTCCAGTTCCATCGACGACGATGTCACAAAAGCAGAAGCCATCTTGTGCCGGCTAATCGTCGAGTCAAATCTTTCCCTTGCATCAGCTGGAGATTTGCAAAAGCCATACAAGCTATGTGTCCTGACTCTAAAATCGCTGGAAGTACGATCTTTGTTTCTAGATATATGCACCAACTGCCTCTGCCTCTCTCTCTCTCTCTCTCTCTCCTCTCTCTCTCTCTTCCCCCCCCCCCCCCCCCCCCTATCTCCCCCTCTCGCTCTCACACACACACAGTCACATGAATACTCATTAATTTATACGCACACAAAGAAGGCAATCTAAGAAAGAAGTGTAAGTAAACTAGTTATGTTTTTGTTTCCCTTGAAGTTTTGAAGGTTGCTCTTACAATATGACACTTGTGAAAAAGATTGAATACGGTCATAGTAGTACTTATATGTAATATCAAAATATCATCAACTGGTTACCTCAAAAAACGGATTGCTCAAAACAATTATTTAGTCCCCTAAATTTCGAGGTAACCGATTTCCACTGTATATACATATGGGAAGAAAAGAAAAAAAGACAATATTATACTATTTTGACTTCATGCAGAAAGACACTTTAGCCTGTCAAAGACATATGTAGAGGACATTATTTTTACCTTAGAATGCAGGAAAAGCGTCAGCGGCCGGGGCTCGCCCCGGACCCCGCTGGGGGAGCTTACAGCGCTCCCCCAGACCCCCTAGACTGTTAGGGGCTTCGGCCCTGCGGGCCTCGCATTTGCTACTACTTTTCATACCCCTGCTACTATTTTGGGATATCTCAGCTACTCCAAGACATTTTGGGGGGTAAACAGGTCTGTTACCTGCATGGAAAGCTGTTCACCCAGTGTCCTGAGTCGCACTGATTCTTTCCTATTTTATCTCTATTTGTTTTGAAATTTGTTAACTTATTCTCATAGGTTATGCTGATTCCCTGTTTGTGCTCAGGGCATGATTGAACAAGTGGAAAAGACTTCTTGGATCGAGATAGATTGAGTGTATGGTGAGAACTGGCACCAAAGCCCCCTTGTGAAAGTGCTTTGATTTGTAAACTATAATCAAGGACAGTTAAAAGCCAAAATGGATATCATGCAGAAATTTTGGTCAGCAGGAATGTTGACTAGTCCCATCAGCTCGACTTGGATTTCTTATGTCCATTTTGTTTGGGGTTCAATGCGTTCAAGTGTCATTTTGATATCTCTCCATTTAGATCGTCTTCAGTTTGACAGTGCTGTGGATTGGAAGGTTTGCCTGGGAATGTGTGTGTTTGATGGAACATATGTGTTACTTTTTATGCATTCTTGATACACAAGTGTGTTCATGCAGATATGCTTGTGGGTTCCTGTGAATGTGTGTTCATGTGTGTGGATTGAATCTTGAACTGTTGCTGAGCATCTCGATCTGTGCTGATTGCATTTAAAATAGAGAAGTCAGTAGCAGGTGCCAAAATTACTGATTAATTCTTTTTTTAGAACACATTTAAGATTTTCTCTTGTATGGTAATACTCACAGTAGTATATTTGTTGTTTGTGAGATTATCAGTGATTTTATCAATGTTACTCTGCCTGTAGAGTCACAGGTATAAAACTGTGTGGCTGTAATACAGCAGGTGTATATTAACTTCCTGGATTAGCATTTATGAAGATTCCTCTGGTTTGCAGGGCAAGTGGTTAATTGGAAGGGAAGAAGGGGTTGGGAGGGGCTGTGATGTTATGGGGGTGACAAAACAGCAATGAAAGGCAGAAACTGCTTTTCGCATAACATGATCAGTAAGAAAATGCTCTGTGTTTGTCTGTGAGTTGGCTGTCATTGATGCATGTGGGTACATCTGAAGGCGGAAAAATGTAAAGAACTTGGCGTTTTCAATGCTGTAAACCAGGGCTAGAAATTCCCAAATGATTTCAGTGGTCGCAGGATTATTTAGATATAGAAGCAAACATGCTTGTTCCCCTCCCTCCTCTCCCACCCCACCACCCCATCCAGTTTTTTCTTTTCTATCCTATGTAAAGAAGTTGCAGATGGTCACCAGTAGAGCAAATTTTCAAGTCAGTTGACAATTCGTTGTAAGTAGTATGTATTGCTGGACAAGGGGAAGTAATTGTTCAATACTCTCGTTAAGAAGAATTGAAACTGTCGCACATATCCTATGTAGTAGATCTGCCATTTCTGTGTTGACCAAAGACTATTTTTATTTTAAAAAAACAAACACACCATGTCTCAAGTGATTGCATTCTGTGAAAAACTGGCACAAGGTGGAGCTGTGAAACGGGGATTTGGAAAGTGTGATTACTCTGCTCTGGAGATGCCTGCTCCGTCGCCCTTTCACTGACAACCAGAGATTGGTTGCCTAACAGACAAGTGGAAAGAGCATTTTCACTTGTCTGTCTGAAGGTTTAGTTGTACTCTAAGTCGAATGGGTATTTTGAAACTTGGCACACTTGCGGAATTTTGAGCATGCATGGGAAAGTTTGTATATGTGACCCGCCACCACGAAACCAGTCTTAACTCGCGCGGCCTACTTCACGGCTACAGCTGAAAATAGCTGGTGAGGGTCTACCTGGGGCATTTTGACTTTTTTGCAGAAATGTGTTCCTTACACCCTAAACTTTCATGTGGCACTATCCATTTGCTCCAAAACAGCCAATACATTAGTTAAAATTGAGATTTAAAAGCCTAACCTCGAATCAAAATGAACTTCTTTTAACACAAAATGACCCATTTTCACTCGCCTAAAACTTAACGCAACCCTTACAGAACCCCATCGTGTTATATACAGTTCGAAAGCGTGTGTGACGCTCTCCCGGTTTCTCTGTTTGTCATCTAAAAATAAGTATGGTAAAGAGTAATATGCCGTTGCTAAGGAAAATATGCTGGAGATGATAGCAAAAACTTTAAAAGCCGTTTTCTCAAAATGGCCGTTGGCATAGTAACCCACTTCAAATGACCATAACTTTCTTATTTTTTGCCCTATAGCGTTCATTTTTATATCAAATTAATCAGAAAAATCTGTAGATTTTAAATATGTGTATATTCTCATAACTTTCAAAAATCGAGTTAAGACTGGTTTTGTGGTGGAAGGTCACATATTTTCCCAAACTAGTAATGAAAGAATCATTCTAAAGTTCTTTAAATGTACCAGTGACACTTGTGCAGTGAGAGAGGTCAGAAGGGGGGTGAGGGGGAAGGTGCAAGGAGGAAGAACGTTGGAAACTGGTCAGCAGTGGGAGTTATAATTATTTCCAAAAAATTAGGGGTCAGACTTGGTGCGAAAAACTAGTTTCCAAATTTTCAGGGGTCACACTTTATTACTGCTTGTAAATATACTGAAGACCACACACACACACACACACACACACACACACACACACACACACACACACACACACACACACAACAAGCGCATTCTGACAGGCTCACACACATGAAATCAAATAGAAAGACCGAAGTGGATGAGGTACTATCGACAAAGTTAATAAAAACTCTCCAGATTATGCTAAACATTCTTTATTTAGATTCATGTTCCAATGTTAGTAAAGTCTTAAAGGTCTACTTTAGAGGTTTTCGATAATTGGTCAGCTTATGCAGAAATATGAAATGTTTGATAAATTGGTAAAATAAACATCCGATTCGCTCCCGATCACATGAAATCGATCCGCGAAAGTGGGCATTTTCACCTGTAATCAAGAAAACGGGAGGTAATCAACTAAATCTTGGCATGGCTTAACTGCTCTTGGATGTGACGTCACATGATGGTCAGCGACGGCGACAGAAAGCGATTCTGATGGTTCTTGCGCATCTCGCTCGGTATTTAATTTATCATGTAAAAGCAGTGACTATGATTGCGACAGCCAATGTGACTCTGGGGATGTTTCTGCAAGGCCTGTACCTTATCAGTTTGAACGCTAAGTTCTTTTTACCACGTCAGTTCAGTTCCAGCTGGACGCCCGAACACAGCATTCCGAAGGCGTACGGACTTTGCCGAAGTCTCGAAGGAGGCTACCGACTGACTTCTTGATGCGATCACGCGTGGACGGCGAGCAGAGATTCTCCTTCCTCAAGCCTTAACGTGTTCATTCAATTTAACAAGTGTGATCTGTCCACTGATAAGAACAGAATAAACGTGCGACTATCGTACTCATCTGTACGAGCTTACCACTCCGCCTTCGAAGTATACGCGCACAATGCAGACGAAGTTTTTGATCCACTCGAACGCGCTCGGCAATTGTCGGAATAACTCGTTTCCGCGGTCCAGCTGGAACTGACGTGGTAGAAAGAACTTTAGCTGCCCGGCATGGTTGCACGAACCGAATCCACTTCTTTCGAGTATCTGGATCAGATGGAAATGTGTGCAAAGAATATCCGTCTCCTGCTGAGCGGCTGCACTCGCCTACAGCACAATATCTGCCACCCCCTCGTGACTTTTTAGGCTGTAGGGGTTCGCAACTCGTGTTGATTTCACTTGGCGTTGGCTTGTTGTGTAGGTCGCGGCTGACGGCCAGTCCATCAATTGACGTCACGGTTTTCGGTCTACCGCGCGGGGTTTGAACAGGTGTGCAAAAGTCGTTTTTTATCTATTAAATTCTTCCGGCGATTTTATTTGAAAAATGAATACCATACCGTAGTTATATGACATGTAGACCTGTTTTTAACAAATTATCGAAAATCTCTAAAGTAGACCTTTAACTTGAAGTGAATAAGTGTGAATACCTCCACTATCAGGATTTTAATGGTGAAACTTATATGTGGGATGTTCTTTGTGATTTTCATTGCAGAATTTACACAAAGTGAGCCTGTCCAATTCCATCAATATTTTATTACTTGATCATATTCAAGTTGCCTTGCAATGATCATCAGGAGCCCGGTGACAAACAAGAGGCGAGTGATGAATATTCATGGAACCTTCACGAAACCATGTAGGACGGCCAATCTTGTACTCTGCGCTACACATTCCTGCGTCCATGAAGGAGCCATTTTGGTTATCCAAACCGGTCGTGTTGCATCTAGATCACCTGACGTTTGTTCCATTCGTTGCAGATGAATTGCTGTCAATTTTGATTCTGAAAAGCTGAATTACATACAGTTTTCCATGCTGTTCATGCTTGGCCGAATCACATGATCTTGTGGTCCAATCACAGATTTGGTTATCTAATTTGATGACTCTTGTTGGTTTTCAGCAGAGAAGAGTTCGAAAGCAGTTGTTCATCAATATTGACTTCGATCGAGGCGGATCGGACTTAAGTGCTTTTATGTGATATGCTGCTCGGAGTTGCATTGCGTACAGGAGAAAATCATCGCGTCATGGTAAATTTTGGTACGTTTTAGTGAGGCACTGGACTGAATTTCTGTGCGTCAGACAGAAATTTTATGCGTCAGAGACACACATTTATGCGTAAAAATTACCTTTGAGTGGACAAGCCTAAGCGTGCCTGGAATGAGCGATGTGGGAGTAATGCCACAGAGACTAGTGAGAGGTTTGTAAGCTGAGACAGGAAAAAAAGTGGACTGGTTGGTCGTTGAAATTTTTGTCACCAGAAATGATGTGAGTTTTCTGTTATCAGATGCCCATGGAATAATCACGGAATTCTCAGAGCGTTGATGGAAATTGTGTAATAGGTAGTAAATTTGTTTGTGAAAGATACCAGAATGATTTGGGAATTTAAAAATTAACAAAAATGTGACAAATTCCTGGTATATATACCCAATTAGACTAGGAGTTGCTCCTGTCAGTCTCTATCAGCAGGTATTGGTAAATCAGTATGGGTTTGGTTTTGTCATAACTTATCATATGCGTAAAATTTTATTGACTTCCAGTTGTTGTTTTTTTAATTTTTTTTTATCCCTCACCGATCTGAATTACGGGTTCAGCACCTTACTTGTGGTGTATTGTGTCTTCTAAAGCTCACCGTAGAATATTTGTGTACAGAAGGGAGATGGTGACTGTCAGCAGAGAATGACTAGAACATTTGTGTGGCGGTGTTATTGCTGTGCATACAAGTTTTATTATGTAAACTTACTCTGACACCCTGTACAGCCATGGCAGATGATTTCCAGAAAGACCCTTGTTTCTGTGCAGTTTGAAGGCGCTTTGTTGGTTGTTTGTGCGTTCCTTATGCTGAGTGAGAGCGATTGCTGTGTTGAAATGCAGAAGTGACGTAGATGAGTGAAAAAAACCAAAAGCATTAAAAAAAACACACAAAAAAACCCCTGCAGCCCGCTTGGTTCTGTTTGCATTCATTTCATATGGTTTTGATCTAGTCAGGGTCCCATATAATTCCAACATATCTTCTCCATTCATTACTGTGAGTTGTATAACTTCTGTGGTTCGAGTGTGGATGAAGGAAGGTGACTGAAACTTAAAACGACCCCCAGAAATCCTGACAGACTCCGTCCGTAAAGGGAGAGAAATGTTCCAGTCTGAGAAAGGGAAGGAGTTTATGTCAGTCTAGTGCAGTCAAAGAGGGAGATGTTCTGGAGTAACTAGTCTTTAAAACAAGGAACTCTTATTCAAAAAAGAACCAAAATGTTTCAGAAAGACAAGTCTGTTAGAAAAAAAAAAGGGGGGTGGTGTAGGGGAGGGTAGTTTTCATTAATCTAGTTGAGACAAAAGGGAAAATGGTCCACAATAACTGGTTTTCAAAAAAGGGATGGAGTCTTAAGTAAATTTTCAAACAAATATAAGTCCCTTTAAAAGGAAAGCAGCTTTAAAAGGGACAGTATTTTTGTTCCTGGATTCTAGTCTATTCTTAGACCCAAGCAATGAAGATTCTTCCATTTGAGACTGTTCCTTTGAAGATCTGTGTTTGTGTTAAAACATTTTTTTTTTTCCTTTCTGTAGGATGCCAGGGGATCTGTCAAAATACTTTGTTTCTTGCATTCTGGATATTTTGTGCTCGTAATTTCGACTTTTCTTGTCACACTCTTTGACTTTGCCGTTTTTTGCGTTACTGTTGTCCACTTACCCATTACTTGTCTTTGTTAAAGAAATCTTCACAGGTTTTTCTTGTGTCAACTATATAGCATGCTAGCTTTTTCTTTGGTTGTGATCTGGTGACTAGGCAGTGAAACTGCACACACACTCCACAAGAAACACTAGCTGTCCATTTTGCAGTGTCTCTGCCCCATTTTGCTTTTTTTTTTTTTTAAATGTGTTTGTTATTATTGTAATGTTTGTCATGAATTTTTTTTTCTTACTTTTGTAACTAGAGGTGAAAAATGAGGGGGAATGCCTTTGTTCCAAGCATGCCTAGTGTTATCAGCCTTTAGGTTTAAGGTTATGAATAAGGCAATTATCATGTTAAAAGTTTCACAATGTATGAATGGTTGTTTTCTGGTGTGTTCCCCCCCCCCTCCTCCTCCGCTCCCTCCCCCCCCCCCCAGGACGGATTGGAACTTCTTTTCCCATAACAATGACAACCTTCAAATGACTATGTGATTGACTGGGGTTATGATAGTAGTAATAATTCTATAATGATAATGTTGCTGATAATAATTACAGGGTTCATTCAGGTCATGGCAGTACCGGAAAGTCAGAATTTTAAGAAATAATTTACCAGGACTTGAAAATCAAATATTTTTGGTCCAATTCACGGGAAAGACATGGAATGGAAAGATCATGCCTCAAACTAAAGAAACATAAATGCTTGGTTTGAGTGCATGTGCATTAGCATTCTAAAATTAAGTGAATACTTAGCTCGGTGCATGTGTAACTGAAATGCTCGTCAAAACAAAAGGAATAACTCTTTGGTGTAAAAGTAGTACATTTGCTGTCAATGGCATGAAAAAGTCATGCAATTTTGAACCAGTCAGCCAGTGTAGACCTTTTTGATTGATAGTCCTCTTCGTCTGAAGATGTGCCTCCCAGTTAATGCTTGTCTCTTGTAGAGAATTTTGGAGAACATTTGCCCCATTTGTCTGTAAAATAGTCGCTAGCATTATCACTGGATTACAATTTCCTCCAATGATTTGGGGGTACATGTCTTTTTCTTTTGTCTGCAACAAAATACTCTCGATTTCCCTCAAAATTTCAGATTTTATGGATCATTCTTTGTTCTGAAAAATCCTCTACACATAATTTCCGGATCACAATTTATGAAATACCAGTTTTTACATGACAGTGTAGTGACTAGGAAAAGAACATTGTACTCGGTCATACAGGGTGGGCACTAGCTGTCCATTCTGCGATGCCTATTTGCCATTTTTGGTGTGTGTTTTTTTTTGTTACTTTAAAATGTATTTTATGAAGCAAAATGTCTGGCGCTGTCAGCGCAGTGTGGTCTTTGTTTGCTCTAGTAATGTCTGTGGTTTAGCTACCATGTCATGAACTGGTTTTGTTTTGTTTCCTTTTCAACTGTAATCTCTTTTCCATGATCTGATCTATGCAGGATGCAACCTTTTTGCCTGTACGAGTTGGACCGACCAGAAAAAGCCCAGTAAGATCAGTTGGGAGGTAAAATAAAGAAATTATAAACTCTCTCCCGAATAAGAATCTCTCCCATTTCAGACCCAGTTGGTAACGAGTTGTTATTGAGAGTCTATAAAACATTTTCAAAGGCCTGCAGAAGTGTTCAGTTTTCTTCTCTTTCTCTTATTCTGTTTTGATTGTTGTTGGAAGTAATTATTTTCGTCTTTCTTCTTCATTCAGTAATAAATGCCATGGCACTTTGACTTTATTGGTGTGTCGGTGTCA
Source organism: Conus ventricosus (assembly GCA_018398815.1). NCBI lineage: Eukaryota > Metazoa > Mollusca > Gastropoda > Neogastropoda > Conidae > Conus > Conus ventricosus. Next base: position 37,655,194 of record CM031624.1, on the reverse strand, counting down.
CGTGTACTTAAGTGGATGTAGTATTTACTGTTGATGCAAAATTTGCAGTTGTTTAGGATATCGACATATGACAGGTTATTGTCAGCATTATGCAAGGTGTGACAGACGGTTGTATTGTGTTACCAACACAGGATGTCTTTGTTGTGCCACCAAACAAAGGCTGTCTTTGAGTGTTTACCCATGTCTGTTGGTTGGTTATACTGTCAGCAAACACTTAACACTTGGGGGAAAGTTAGAAGGTGGCCAAACCATGAGCGTATTCAGTTTTGGATTAGATCCATTTCAAGCTGTGGAGGCTGCGAGGTGGAATCTGATTGACGTTGAAGACAACTGTTCCATGTTAGGATTTGACAGAACAGCGACTTTGACCCACGGCCAAGACTGCGCTTTTTTCACATGCTCTTCTTCTATTTGGATTTTTTTGTTGTGTAATCGTAGTTGGATTTTTTTTTTTTTTTTTTTTTGCAATCTCATCTTCTACGTTCTCTCATTCCAGTCTCTGCCCTATACAGCCACAGCCAGGCTTATGATGTTGCAGCTGCAGCACTGATACTGGTGATAGTCCGCAAGGAGCAGTCAGTATCCTGTCACCATGAGGATAACCCACCAGAGGACACTCAATACCACTGCTGAGTCGGTTATGGTCAGCATTGTAACTTTTCTTCTTGCTGGTGAATTAGTACAGCGATTTGACCACGTTAAAAGTTTACACTGGGAGAAAATTTAAACTGTTAAAAAAAAAAGAGAGAAAAGAATGAGTGCAGTAAATCAACAGAAAAAAGCACTAATTATTACCAGAACAATAATGAAATACTTCACGTGAGAGAACCTGCAGGGAGGCCAGTCAATCTAGTTTGAAGACGAGGTGCAAAGCATATAAACGTACTCCCAGTTTATCTTGAATACGCGTGAGATATTCCATAAAGAGGAATAACCATTTTGGGCTGTTCTAGCCGGTAGTAACGGATATAACGGTAAAACAAAACATTGGGCATCATCCATGACCCGTAATGAAATACCTACAAATTTTCAGAAAGATCGGCCGAGTACTTTCTGAGATTTTCCATAAAGAAGAAAACCGTTATGGGCCCTTATAGCCGCTAGTAACAGGTATAATGGTAAAATAAAACATCGGGCATCATCCATGACCCACAGTGAACATACCTACAAATTTTCTGAAAGATCAGCCAAGTACTATCTGAGATATTCCATAAAGAAGAAAACCAGTTATGGGCCGTTATAGCCGTTAGTGAGGGATATGAGGGATATAACGGTAAAACAAAACATCGGTCATCATTTGTGACACATAATGAACATAGACAAATTTTCAGAAAGATCAGCCAAGTACTTTGAGATATTCCATCAAAAGAAAAACCGTTATGGGCCATTATAGCTGTTAATAACGGATATAACGGTAAAATAAAACATCGGGCATCATCCGTGACCCATAATGAGCATACCTACAAATTTTCAGAAAGATCGGCCAAGTGCTTTCCGAGATATTCCATATAGAAGAAAAACCGCTATGGGCCGTTATAGCCGTTAGTAACGGATATAATGGTGAAATAAAACATCGGGCATCATCCGTGACCTATAATGAACATACCTACAAATTTTCAGAAAGATCGGCCCAGTAGTTTTGTCTGGAGGGAGTGGAACACATTTTGACCACGGACGGACGGACAGACAGCATTTCTTCGTTAAGAACTGGGGTACAGAAAGTGTGTCAGAACAACCAGTCTGTTTCCCTACACATTGCCCACCTCTGGGCTCCAGAGCCATGCTCTGTACACAACATACCACCCAGCACTAGAATCCACTGTCTGAGCGCACAGCCAGCTTACCAAACCATTTTTCTAAAAAAAACTGTCTACAACTAATTTCAGGTACCAGACATTGAATTCATTGATAAACAAAGCTGATTCTAAAACACTGAGATTGAACACAGGAATGGAAACAAACTTTAAGAATGCTGACAAATTGCTTAACCTACATTGTAGGTAATGGCTGCATGACCACATACAGAATGTGTGCAAGGGAAAGACTGGCTCTGCTGGTGTGTGAAGGAAAAGAGTTAAGGGAGGGATTCTTTGATGAGAGGTAATTCTAGTGGCGACAAAAGCGTTGCAGGAATTTAAAGAGTAACGAAATAAAACCCTGACAACAACAACCAAAAAAAAACAAGTTTTTAAATGGAGGGATTCTTTGTTGAAAGGTAGACCTAGTATAGAGAAAGTGTTCTAGAAATTAAAACAAATCTTTAAATGGTGGATTCTTTGTTAAGAGGTATATCACATGTAGAGAAAGATGTATGTTCCATAAATCAATCAAAAGTCTTTAAATGGTGGGATTCTTTGTTGAGAGGTTAATCACACGTAGAGAAAGATGTATGTTGCATAAATCAATCAAAAGTCTTTAAATAGTGGGATTCTTTGTTGAGAGGTAAATCGCACGTAGAGAAAGATGTATGTTCCATAAATCAATCAAAAGTCTTTAAATGGTGGGATTCTTTGTTGAGAGGTAAATCACACGTAGAGAAAGATGTATGTTGCATAAATCAATCAAAAGTCTTTAAATGGTGGATTCTTTGTTGAGAGGTAAATCACATGTAGAGAAAGATGTATGTTCCATGAATCAATCAAAAGTCTTTAAATGGTGGGATTCTTTGTTGAGAGGTAAATCACATGTAGAGAAAGATGTATGTTGCATAAATCAATCAAAAGTCTTTAAATGGTGGGATTCTTTGTTGAGAGGTAAATCCACGTAGAGAAAGATGTATGTTCCATGAATCAATCAAAAGTCTTTAAATGGTGGATTCTTTGTTGAGAGGTAAATCACATGTAGAGAAAGATGTATGTTCCATGAATCAATCAAAAGTCTTTAAATGGTGGATTCTTTGTTGAGAGGTAAACTCACATGTAGAGAAAGATGTATGTTCCATGAATCAATCAAAAGTCTTTAAATGGTGGGATTCTTTGTTGAGAGGTAAATCACATGTAGAGAAAGATGTATGTTGCATAAATCAATCAAAAGTCTTTAAATGGTGGGATTCTTTGTAGAGAGTAAATCACATGTAGATAAAGATGTATGTTCCATAAATCAATCAAAAGTCTTTAAATGGTGGGATTCTTTGTTGAGAGGTAAATCACATGTAGAGAAAGATGTATGTTGCATAAATCAATCAAAATTCTTTAAATGGTAGGATTCTTTGTTGAGAGATAAATCACATGTAGAGAAAGATGTATGTTCCATGAATCAATCAAAAGTTTTTAAATGGTGGGATTCTTTGTTGAGAGGTAAATCACATGTAGAGAAAGATGTATGTTGCATAAATCAATCAAAAGTCTTTAAAATCACAATGATGGGATTCTTTGTTGAGAGGTAAATCGTATACAGAGAAAGAGAAGTGTTCACAAATACATAAAACTGTCTTTACAGGTAGTTATTCTTTCTTAAGAGGGAAATCAAATATAGAGAAAGACAGTGTTCCATAGATTTAACCCCCCCCCCCCCCCCCCCCCCCCCACAAACACCATCACCACAGTCTGTAAGATGAGGTATTCTTTGTCAAATTTAAAGTAGATAAAGAGAAATGTGATTCAGAAATTCAAAACAAAACAAAGCGAAGTCTTGATGGGGAGGGACTCTTAGAGGTGAATTTGGTGTAGACAGAGAGAACAGTCACAGAAATAAAACAAGTCGTAAAACGGGAGGATTCTTCACGGAGAGGTAAGTCTAGTGTACACAAACAACATGGTAAAGTTTTTGAAGCGAAGGATCCTTTGTTGAGAGGTAAATCTAGTGCACACAAACAAAATGAAAAAGTTTTTGAAGGGAAGGAAGGATCCTTTGTTGAGAGAGAAGTGTAGAGGAGTTCCAGAAATTAAGAACAATCTGTAAGAGAGGCCAGATGCAAGTCTAGAAGAAATAACACCAAAAGTCATCAAATAGCTGTTATCTTTGGGAAACCAGTTATCCTAAAGAAAACAGTTGTGATCATTTGGAATAAGATAACAAGGTTTCTCTGAAGGATGAAACATGTTTTTCTCAGGAAAACAACGGAATCTAGTATTGGCTTATAAAGCCTCTATATCCCTATGAGAAACGGTCTTCATTCAGAGGATATTTATTGAAAGGTTTCATTGTGGTAATACTTCCCCATTCAGTATTTCAATCCATCAAAGATTTAGATGACTGTTTGTTTGGCATAAACTTTTGTTCTACATGTACGACTATAATGCGCAGTGAACGAGAGAGACGGACACAGTGTGTGTGTGTCAGGGTAACAGTCCTTCAACCAAAATATGAAAACTTCCACACCAATTCACAACCCAAACATGACTCGGAGCAACAAATGACACTTTTGATTTAATCTACTAAAGAAAGAATACATAAGAAAGTAAAATACTATAGAAAAAAGTCAAGAATACATTTATAGTACATCCACAAAAAAAAAATTAAAAAAATAGACAAACCAAGCAAACCGAGAAAAGAATTCAAACCCTCAAACAAGCTGTACCATCAAATAAGAGATTACATCATTCATTTTTTTAAAAAGGAGGAAAAAAAAAGGATGGGGGAGAAAAGGGAGTGACTGCGGTCAGGGAATGAAAATTAAATTTACGGTGGTATGGTAACAACAGAAGTGGAGGGCAAGGGCCAAAAAAGTGTATATTTATATGTATAAAAACCACCAATATAGCACAACCTTATTTCTCCCAACTGAAGTCACATGTTCACCTTAAATTATCTTCTAAGCGATTTCATTAGTTTTATTATCATAGGCCAGCCTACTACACTTTGCTTTCTTTTGGGCTGTCCCACAGCGGGAAAAAGAAAAGGTCTTGAAAAAAGATCCTTCAATCAATGGTACATAACAATAAATCGTATCAATTAAATTTGTAGCATCATCATTAATCTATCGATATCCTTTATGCTCATAAGATTAGGCTGTGATGTAGGTGCCATGCAACAATTTTTCCCAATAAAAAAAAGTATTAAATTAATGAAAAACAATGTAATAACTCCCTCAATTAAAAAAAAAGTATCGAATTAATGAAAAATATTTAAATGCAACAATAGCAACGGCGTGGGCAATACGCACTGAAGAATGAACAGCCGGTGTTCACTTTGGACAGTGGGTACAATTTTCACGACCTAGATTCTGAATTAACACAAGAAGAAAACATTGCAAAGTCCTTTTGGAAGAGAGACAGAATGGGCCACAAAGGCAAAAGAACCATGGAAAACGGGAGAGGAAGAAAACAGTACAAAAGGAGTCGAAGAGGATGACAGGAAAGAGGAGATTATGAGTATAGAATGTCTAGAAGACAGAGACTAACGCCTAAAGAGCCTCTCTCTCTTCGGTGGAAGCATCGTTTACACAGACGGAAGAAAAATGCAAAGAAATAGTAGAGTGAAACCTCTTACATTACATTAACAATGACCTCTAGAAATGACTCAAATGACCTCCAGAAAAGGGAACTGATCTTTTATTTTCCTTTCGCTTGCCGTCTCATCTTTTGTCTGGAAGTCCCGCCCCTCTCCTCCTCCTGCGGTCTTGCTATCACATCACTCCTGTTGTTGGCTTTGCACAGCCACATCATGACATCGTGACGCAGCACCAGCACCCCGCAGGGAGAAGTCGGTATCAGGTCAAGACAGGCAAGCCACCACTGGACGTTCCGCAACAATGCTGGTGGGTGTTCAGTGCAGCCTGCTGTCATCGACAACAACACACATATGTTGATGACAATGGTTGCTTAGTCATGGCAATGGTCACTTAGTCGTGGCATCCAGGTAAGTTTCCCCGAGAGGTCAAGGCATGGAGGAGAAATAAAAATGGAGATCACCACAAGAGCTGGGCGTAAAGGGCCGCAGTTTGTTTTTGATGAGCAGAAATCGGACAGCGTACCTGGAATTCATCTAGGAGCATTTCGCACCTGAGAACACACTATTTACCTGAAAACCTGCAGCAGTTTGATTAATTCTTAGCTATCAGCAGGCTTTCATGTATTTCCGTGGATAGGTTTTTTTCTTTATTTAGAGCTGAAGATCTACACGATTTGCATTGGAACATGATTTAACTAAGTGCTAAACAGGATAATTTTGAAGCTATCGCAACACAATGTGACACTATAAACTGAGACAGAAACTGTCAGGCACATGCAAAACACTCCTACAGTGTACAGGAGCATAGGCCTGAAAAACCCTTTGTGGATGGGTCATGAAATAGAACAGAGTTTGATTAGGAGGTCCATCTTGTCCAGACAAAAGGGAAGAAACTTGAAGGAAACAAAGTCTTTCAAAATGGGACTGGATTTAATCAGGAGGCAAGTCTAGTCCACACACAGAAGAAGAAAGTTCAAAACAAATTTACAGGAAGAGGGATTTCCACTGTGAGGATCTCCCCCTCCCCTCCCCCCAAGAGGTTTTACTGCGCCAGGAGCATAATCACAAACCTATCTACATTGAGGCCTTCGTTTCGAATGGAAGACCTGCTTTCTCCATGAAATGCCCTTGCAGACCTTGCAATAAATTACACAGTAAACCGACGTACAGCTGAAATGTCATGGAGAAGTTAACACAGAAGTTCATACATCCTTGCTGACAGGTAAAAACAACACTGAATGAACAAAAACAAACAAACCCCAAACAACTAGGAAAAAACCATACCAGACCAAACCAAAACACACAAATCAACAAATAAAATGTTTAAAAAAGATAATTTGGCGGCAGAAAAAAGCTGCTGACACTTGATATATAAATACTTTATTTACAACACATGAATGATGAAGGAAAAAAGTCGACAAAAAAGTTCTTAATGTCAAGATAAACAACAACAAAATCCACTTTCAAGAGCTACTCCTATGGAATATAAGTGTAACAATAACAAAAAAAACAACAACATATAAATACCACAACCCCTCCTCCAAAAAAAAAAGCTTGGAACACACACACACATGCACACAACAAAACCCCTCAGAATGAACATGTTTTCTACCAAACACAACATGTCATAATACTTAAAGAAAAAACAGAGTCACACTGAAGTGTTGCTACAATTCTGAATGCAGTGAACATCTTGGCACCCTGATGCGTTTCATCAGATTACTAAAAGCAGCAGAAAACTTTCTTTAAGTGTAATCATTCATGATCAAACTCTCATAACAAAGGCAATGTAATATCATACAAAAGAATTTAAAGAAAGTACAAAATCCACTCTTCATTTAAAAGGGAAAGACCGAATGAAAAACAAAATCATGAGCGTCTGTAAGAATACAAAAGGACTGCACTTGCCATTACTTCAAGAGTAAAGAAAACAGATGAAAAGAGACTGAAGCGATTCAGCTGAATTCATGAACATCAAACTTGGTTCAAAATCTTTCAGTACAATACAGGCACTGTAAAGGAGAGGGTCAAAACAGCGACGGAAGTGTCTGTCCATGCATAAAATCAGTTTCAGTTGGAGAGATGCCCGCAGCTGGAGAGATGGGAAGGAGAGGAGGCTTCAGGCCAGATTTTGTGATGTGAGAGAGGCCGAGAGTGGGGTGGCGAACTGTCCATAAGCAGGGGCACTTAATTACCTTTCCTCTACCTTTTTTTTTTAAACCACCAAAGTTATAACAGCAGACTAAAATGTGAGACTAGTGTCTAGTCCTGTACTCTGTGTCCCTGGCCATAACTAACCCCCTCTCTTTCCAAAGTATAATGACTTCGCAACGTCTGGTATGTCAGCAGTTATACTGACCAGGCCAACAGTCTTAACCTACTCCTGTTCTGGAATGAGTAAGGAGAAGTCACAAGGTGCTTGAAAGGCTGACGACGAGAACTGTGGACTGGTGCACCCTGTATCCAAGAGAAGGCTTCATTCAAACACAAGGGTTTAAAGAGGTGCAAGCCCTGTTCATCATTTCAGCTTCATTAAAACACAAGGGTTTAAAGAGGTGCAAGCCCTGTTCATTATTTCAGAGGACACTACTCTCTTGAGATATTAAAATAACAACAACAACAACAACCACCCTGTTTTTGCAATGTTCAAGAAAACTGGGAGAGGGGGGTGGGTGGGGCGTGGGAATCCTGAATCCTTCCTCTGCTCCACATCCACACCAAAACGTCGTTGTTTCACCCTTGGGCCATATTCCATCTGTCCACCAAGTTTTTATCCACCTAGCATAGCAGCTTTGTGTCATCTGACCGACAGAAAGACAAGCACATCAACAGACATGGGTCAAAAATAACCCCGCCCCTATCCCCTCAATGAAGATAACAAGACTAAACCATTTCTTCCCCACTCATCTCTGAGCCCATTTGCTACTAGAATAACTCAACTAGGCAGCAAAGCCAAAGCACGCCCTGGCAGAAAAAAGCCTCTTCCCTCGTGATTACCCAGCACTGTAGGCTTGCCTGGTGTGGGGCCTATGTCTCACCATGACTCCCTTGTCCTCAAGATTACATGCTGCTACAGGTGTGGTCCAGAGGTCACCTGAACAAATCCTAGGACAGACAACGTGAACAGGGGACTGGCTACAAATGTCTACCCTGTCGACGCATGACCATGACAAACGGCTGTGAAGGTGCTCCCTGACTGCCTGCACGACTCCCTGGTCCTGGACAACGGCAGGGCACAGTGGAGGATGGGCATCCCACAGGCAGACACAAGTGCTGGCTGGACGTCATGGACCAGGATGGAAACACCATGTCCACCCTGTTCGCCAGCAGCTTTAGGGCACAGGGCAGTGGAAATCCATGACTGCCTGAGCACCCTACAATATACTGTTAACGGGACAGTAACGATGAAATGCGCAATAATATCCGCTGTACAACCTCCCCCCCCTCCCCCCCTCTTATACTCTTCTGCTTGAAGTAAGGAAAAGCAGTCTTCTCAAATTTACATACCCAGGAGTACATACAAGTTTGAGAATATTGATTTTCTGTACTTTAAGCAGAACAGCTGACAGGGGTCAATGTAGACATACAAGTTTGAGAATATTGATTTTCTGTACTTTAAGCACAACAGTTGACAGGGGTCAATGTAAATATTGTAGAAATATTGGAAAAGCAAAAATACCTTCTTCACAAAAAGGGGAGAAATGTGGAGAGAGAAAAAAAATCAGATGAATTAGATAAAAAGACAAACAGGAGATTACAGGGGAGAAACACACAAACACACACACAAACAAACACACACACACATGCACACACACATACACCACAATAAATAAGGAACAATGAAAAGAAAATCTAAAACGGAAGAGAGACAGAGAGAGAGAGAGGGAGAGAGAGAGAGAGAGAGAGGAGAGAGAGAGAGAGAGAGAGAGAGAGAGAGAGAGACAGAGAGAGAAACCAAGACCAAAACGGAAATGACTGGCATTGAATTAAGCAGTAAATACAGATATACTCTGAACAAGTATCTGACTACCAAAAAAGCAACCCCAACCATTCCTTCTCTGATGTAATCTGACAAAGAAAATGATCATCTCTTCTCTGAACAAGTATCTAACGTACTTAATAATCATCCAAGCTTTGACTGTTTTAGTGTCAATAACAAGTATTTTATTCTCATATTGGCTACGACTGATCCTAGCAATTATCCCACACTGTATAGTGTAAAAAGAACACACAAAAAAACATTTCACTAAAATAACTGGGAGAGTGTTTACTGTGTGTGTATCTATGTCTGTATCTGAGTGAGCATATGTAGGCGTGTGTGTAGATGAGCCCAGGGAGGAGCGTTAGTTTAGTTGTTAGCCCAACACTCAGAGCCTCTTCAAGGCTGTCAGACACATACTACAAAAAAAGCTAAGTACCACAATACATTACTTCCTTTGAAGGCCAGTGTGCAAAAGAGGTGGGATGAGGGGGGTTTGTAAGGAGGGGTAGGGGGAGTGTCATGGTATGTTATTTCCTTCTGAGGTTGGTAAAAAAAAGCCAACTAAGAATATTTCAAGGTGTAAGCAAAGGAAAGACATACATGTACACAAGGATTGGCATCAAAAAGATACAAAAACGTTTCAACCAAAAGTTAAGTACTGTTCCAAATGCAGCATAATAACCCCAAGTTACCGAGGTAAGTTCAAGTCACCATGAAAACCCCCCAGCTTATCATATCGTGATAACCCAAGGTACCATGACAGCCTCAAGTGAACACGAATCAGCCCAAGGCACACTATACTGCCCCAAGTTGTCACGATCACCCTAAGTAACTGTGATCACTCCGAATTACCATGCTCACTCCAAGCTGCCGTGATCACCCTGAGTCACCACAATATATCCAAGTTACAATAATAACCCAAAGCTACCATGCACCATAACAAATCTAATTACAATAATAACCCAAAGCTACCATGCACCATAACAAATCTAATTACAATAATAACCCAAAGCTACCATGCACCATAACAAATCTAATTACAATAATAACCCAAAGCTACCATGCACCATAACAAATCTAATTACAATAATAAACCAAAGCTACCATGCACCATAACAAATCCAAGATACAATAACAACCCCGAGTTACCATGCACCACAGCAAATCTAATTGTAATAATAACCCAAAGTTACCATGACCATAATAAATCCCAAGTAACAATAACAATCCCAAGTAACCATGTACCATAGTAAAACCCATGTACATGATAGCCTCAAGTTACCATAAGAAACCCCAGGTAACAATGATAGCCCCAAGTTACCATAATAAACCCCAGGTAACAATGATAGCCCCAAGTTACCTAAGAAACCCCAGGTAACAATGATAGCCCAAAGTTACCATAATAAACCCCAGGTAACAATGATAGCCCCAAGTTACCATGTACCATAATAAACCCCAGGTAACAATGATAGCCCCAAGTTATCATAATAAACCCCAGGTAACAATGATAGCCCAAAGTTACCATAAGAAACCCCAGGTAACAATGATAGCCCCAAGTTACCATGTACCATAATAAACCCCAGGTAACAATGATAGCCCCAAGTTACCATAAGAAACCCCAGGCAACAATGATAGCCCCAAGTTACCATAAGAAACCCCAGGTAACAATGATAGCCCCATGTTACCATGTACCATAATAACCCCCCAAGTCACAATGATAATCCTAACTCAAAATGATAATCCTAAGTTAAAAATGAACCCTAAGTTACGGTGACGTCTCTAAGTTACAATGATAACCCTAAGTTACAATGATAATCCCGTGTCACAATGAAAACCCCAAGTTACAATAAGAACCCTAAGTTACAATGATAGCCCTAAGTTACCATGACAGCCCCAATTTACACTGATAACCCCAAGTTACGGTGAAAACCCCTTGTTACAATGATACCCCCCCAGTTACCCTGATCTTTTATTATAGCCCTTCTGACAACAGAAGAACTTTTCACATCTGTCCCTCCTCAAGGAAAAGAAGTCAAGTCCTGCTAACACGACTGCAGTACACAACTATACACATATTCATATGGACTTCATTGGTGACACCCTGGTTGTACTAAATGGGCTTCATCGGTGACACCCAGGCTGTACTAAATGGGCTTCATCGACGACACCCAGGCTGTACTAAATGGGCTTCATCGGTGACACCAAGGTCGTTGTACTAAATGGGCTTCATCAGTGATACCCAGGCTGTACTAAATGGGCTTCATCAGTGACACCCAGGCTGTACTGAATGGGCTTCATCGGTGACACCCAGGCTGTACTAAATGGGCTTCATCAGTGACACCCAGGCTGTACTAAATGGCTTCATCAGTGACACCCAGGCTGTACTGAATGGGCTTCACCAGTGACACCCAGGTAGTACTGAATGGGCTTCACCAGTGACACCCAGGTAGTTGTACTGAATGGCTCATCATGACACCCAGGTAGTTGTACTGAATGGGCTTCATCAGTGACACCCAGGTGTTGTACTGACTGGGCTTCACCAGTGACACCAAGGTTGTACTGAATGGCTTCATCATGACACCCAGGTGGTTGTACAGAATGGGCTTCACCAGTAACCAAGGTAAGTTGTACTGAATGGGCTTCATCAATGACACCCAGGTAGTTGTACGAATGGGCTTCACAGTAACCCAGTGGTTGTACTGAAGGCTTCACCATGACACCCAGGTGTTGTACTGAATGGCTTCATCAATGACACCCAGAGTTGTACGAATGGGCTTCATCAGTGACACCCAGTTGTTGTACTGATGGGCTTCACCAGTGACACCAAGTGTTTTACTGAAGGGCTTCATCGTGACACCCAGATGTTTATGAATGGCTTCACCATGACCCAAGTGTACAGAAGGCTCATCAAGTGACCCCGTGTATGACAGAATGGGCTACACCATGACTACCAAGTATTTACTGAATGGCTTCATCATGACACCCAGGTAGTTGTACTGAATGGGCTTCATCATGACACCCAGGTTGTACTAATGGCTTCACCATGACACCCAGTGTTGTACTGAATGGGCTTCATCAATGACACCCAGGTAGTTGTACTGAATGGGCTTCATCAGTGACACCCAGGTGGTTGTACTGAATGGGCTTCACCAGTGACACCAGGAGTGTACTGAATGGGCTTCATCAATGACACCCAGTAGTTGTACTGAATGGGCTTCATCAGTGACACCCAGGTGGTTGTACTGAATGGGCTTCATCAGTACACCCAGGATGTACTGAATGGGCTTCATCAATGACACCCAGGTAGTTGTACTGAATGGGCTTCATCAGTGACACCCAGGTGGTTGTACTGAATGGGCTTCACCAGTGACACCCAGGTAGTTGTACTGAATGGGCTTCATCAGTGACACCCAGGTTGTACTGAATGGCTTCACCAGTGACACCCAGGTTGTACTGAATGGACTTCACCAGTGACACCAGGTTGTACTGAATGGGCTTCATCAGTGACACCCAGGTAGTACTGAAATGGGCTTCACAGTGACACCCAGGTGGTTGTACTGAATGGGCTTCATCAATGACACCCAGGTGTTGTACTGAATGGGCTTCATCAGTGACACCCAGGTTTGTACTGAATGGGCTTCACCAGTGACACCCAGGTGTTGTACTGAATGGCTTCACCAATGACACCCAGGTTGTACTGAATGGGCTTCCTCAGTGACACCCAGGTGGTTGTACTGAATGGGCTTCATCCAATGACACCCAGGTAGTTGTACTGAATGGGCTTCATCATGACACCCAGGTGTACTGAATGGGCTTCACCAGTGACACCCAGGTGTTGTACTGAATGGACTTCACCAATGACACCCAGGTTTGACTGAATGGACTTCACCAGTGACACCCAGGTTGTACTGAATGGACTTCACCAGTGACACCCAGGTTGTACTGAATGGGCTTCCTCAGTGACACCAAGTAGTTGTACTGAATGGGCTTCATCAGTAACACCCAGGTTGTACTGAATGGACTTCACCAGTGACACCCAGGTTGTACTGAATGGGCTTCCTCAGTGACACCCAGGTGGTTGCACCACTCTATTCTTGGTATCAGATGAAATGTTCTCCATAACAGTTTGCTGCATCCTTACCACGAACAAGGCAAAAAACGAATCCAAGAACCTTCCAAAGCAGTCAGCCTTTGGGCAGAAAAGGGACAGCGGAAGAAAGCACCATACAGAAATGGATCAGGGAAGCATCCTTAACCAGCCTGGCGTCAGGCTGAAAACTCTGGTAGCCATCAGGGTGGACAAACTACATGTAGCGAGCTGTAGGCAAGAAAACAGAGGCAGGTCGCTGTACAGAAATACTATTAGCAAACCAGCTGTTTGGGCCCCCAAAAAAAAAAAGCACTAAACAGCTGAGTTGATTTATATGTGCACTACCATGCACGCACATGTCCACTTACAAGAATGTCAAGAGTATATGCCAGCATATACACTAAAGCTTCCCATTCACACACTGACACCACTCCTCTGCCCCCTTAAAAACCCGCAGCGATATACATTGTGAAGAGTACTTTCAATCTGTGTACATGACCAATACAACAGCTAATAACAAAGAAACGCAATATATATATATATATATACATTAATTCAATTCCTGTTAAAATAGACGGCAAAACCCAATTGTTTTACACTAGATCTAGCATCTCTAACGACTACAACTACAAAAATCACGCATGAAATATAAAAAAAACAACAACAAAAAACATATCCACAACCCAGGTGTACATGATAAATAAATTTCTGGAACATACAGCATCATGTAAAGGAAACAAGAGGAGAGAACTGCAAGTTAATACAATAGAAAGCCATGTGTACTTGTGTCGTCACAATAAGAAAATGTAGCATTGCAACCTGCAGAATGCCTGCACGGCAAAAGATGAAAATACTCCCTTGACGTGTCAGACGTACACATGAAAGCACTGGCATGGATGCATATATGCATGCGCATACACACATATTGATATTAAAAAAAAACCACAAACACTCACGCCAAAAAAAGATGGTGAGACAAGAATGATCTTTAAGACAGCACAAAAAAAAAACAAAAAAAACAAAAACAAACAAAAAAAACCCCTAGACAAACCGAACATAACCAGACAAGTATGGAAGCATCACCACAGAGAAAAAAAGCATAGGTAAAAAACAACAACAACACACAAACAAGAAATCCTGTCATGACATGACCACTGAATTTACCAGCATGACCATAAATCCCACTAGACTTCAAACACAACAGAACAGTAATAAAACAGACTGACAAAGCAATTCAAACAATATTTGTCCAATTTCATGATACAAAAAAAACTGACCATGATGCCATACGGTCGGTCACCCACCAAGCTCTCCTTTAAAACATGAAGATACTATCATCGAAGACAAGTGGAGGGATGATGTTGTCATGATTAAAAATATGATATGATCGGTCACAGTGTACAACAAAATGTACACCAGATAAGCCCAAACCAAGTGACAACTGTACAGGTCATATGTGAAGGTGGCAGCCAAGAGAACAGAGTGATGATGCAATGTTCACATCACCAAATGGTTGAAAGAACTCAGGTCTCTTCCCTTCCCACACCTAGTCTTACCCTGACATCTTCCCTACCTGGCTTTAATGAGCTGAAGATGGTGAGACAAGAATGATCTTTAAGACAGCACAAAAAAAACCCCAAAAAACAACTCCTCAAGGCTATTCACGACTGAATAAACTTTCAGTTCAAGAATCAACATTTTGAGTGATCAGCGACCTTTTCAATTTGACACAAGGTTGTTCAGACTTATCATCTTAGGTTCGTGGAAGGTAAGATTTCGCTCAATATACTCTGAGAACTGTAGAGGTTTGTGCAAAGGGAACTAATCACATAAAAGCTCTCCCGTGAAGGAAATGAGTTTGTGGTTTTGCTATTTGCACTTTGACCTCTAAAGTGAACATTTCAGTCAATACAGTCCAATATTCAAATTCACAGAGCTTTGGCAGTGAACAGATGAAATTTTGGGCAAAGAAATTGCTGACATCAATTTCACAGCCAATGATCTATTTCAGTTCAACACCAACGAGAACGAGCAGTCTCTTGAAGGGTGTGTTCTCTCCCTTCTGAAAAAAAAGTTATCCCATTAAGGCAACATCCTGAAGACTGTCGCAAGGCAACAACCTGTGTGCATAAGACGGTGGGGTTCAACTAGGAACAAACTAGGGATCTTTGCAAGTCTGCCCGAGCTTACAGTTCCTTCATTTAGACTTTGGTGGACATACCCCAACTGTAGCATCAACTCTAGGTTCAACTCCACAGTCCTCCCCCCCCCCCTCCCCCCCCCCCCTTTTAAGTCCAATCCGTCATACCCTGACACTCCCAACTCTCTATAAACAGGATTTTCTTTTCTGCAGAATGATTCTAGTTCACAAACTGTGTTCAAAACTGAACAAAAACGTGCCCTTTTTGATATTATCTTCCTGGGCAGGCTTTATCGTATCATTTTTATCACATTCTGCCTGTGAAAGGTCCTGCATGCGTTTCAGATGACATACTTCAATGATCTTCATTTAAAGACATACATTCAAATTTGTATGAAACAATCTCTCCAAGGATCTCTTTATTGTCTGAAAAAGCTGTGTATATCAAATTATTTTAACGTGTCCTGCCCCACAAAGATTTCTCATGTCTTTGTTCTCTCTAACATACAATAAGTGGGTTTAAAAAAATCTTTTTTGTGAACCACAAATTTTCTTTTGGACCTATTTGACAAAAAAAAAAAAGGACAGTTTCCCCTGATAAATATTTGGATATATCTGATCAGTTGATCTGCATTTTATCTCGACTACAAAAACTACAGACAGAAAGACAAAGGTGTTGAATCAGATATCTTGTCATAAAAACAACAGCTACCAATCAAACCGTGCAAATTCATGGGGTTCATAAAGGGCGAATCAGGAAACAGGTTTTGATATATTTACAAAAACGGGCCTGTTGCTTTCCTGCCTCTACATCCCAGAATAAACAAGTGACATCCAGATATAAAGACTCTAAAGGCACCAGTCAAGTAAACCCATCACAAATACATCTAATTCAAGCATGTTCCGATATCAACCTCACATGAAAACCCGTCAAAACAACTGTAACACCAACAGGTTAGCCTCACTGTGGGCACGGAGGGTTGAAAAAGTTCAACGCGAGCAGGACTAGTGACACTTAAAGCACAAATCAAGAGAGAGAGAGAGAGAGAGAGAGAGAGAGAATAGCTGGGGTGGGCGTGGGGAGGAAGGGGTCAGTGAGGTGGAGAACACAGATCTCCTTTGCGGTAGGAGTCCACAATCAACACCCACTGGTTCTCTTTCTCCTTGCTTTCTCCCTCTTCCTTCACCAAAGACAAACGTTCCTACAGCCACTCTTACCCAACGCTGACAGCGCTGAACCCCAGTCCGTCATACAATGCTTCTCCTCCTTCTTTAATTCTTTCTAGTGCAGAGCTGTCCTAAGAACTCTTTGTCAGTTCACTGTGAAAACACGGAAAAAAAAGTTGACTAAAAAAAAACAAAAACAAACTTTCAGTCCCATGGAGGTTTTGAGTCAGAAACACACCACCCTCACTACCCCCTCATCCCTCTCCACTCAGGCTGCTCTCCCTTCCCTCCCCCACCCTCCCATCCCCAACTTCCTCCCTTCCACCTCCATCACCAAGAACCTTGTGACATTTTCCGCCGTAGATGCTGGACACACATACAACACAGACTGTAGCAAAATTCAACACACATATGAAACTCATTCTTCTCCATCGGAGTGGGTTTTTTTTAACAGTCCAATGATAATCAACAGGCGACAGAGATGCTTCTGTGTCCATGAGGACACCTTCCATACACTGGCAGTGTTGAGTTCATTGTATTCACAGCAACGACAGTAACAAGAACCATGCACACATCCCTCTCGGAGGCCCCCCTCCCTCGAAGTGACATGGACATTTACAATCCAAATGCACATTTAAAGTTCCAAAGCCACAGGAGCTCATTTGTTCTGTTCTTTTTGGTATAGTTGTGATATGCTTCAAAAGAGAGGACAGCAACGTCCGGTTGTTTCAGGCAGCTAAAGAGGCATGGCGAAAACACTGTGAGCACTCTGTGCCAGCGGCATTGTCTGCCTGCTGACAGGAAATGGTGGGAGAAAGACACAGGGAGTTTTCAAAGCACGTAATGCAGCACAGAACCTCTGAATCACCACCCTCACAAATCCCTGGTCACAAGGTCCATACACAGTCTTCATTCTAGGACAGGTCCGCAGTCACATGACTGGAGCGTTCAACTGCAGAGCAGACAGTCATGAGGTTCCACCACCTGGGAGGAGGGGGGGGGGGGGGGGGGGGGGGGGTATGGCTTGAAAACCCTCTTTATCCACCCAGCAGTAAATGGGTACCTGATTCAGTTCAGGGATGATATAAGTGGCAAAAGGAGAGGTACCCCCCCCTTCCATAATGCTGTGCCACAGACACGGTACATCTTCAAGTGTTCAACAGACCAACAACCATGGCACTTTTTAACCTTTTCTTAAAAATCTGACACAGGCAAAGACAAAAATTGTTTAAAAAAGAACACAAAACAAAACTTAATGTGAATGATGTTTAGAGCATTTTTCAGCACAGTGACATCATTTTTTTCTCTTCCAAGAGGAGAGTTTCGTTTAACTATCATAGACCATTTTTCCACAATTCTCTTGCCCCAGGTTCTTTTACCTGCATCAAAAGCACAGCGCTTACGAGATTTTGGTTTATTGTCTCACCCCTCAATCAATAGATTTTTATTTCTTATTTTTTCACCTTTCTTCTCCTCAATTACCCCCTCAAATAATCACTAAGTTCCCCATGTTATTTTTACAATTATCTTTTTTTCCCAAAGTTACGTCTGGTCACTCCCACCTCACAGCCACCAATGAACATGTCCAGTCAAGTCATCTTAGGCAAAGCCGTTGCCCAAGGCTAGCTTCACAATGTCACTAATGTTACCAAGGTTGTCTGGTCACAGTCCCAGCCTCACAGTCCACAATGAACAATCCATGTCAAGTCGTCTTTAGGCAAAGCCTTTTCCCACAAGGCTAGCCTCACAATGTCTCTAACGCTAGTCTGGACCGGTGTTTTCATTTTCACAAGCTCTGGCTCAACGTCAACTGGATCACTGTGTCTGGTTCGACTTCTCTCACTGATGACAATCCATGCACATGACAACCTGATAAAACGATGACATGCTGACATGATCTGCCAAAATGCCTAAAACTTAAGTGAGAAAGAAACATATGGCAACCTTGTAACAGACCACAACCAAGCCCTTAGGCTTATGTGTCACCTTGGCATGAATTCTCCACCTTCATCTCGGTGAGCAGACATTCACATGCATGCACTTCTATGACCCAAAACTCTGCGTTTCCAAACTGTACCAATCTGAGAAGTGAAATCTACACTCAGAACATGAGGAAAAAAACAAAAAAACAAGCAAAAGCTCACAACCTCAGGACTTTCCTTTAAAGACCCTAAATCATAGATATACTTACTGATCAGTCAGAAACAATCCATGGATCAGTATGTCCTCTAAAAATCTTTTCAGAAAGGAGACCAGTCAATTGCTATGATACAAGAAAAGATATCCAGCTCTTTACAACACTCTCTAAAAGCTGACCATGCCCACGATTAACCTTATATAAGCTTTAGAAAAACTATAGAAAAAAAAAAACCACGCACAAGCAAGCAAGCAAACAAAGAGTGCCTTTCATAAAATACGAGGATGAACACATATGAAATAAACATTCACCAACATAAATAAAGGACTTCCCCTCCCCCCCATTTCTGAACAACCAAAACCCAACCTCAACACCCCCCCCCCCCCCCCCCCCCCCCCCCCCCCCTCCATGCCACTCAGTAACAAAACTCCTAAAAGGAAACAAAACAAACCCAAACCAAACCAAACCTTCCCTCCTCTTTAACTCTTTCGGTCCCACCTGTAGTGGAAGCCCGGTCTATCCCAGCATCAGTCCATTGGACAGTCACTATCTTCAGATGCTTCTCTGTTACAACCATCAATTAGAAATCCAGTCTCTCGATCTTCTGTGCAAAAATGAAACAAAATGACACTCGTTTCATCCTGGGTTTATCAGCGAGTCCCACAGGTTCTCCTGAATACTCTGAATTCCATATATTGGTTTATTGGCAAAGCCGACAGGTACTCATGAATAACATAAGGAGCTTAATCGGCAACTCCTGTCCCTTCCTTCAGTCCTGCCTGCCCTTGTTTTGGAAACGGCGAGACCTAAGAAGGTCCACCTGCCCATAATTTTGCTGGCAGCACTGCCGGACATGTTTAGATGAAGCTCACTGTGGCTTCCCCCTTCCACAGGAAAGTTTCTGAGTTTCCTGGTTGTGTGTTTCCTAGCGGTAGTTTTGCTGCCCCCCCCCCACCCCCCCTCAAACCAGTCCCCACCCCCAACGTGATCAAGGAAGGAAAGGAATAATGCTGTAGTAAATTCACGAAACAAGGGAAGAAATGACAGCCTGTGTTTTAGTACTAGAAAGAGTTAAAACATCAAGACACTGGGCTGAAAGAGGTAACTCACGCACAGAAGGAACATTATAGCTGTTTGAAGTTAACAGCTGTCTGAAAATAACAGCTTTCAGATATGCACAAAAGTCTCCATCTCTGAACAGCCCGAACAAACGATAATTACAAACTGACATCCATGAAAATAACGAAAACAGCACAAAACAAGGTAAAGATTACAAACAACAGAATGGCAAGAAACGTTCCAAATGATGAACTACCAAAGCTCCAAACAGACGGAAAAAAAAAAGGTGTTCTGAAATATTTGTTCACTTAATTGCCACAAAACAAACTTCAGACAATCACATTCATCTGACCACACTGGTATCATTATATTCAGATTCCAATAACAGAGTAGATGCAGATCTTGCATGGCTGTGTAAATGAACAATTCAAATATGTGACCACCTCTAACAAAATGACCGCAAAGTTGCATCTTTAATTAAGATACTGAGATGTAAATATCAACAAGAAGAAGAAACACCTTTCCAATGCAGTATAAAGAGGGTTTTTTTATTGTTAAAAAATGACATCCTTAGAGTGTTTCTTAAGCGTCCTGTTTGTACAGAAGCACTTGAAAAAAATAGGACTTTTAAGTTGCAGTTCTCTTACGTAAAATGAAGGAAAGAGAGAACAAAATTATCAGTTTATCGCTTACTAATCGGCCAGATGCAAAAAAAAAAAACCCAGAGAAATGTATCAAACTTTCATGGTTTTGCTACCGGCAGGTGCAGACAACTCATTTTAACCAGGACCAACCCCCACCAGAGTTTGTAGCATGCACCATGATCTCCCCCTCAGCCCAGCTTATCCATCATCTCGTGGGAAGCTGTCACAGGTCAGAGCAATGCATATGTTTCACTTTGATTTTCATGTCCACTTATTCTTTCTTTGGACAAAGACAAATGGTCATTTTGACAAAGTTCATTCCAATAATTTGAGAAACTGTTTTTTTTATTAATGCACCGTGTTCAGTTTGAGTATACCACATGAACCTGCTTTCTGAGGAAGAGAACCTGAAATTATTGAGAAAGCTTGTTGGTATATTACAGTGATTCTTAAGTTCTTGCACAGTTTTTACTTCATAACGGAAACCAAATTTTTGACAATGGTGGCAATTAATTTGTGAGAAATTCATACTCTCTTTGCATATATGATGCTCATATCAACTGGCACTCTATTCCTCTAATCATGATCATCTGTGCATTCATCTCTAGATTGCATGCTTTTATGTGTCACCTTTTATACAAAAAATATAACTTGATATGAATTGTACAATAATACATTTTTTCCCAAAAGGTAATTTTAGTTTGACATACAAATAACAAAGAGTACATAACTGCCCTCAGGTAAAACGATACCTTGAACTACAACAGCCGATGATGATACATATTCACAAAGAAGAACGTCAGTAATAATGTAACTGGACAATACATCCTTTGCCAAAGAAAAAAAAACCAACAACTCTGGACTTCCACTCAAATCTCCGCAGTAACGACAACAAAGCACACACACAGAGCTTCCCAAAATCAATATTTGCTCTTTATGACTCTGACCAAGGCTTTGGACTATCGCCTTCATTCTGACTGAAGGTTCACAATGCACTCTCAAACATCCATCACCCGCTGGGACAGAGACGAGATGACAATCTGTTCATGGTGCAGCTTTTGGATGGTGCTGGATGCATCTGACGCCGTGATATGTATGGATGAAACTGATGATTCCTGATATTCCTAAGGTGTGAGGTCCAAGACATGGTCCCTGTCACTGTGGCCATTTTTTGGCACTCTAGATTGCAAAGAACAGGATTTTCTGTCCCTGTTCCCTGCTCCGAATGACAAATGGCCGAGTTTCCACACAGTCACCGAGACAGTGAGAAAACTGGTAGAAACACTTGAGCATGATCATCTTCTTCCTCGCTCAAGCGATACGTCTCCTGAATGAATGCGGCAGAGCCATCCACAGTCAAAGGCGGCAGCAGACATTCCACCACCAAAGCAATGATGATGGCAGCTAACACACAGCCAGCAAAATATACTTACTTGAACTAAGCAACGCTAGCTCACGAAAGATCTTGAATTCTCAGAGCGAAAACCTTGCATGTCCATTCCAAATACAGCATGCGGATGACAGGCAAGGAGGACCAATGACCCAATTTTGCTCCCTTCAAAACCATTGTTTAGTGAATAAGAATAAATAATCTGACACGCTGAATGATAAGCTGATATGAATCGACACATTTTCACAAGAAATCATACACATGAAAAAAAACCCAAAATCATACACATGAAAAAACAAACAAACAACAAGCACCACACACAATACGCACAACTCCAGAAACTGGAAATGTGTTCGACTGACCTGGCAGGACACAACACCCTTGTCCACTCCTCCCCCCCCCCCCCCCCCCCACCCCCCCCCCACCCTTCCTCCATCCCTTCCAATCCTATCCCCGCCTCCCTCCCTCCCATCCCACCCCTTTGGTTCAGCAGGCACAGGTTCCGTCTTGACTGTCTCCGTCTGTCTTTGGAGTCACCTCCCCTGGCACATTGAGGCCGTTGTTGATGGTCTGGGGGTTTGGGGGCTTGCCCTGCTCCTCCACCTGCGTCTTGAAGATGTCTGCAGACACAAGGACACACCCCTCCACTGTCACTCACTGGCCGCAACAGAGTTCTCCTCATCTCATGACATAACTGCTTGACCATATCTTAAGCACTGAATGGACTTACACAACACGATCAAAGCTTTCAATCGATAAACAACTTTTAAAAAATTAATACGTTTATTTTCAAGTTGTCCAAACAGATTATTCAAAAGGGATATTAGTAAATTCTGAGATAAGACAAAAATTCATTAAGTGCTAAAAATAAAAAGAGTCAACACTTAATTAAATATGTTAACATTAGAATGTTTCTAATGTCCACTGGCGGAATGATTTTTCCATCCATGACATTAACATCATAGACTCCCCAGTTCTTGATTATCTCACACACAGCCACTGAACTCTGAAGTGACCGTAAACACATCCATACAATCTATGCTGCTTTCCGAGCTGTTGTCAACACTTCGCCTGCATTGCTAAACTGTCCACATTCATGAAAACTGACCATCCTCTATCATTGTCACTCACTGCCACACTCAATACAAAATAACCAAAAACAAACAAACGAACGTTTTTTGGCTTTAATAAAAGCACTGTCTTCTTCTTCTGTGTACGCAGGCTGATACTCCTGCGGACACTCCCTATATGGACAGACAAGTATTAATCCCATCTTCCCAACAAAGGGAGTGGAGTTTTGTGTGTATGACCATCTTTTTTATCCCGCCATTAAGCACTTTCCATATGGCAGTCAGTCCAGCATTAGCAGCCTCCTCCAAACGTTGTGTCTTAACACTCCAGCCTTGGCAAATAATTTGTAAGTACAGAAATGACCTGCAGGGTCACCCTGGATGCTAGTCCACTAGCAATAGCAGACAGATGGACTGCTTTTTAAAGGTTATCAAAAATGGAAAGATGTAATCATACACATGTCATATTGTGTTATTGAAAATACAGTAACACAGCCCTTGAATTTACTCAAAACATTTGGATAAACAAGAAAACATTCTTTTGTCTTTACATTGACAGCAAAGTAAGTGTCAAAATATCTGTTGTGATGAAAACGCATGCTCTTACTCTATATTGCTGTTGGACTCTGCCATGGTCTGTGCTGATAATTGTACTAATTTTCTGCCCAAATCATTAATATTAACACTGCAATACTCAGTCCTCTGGATCGTAAACGCATTCATGAAAGGGAGATAAATATAAGTCTGAGGTATATTTTCCAACTGTTTCGTTCATTAATGCATCAATTTGGATAGGAATCGTCACATTCAATAATAAATAAGATAACAAAAAACAATAAATAAGATAACAATAAAGATAAGGATGACGACATCACCAATCAAGACGAAATTCTCATGTGCCGAAGTCTTCAAAATGGGCAATGGCTTTTGATGAGTTGCTCACTTACCCACTAACAAATTGTTGAAAGCTTCTCCAACATTTGTCGAGTCCAGAGCCGATGTCTCAGTGAAGGAAAAGTTCTTCTTTTCTGTCCATATAACAAACATGAATTCACATCAGTGTTATGGGCTGGGCTGTATATTCAGTTCAGCTTATCCAACTGCAGATAAGAAACCAAACACTTCGCGTTGTCTCAAAACATTTGTATGTGCTGTCTATATAATCACTAAAACATGTTGCTATCTGTTAAAAAAAAAATCAAGATATTTTATTACCGTGAATACAAGTTGAACAGAAGAATCCATCGCAGGCTGTTTTATGAAAAATAACATACTAAACCAGACTTTGCTTGTTAAAAGCATGAACCTGAAGAGTATTCATACAAGTAAATGTTGATTGTAGGTCTTCCCGATCATTTACACAAAAGGGTTGGTAACTAGCACTGGGTAGTGTAGGAATGGAGACCAGCTGAACCAAACACTGACAATATTCGAATCACAGACCTTTGCTCTGGGCTTTTGTGAGCACAGCACAGGGTGAATGGAACTAGGTTAACAAGAAACCTGGAAAAGGGGAGAAATGGCTTGGTTGGGTGTGGGGTGGCTACATTCATGTTTATCCACTCCCCTGGATCAAATCTGAATTGAACCAATGTTCCCCCTTTTCCGTGGTTTTCTCCCTTTGGCTTGCTCCCCTTCACTCTTCACTTTGCCCTACTCATGTGCACGGGAAGTATCTCTGACCTGACATTTTGACCGACATTGGCTGAACTGATCTTCACTCTTACACTACAGATCTACATGCCCATGCATTCTCCCACCCCCTCTCCCCAAAACACACACAAAACACCACACTCCTTCCTTCCTCCACACTCACCAATAACTCTCCTTTAAGAATGACAGCTAAATCACGATGATGATGATGATGATGATGATGATGATAGTAATAACAATCCATCATTATCATTCACAGCAAGAGGAATGGAAAAGAGACAGACAACAGTGGCGATGATAATGACTAGGACACTGAAGAGGATGAACATATGAACAGGCTGCTACTGATGACGGTAACTGATGATCAACTGTTATGAACATTATCATTTTGTTTCTTTACATCAAGGTACATATTCGTTTCCTTGTTCAGTAAGTTGGTTTGTTTTGTTAGACTGAACTATTTTTCTGCCCTTGTACTACAATGAGGCACTACATACCTTGGAACATTTCTTCATCCCATGAGGAACAACAGCCATCAGGAAGATACGATGATCTTTAGATCAGTTTTGTTTTGAAACTAAATGACTGGGCTCTTTTTGAAGAAATATTCAGCTACATTAAATCAAATACATAAGAAAAAAGAGATAAATTTCAGTTCATTTCATGTTACTTTTAGCCCATCTGACCACAAAGGGCCGTACCACAAACAACACCCGCCCTCAAACACTTACACACCACCACAAGAACTGCTACAGTAGAACAACTCTTGGCAGTTCTAATGAGTCAAGTAATCAAAATAAAAATGGTAATAACAGAGATTTCTTTTCAACTGCCTCGTTAAACAAACATTCAAAACACGCTTGAAGCACTCTATACCATTACAGGATTTATAACAGCAAAATCGAACCACCCCGCCAAACAACAACAAACAATGACTACATAATCAAAACTACAGTATGCATTGATTTAAACTACTTTACACATATTCACATAAGACTAATGAATTTACCACTCACATGCCAATTGATACCATCTCTTCAATACACACACACACACACACCACACACTTACACACACACACACTGCAATGAACATACTTTACATTAAATTTAGATGACTATAAAAAAATTCTTGTCCAGTTTACAGCCCTGATGTGGCCCTTTGCCGTCGGCTGGGCTATAAGCAACATTATCTTGTCCAGTTTAGGGGCTGGTCAAAGTTTGGTTTCACAAATTTTTGATCAGCCAAATTATGTTGTTGGAACAAAGATGGGGAGTTGGAACAATATTCTTTGTCACATGAAATTTGGCCAAGCAGAGCTAGCACACTAGTCATAACCTGCAAAAGTATATGGACAGTATATGACGTGAAACAATCCATTTGTGTCAACTGAACTTTGAGCACGATGTGCGACTGTACAAACTGGCTTATACATAAACAGCAGACTCACCGGCCAGGCTACGCCCCTCCTCCATGGTGACAGCACGGAGGTGGCGGAGGTCGGTCTTGTTGCCGACCAGCATGATGCGTACTGAACTCTCCGCATGCTCCTTGAGCTCTTCCAGCCACTTCTCCAGGTTCTGGAACGACTGCGGCTTGGTCAGGTCATACACCACTAACGCTCCCACAGCGCCCCGGTAGTACCTGGGATTTAACAGTTCTCTTCTGTTGGTTGTTGTCTTGGCTACATGACAGTTCTCGTCTGTTGGTTGTTGTCTTGGCTACATGACAGTTCTCGTCTGTTGGTTGTTGTCTTGGCTACATGACAGTTCTCGTCTGTTGGTTGTTGTCTTGGCTACATGACAGTTCTCGTCTGTTGGTTGTTGTCTTGGCTACATGACAGTTCTCGTCTGTTGGTTGTTGTCTTGGCTACATGACAGTTCTCGTCTGTTGGTTGTTGTCTTGGCTACATGACAGTTCTCTTCTGTTGGTTATCTTGGCTATATAACAGTTCTCTTCTGTTGGTTATCTTGGCTATATAACAGTTCTCTTCTGTTGGTTATCTTGGCTATATAACAGTTCTCTTCTGTTGGTTATCTTGGCTATATAACAGTTCTCTTCTGTTGGTTATCTTTGCTATATAACAGTTCCGTCTGTTGGTTATCTTTGCTATAAAACAGTTCTCTTCTGTTGGTTATCTTTGCTATATAACAGTTCTCTTTTGTTGGTTATCTTTGCTATATAACAGTTCTCTTTTGTTGGTTATCTTTTCTATAAAACAGTTCTCTTCTGTTGGTTATCTTGGCTATATAACAGTTCTCTTCTGTTGGTTGTGAACTTTGCTAAGATAAAGGGTAAAACAGCTATTTCCAGCAAATGAAGAACAGGACTTGACTGAGTAAGTTAGCAGTTTGTCAGTAAGAGTGTTGTGTGTGTTACCATAAACCCTGAGGAATTGAGCAGTCTGTCCAGTGGTTTTCATTTTTAATGATACAGAGAAATACATTCAGCATTCTTTGCATACAAATAAATCAAATATACAAATGAATATATTGGTCTTTTTTGCTCACACACATGTAAGAACATATACTCTATTCTTTGCAAACAAATAATTCAAAGATCAGATGGAACATATTCTTTTTTTTTTTTTTTTTTTTTTTTTTTTGCATGCAGGCAAATCAAGAATACACAGGTTTAACTTACGACCTGCAGCTTATTCAGCTTTTACTTATGATGTTTAGTCATGGACAATCTTCAAACAGCATGAGAGAAAATTACACATTTTACTTGATTTGCTTTTACTTGATTTTACTTGATTTTGATTCACAGAATGTACCCAAAACTTAAGTTAAAAAAAGTTTTTTACTGTCTGATAGATCAAGTGTATAACTATGTAACCCCCCAAAAAAAAAACAAAAAACAATAACAACCCAACAACAACAACAAAAAAGCAAACACCAAACACAGCAATAACAGAACACAAAGTGACAGAAGGGGATTTCACACAATCATCATTGTAACAAAGAAAAAGGACGCCCAATGTTTTATATGTTTGACATTATACATAAATAAAGGCCCAGAACATGACCTAGTTAAAGAAAAACAGTCTACATTTGCCATTTGAAGGAGGAGACAGCCAGCTTCTAGACACAAAAGCAAAAACATGCAAACCTTGGCAACAAATATTTTGAATTGAAAAGGTTTTCTTAACATTACACCATGCACAGACATTTAGACAAACATGGAGACACACCAACACACTGAAACATGTTTACTGTCAGGTTAACCTTTACCAGCCGTGTCCACCGAGGGTGGCGGACGGAATTACTTTTCCTTGCAGCTGTGTCAGCCAAGGCTGGCGGACGGGCAGACAGTACATTCTGCCGTGTCCGCCACTATCGGCGGACAGGAACATAAAAAATTCCTACACTTTCCTTGACATGGTCTAAGGGAAATAAGCTCTATGATTAGTCTTGGAGATGTTCTAGCAAGTTGTTGAACCTACTTTTAGTGCTATATCGTGAACTTGGCTGACCCCAGCAGCTTTGAAACAAAGTAACTGGCACTCGGCTTTCACGCTAAGCGCGCCTGGAATTTCCTGTGCCAGAAATAATTATGTTGGTCAGGCGAAGGGGTGGTACCAATTTCTCGCTCAATGAAGCGCTTGAAATTACATTATGAAGTTGATTTGATGATGAGGGCAGCAATAGAGACATTGATAATTACGACAGAGAAGAGGAAAGTGAATTATTTGAAGATGCGGCCGAAAATAATGATTCTGCTGATGAATCATCAAAAATCAACTGCAGCAGATGCCGCCGCATCACACGTGGTCACTGATGAAGCCGATTCAGAAGATTCAAACACAAATGCATTTGATCAAAACACGACCTATGCAAACAGACGTGATGTCGCTTACCTGTTTGCTTCTGATTCTGACAGCGTGTGGTAAACGAATGGCTTAGAATGTAAACAAAGAATTTTTTTTTTACTTGTCAGCCATGTTTTTCAACTGACAGTTGCATCTACACATTAAAAGTACGTGATTTGAAATTATCAAGTTCGCTTAGTTGAGTGTTTGTCCTTTCCAATGACACCTAACACAACACCGTCAGTTGTTGTCTAGCTACCATAAAAAAAAAAAAATTAAAAAGTGGCGAAATAGGCGTGTCGGCAGGGACTGAGCGCCGTGCACGAGCGTGCGGGAGCAGGGAATCGTGCCGTGCGTGCCGCCTGCGGCTGGATAGTATAAACCTTAGCTTACACATACACTGACACATACACACCTCACACACACACACACTGCCCCCATCACCATACAGGCACACTTACACACTGGTGATGGCCCTGTAGCGTTCCTGACCTGCGGTGTCCCATATCTGTGCCCTTACCATCTTGCCCTTGATGGTCATGTTTCTAGTCACCAGGAAAGAAAAAAAACACGTTATCATCATCACATTCAGTACAGTCCCATTCATCGTTTGTGACGCACTTACTGACTATACCTTCCCCACCAATCCTTTATGCTTGTTTTGTGAACTTTCTAATGTCGTCTCTTAATGCGCCATGCAATTCAGTCAGTCCTGATCTGGCCTCCATGGTCCCAGCAGCTACAGCCTGACTAGATCAAGTCAACACTGAAATAAAAAAATCCCATTCAATGATTCACTGCTAATCTGATGAAAACAAAATCAATATGTTCACATCCAAACAAGGGCTTATTTATAATAACAAAAATAATAATAACCATATCAATGCTAATGATATTATCAATAAGAAAAAACCTACGCACACAAACACAATTGTTAGTTTCCAGAATTAACTTTAAGAAAGTCTGTGTAACTTACTGTAGAACTTGTTTGGAACTTCAGCATGTTGATCAAACAAAAACATATTACACCTTTGGCCAAGTCAATTCATAAGCAAAAACACTTGATTCGCGAATGCAGAATAGGTAGGATCAAACTGAGCGTAACACACTTTCTGAAAGATGTAAACAAAACAACTGTACAAGTGAAAAATACATGCATTCAATGGAAATAGAACACACAGAACTTTTTCTCTTTTAGTGACCTATCACAATATTATATGCTGTCCTTCATCAGAAAGTGCAACATGTGCAATTCTTCACATTGCAGTCTACGTATAAACTGAAGTTGATAACACAGAAAGGCAGATGAAATGGCAGGCCTAGATTAACAGTCCACTTCGAAAACATGATGTCAAAGTTCTTTTGAGATAATTTTTCAACCCCATACTGAAATCATCGTCATACCTTGTGGCAAACTCCACCCCGATAGTGCTCTTGCTTTCTGCATTGAACTCATTGCGTGTGAAGCGTGACAGGAGGTTGGTCTTGCCCACCCCTGAGTCTCCCACCAGAACCACTGCAAGTGATAGAGAAGATCTTTAGTTCGCTTACTCTCGAGCCAAGGAATTTCATGTTGCATCTGTCTAGCCTCCCTTACTTCATATATGTGCATCATTTCATACAACTTACTAGTGAAAGGACACATAAAGACGGATTACATCAAATATGAGAGACATCCGATGCAAAGCAAAAAGGCAAGGAGAAGAAGGAGAGAGAGAGAGAGAGAGAGAGAGAGAGAGAGAGAGAGAGAGAGAGAGAGAGAGAGAGAGAGAGAGAGAGAGAAGACAAGACAGATAAACAGACGGACAGACAGAGACACAGAGACAGAGAGAGTAAACAAAACAACCACAATATTTATCAGCAACGAGTCAACTCCAGAAGTCCCTTAAAGCAAAAGAAGTTTCCATTCCCTGTTAAAAGCATTTGTTTTCTTTGACATAATTCCTTGGTCATGAATGTTTAAAAAAAAAAAAAAGTTGAGACTGAGGAAGCACAGACTGCATACAACGAGAAAGAAAACAGAAAGAAGATCATATGGAACCAACCACAGAAAATAAGACTTGCTAAATTCATAATCTTGAGACATTAAACAAGCAAAACAAAAACAAAACACAATAATACCTCTACCTCCTTTTACCCCAAAAGACTTGCAATGTAGACTGGCAAAACTACACCAGACAATAACATGACAGGAATGACACAATAGCACCCATCCACTGACCTTTCCAGATGTAGTCATACTGGTCATCTACATTACTAGCCATGTTTGCCTCTTTGGCTCTGCCCCCTCTCAGGCAATCAGCGGCACTAAGAACACACTGACAGTCTACCACCAAGCCCTTGAAGTGAGTCCAGGTCACTAGTCAGTGGACGGTCTGGTCAGCACTTAGGTCTGGAACTGTTACTCAGCTTGCAGGAAAGTGATGACTAATACTTTTGTCTTTGGCCTGTCTTCTCAGCATCAGCAGCAGATTAAAGCTTTTTCTTCACTCGCACATCAGCCTAAGCCCAATGTCCCTCTGGGGGTTCTGAAACTGACAGAAAGTCAACGGTATGTCCATGTGCATGCAACATGTCGTGACATATTTGTCTGCAAGCACATAAAGACATTCACTCTTTTGTACACCTGCTTTGAGTACTAAACACAACAAACTACCAATTCACATTAAGTTCACTGATAACTGTGGCTCTGGGAAGCAGCCATGCTGACTAGCTCTTCAGCCCAAAGGATGAAACTGTCAGTCACAGGCAGCACTGGCAAAGAACAAATCTGTGCTCAATTCTTGCTTAGAAATATCCAGTTTACTTGTTATGAACAACAAAAATATGATCTAATCAATTTCATAACATTTTCTGACTTTAAACCAGCACTAATTCAGTGTACAGAAAACAAACATTAAAGTTGTAAAATACTGATAAATGTTTAAATACACATGTTACAAGAAGCTGACATCAATTTGTTCACAGCCAAAGTTAGGACAAACAACTGCGATAATCGCATTCATCCAAACTGCTGTCAAAACTGCGATCGCGTACAAAACTGACTGTTAGTGTTATGAATGACTGGAAAAATCATATATCTTAGCATATATCTTAGCAAAAGTTCTGATATAAAATGAAACAGTTCTAATTACAAGTAATACTCAGATGCTTTGGGACTATTGTACTGAAGAAATTGGTGTAAAGAAAAGTGATCGATATATGTTTTGTAACCTACTAAAGGATAACATCATAAATATAAATTTTAAATATGTTTTGGATCTGACCCAACACACACCCAACAGAAATAAATAAACAAACTATGTATTGTATGCTACCCAGTGCCAACTTTATAATATACTCTCTCATCTCATATATGCTTTTTCCTTCTCTGCCTACTATTTCTTTGCTATATTTGGGCTTTCTACGAACACATATTCTCCAGATCTTTTTTGGCTAATTTTACCCACATAGATCAAGGAAAATTATTCCAAACAGAGGGAGAATTTCATGCCTGATAAACAGATAAAAAGTGTTTCAAAAGGAATAAAATATATAGTGTAGGTTAGACATCTGTTGATCGTAGCCACAAGACCCTCTTCTTCAATTGTCTCATCTATGTTGTTAATTCATTTATCCATCAGCTTCAAATCATGCGTAGTGTGGTCCAAAATTGAGCAGATGTGGTGTAGCGTATATGGACTAGTCACATGTAGTGATGCCTCCTTGATGAAACTGAAACTGAAACTAAAGTGCTTTCAGACTTTTGATATTTGATAAACAAAATTATCATTTATTATAACATGAACAGATTGTGAACACCATTGCAATTATAAATATTTTGACAAATATGATTTCTTAAATAACGCCCAGCATGGTTTTAGACAGCGAAGGATTTTGTGAGACTCAACTTATAACAACTCTCAATGATTTTAGTAACTGTCTTAACAACAGACAGCAAATAGATGCAATTTTATTAGATTTTTCTAAACCCTTTTGATAAGGTTGACCATGAGGGCCTGCTGCTTAAATTAGAACACATTGGCATTGGCGGTTCTTTGCTAAAATGGGCTAGATCATTCCTCGTTGGGAGAACGCAGAAAGTTGTTGTGGAAGGGTCGTCATCCCATTGTAAACCAGTCTTGTCAGGTGTACCACAGGGAACTGTTCTGGGGCCCTTGTTTTTCTTAATTTATATAAATGACATAAGTAGAAATCTCTCTCCTGGAACTACTATAAGGCTTTTTGCAGATGACAGTTTAGTATATAGAACAATCAGAAGCAAGAATGATAACGCATTCTACAAGAAGATCTAAACGCTTTACAAGAGTGGGAAAGAACTTGGAAAATGGAATTTCATCCTCAAAAGTGCCAAGTGTTGCGTATATGTAACAAACGCTCACTAATTAGATCAGATTATTCTATCCATAATACTATTCTTAAAGAAACTAATGCTGCAAAATATTTAGGCGTGATTATAGATAGTCGTCTCAAATGGAAAGAACATTACAATTTAGTATGTAAGAAAGCAAATAACATCTTAGCTTTCTTACACAGGAATATCAATGACTGCCCCCCAAAAGGTTAAAGACGACTGCTACAAAACACTGGTTAGACCAGTACTGGAATATGGTTGCTCAGTTTGGGATCCTTACCATCTAAAGGACATTGATAACCTTGAAAAGATTCAGAAGAGAGCAGCACGGTTCGTAACAGGAACCACATCAGAGAAAAGGGGAATACTAGGAAGAACATGAGGAAATTAGAATGGAAACCCTTAGAAAGAGAAGAGCTTTTATTAAACTTAACACCTTTTTCAAAGGCAGAGCTAAAGTAATTGATATTCCAATGGAACAACTAGTATTGAATAAAAGTAGCACCAGGAGTGGCGGTCAGTGTTATACCATACCTGCATCAAATATTGACAGCCACTTACATTCTTTTTACCCCAGTTCTGTACGGCTGTGGAACTCACTGCCGGGTGCCATCAAGATTGCCACAAATGCAATCTCTTTTAAAAAACAAATTGATACAACAGTTTTGAGATCTGCATATTGATGTTTTTTATTTTTTACTTCCCCAAATTTTACTGTTAATCTGTAATGTGGCCATTGCCTTTGCTTTTTGAATATCGAGTTGCGACCCCTTTTGCCAAATTTGCTCCAGGGGCCAACAGTCTGAGCCTATTTTATTTATTTTTATTTTACTTTTAACATGGTTGTGAACCTATCTTTTTGATGAACCAGATTTTGAAGAAGAAGAAAAACATTCTACCAAACTGGAAACTCTAAACATTACACAAAATCTGTTTAGTCATTTATATTTAGCCGATGTTTGTAATTGGAACCCGATGGTTTTGTAGAAATTGAACATTTATTTTTTTGCATTACCCATGCTTGAATGCAAATTACTCAGTTGTTTACAACTTTCATAGATTCAAACTGCCTATTATGTCAAAAAAATGGCTTCATTTTCAGTATCCTTTGCATGAATTTATAGTTTGCAGAATCCGGTTTGAGTGTATCAGTTCTGATGCTTGAGCATTGCTTGGATGCAGGTTTGTGCAAAGTTCTGTGCGGCTGGCACTGTTCAGGCACTGAGTTTAAAGAACGCATGCACCACTCAAGTCCAACGTATGGATCCTCTTCAGGTTTCCAATTGAATAATGGTATACTTTGTGACCTAAGTTAAAACAAATGCGTTTTTTTTCTTAAAAACAAAAACAAAACAAAAAAAAAAACGCCAGTTTTTTCAACTGAAAATTCCACTGTCAAAGTGACTCACCGACTGTTTCAGACATTGCCTTGCTGGGGAATGCAATCAAAATTTTCTGTGTGTACACAAAAAGATCTTACTTAAACAAACAATATTTGGGGTGAATCACGAATATCATACCTTATATACACTGTATTATTCCTCGAAATTGTTTACCATGGACTTACATAATGTCAATTGTCGTCAAACAGACAAGCTGTCAGATTCTACAAAACCGGAAGTCTTTGATCATAACATTTACACTTTCCCGTTTTGTTATATCGCTTCGGGAAAATTTCCCCTATCAATATATCTGTAACCTTTTGTTTTCAAGAAGCGATAAACATTTATATCACGAATGATTCAACGCATTCTTATTTGGTTAGTCATAATATGACCAAACACTTTCTGATAGAGTACATGACGACAAAACAATTTCTGTGTATTACTTTTTGCTTTTGCCTTAAGTTTGTGGATACGTCATACAGTATGGCGCCAGTTTACAAGTTGGTAGAAACCCGATAAACAAAAAATACTCAAGTAGCAAAAAGTCTGTGGTGCAGACGCTATAGCGTTTTTCAGACCATTTGTCCGCATCCGGTAAACAACTGATTTTTCTTTCAACGGTTTTCTTTCACAGGATTTCTCTTGTCGCGGTATGTTATCAGACAGTGTTTTTCTTGTGTATCATCTCTGAGCATGCTTCAACATGTACAAAATCAGACATATATTATTCCTTCACTGTGTTGTAGTATCATTTCAGAGGCAGTTGTTGAATGGCACACACATATTGAATTTTGTAGTTGTCCTCAGCACTTCACCAGTAAACCGACGTTTTAACAGACGCATCCAGTTATGCCACATTTTAAATATAAATTTCGCTTCGAGACGTCAGTCGGTGACACATGGTGACCAACGCAACTGAAAGTAATTTTTTTTTTCTGTGAAAGATTTTCTTTCACTTTTGTCACTGATTCAAGATGACAGTGTCCAATCTTGTTAAGCTGCTTTCGTAAATATTGTGGGATTTATAATTAATTCAATAGCAAAGACTTGTCTAAGAAATAAGATGTTTTTCACTGTGCATTTAACCCTCACCCCCCCCCCCCCACCATTATCCCTCTGCAGAGTAAACTCAGTCTCTCCTCTCTCTCTCTCTCTCTCTCTCTCTCTCTCTCTCTCTCTCTCTCTCTCTCTCTCTTTTGTCAGTCTCTCACTCCAGCACTTGTACAGGTACATACATACATACAGTGATGCAGAACTAATCAGAAACTCTCTCTCTCTCTCTCTCTCTCTCTCTCTCTCTCTCTCTCTCTCTCTCTCACACACACACACACACACACACACACACACACACACACCACACACACACAGCTCATAATGTTGCAAATATCAACCATCATCATCAATTCAGTTTTGGTTCTTGCCATCACCTAATTTAACCTGATGACCAAATTTGACAGTGACACAACCATTGCACACACAGCACACACAGTTATTACAAGTGCACAGGGGCAACCTAAAACCATACAACGACATACACAACATCAGGTTGCTATGACATCCAACAACAACTTAACTGGTGACAGACTTACGTACACAGCTTGGATTTGCACACACAAACAACCACCACATAGGTTTGCTAATAATCCAAAGTTTCATGACAACTACTGGTCAGCTTCAGGTGTCATCTCTCGTCACAAACACTGTTTCTGTGTAGTGAGTTATCTAAGACTCACTTTATTTTTTTGTTTTATTCATGCCGATGTTTGCCACCAGACACGTTTTCTGAGCATCAAGTCAGGTTACTTGATAAAATGATTAACTACCTCAGCTTCCTTAACAAGGAGTCCATTTGGATCCTTGGTCTGGCTGGCTTAATCTCTGAACACTACACACACACACACACACACACACACCACACACACACACACACACACACACACGCACGCACACACACACACACACACACACACACACACACACACACACATGCACACACACACACACACACACACACACACACACACACACACACACACACACCACACACACACACACACACACACACACACACACACACACACACACATGCACATACACATACACAGACATTAATCTTCCTGAGAAAAATCCCATATATTTTTTGCACATCTTACTGTGCTCACACACACATGTGTGCATACAACCACAAGCACAGATACACACACACACACACACACTCTCTCTCTCTCAAACACACACACACACACACACACACACACACACACACACACACACACACACACACACACACACAGCACACACACAAGGTCTGTCTAGTGAATCACACCGAGAAACATAGAGTCACGGCGTGATACACACACACAAACATAGAGTCACAGGCACGCATGCATACATGTACGCACAGAGTAATCACCATTTCTAGTTTGGACATTATCCATTATTGAGTGAAAACATTTTCTTTTACACAGATACAGGCAGACACACAAAGACACAGACAGATAGACAGACACACACACACGCATGCACACACACACACACGCACACAGTGACACACATATGCATATACGCCTGCATACACACACACACATGTATACACACACACACACACATAGACACACATGCACACACATGCATGCACGCACGCGCATGCACGCGCGCACACACCACACACACACACACACACACACACACACACACACACACACACACACACACCCACACACACACACTCTGACATAGGCATGCATGTGCACTCATACATACTCACGCACACACATACATACAGACTCACTTTATTTTTTTATTTTTATTTTGTACATGCCGATGTTTGCCACCACACACTCACACACACACACACACACACACACACACACACACACACACACACACACACACACACTCCTCTCTCTCTCTCTCTCTCTCTCTCTCTCTTCTCTCTCTCTCTCTCTCTCTCTCTCTCTCTCAGAATTGATGTGATTGAGTGATTCCAGTGCCTGTTCATAGGAGAGACTGGTTTGCCATTGTAATATACGTTGCTGTTGTAGTATGCTGCTGTGTGTGTCACTTCACTGGCCTCACTTAAAAACTGGAAATCATTCTATTCTATATCATTCAAGTGAATCAGCACCATTTCTAGAAACTTCTTTGCTCAGTGTGTATCATTACAGTACTTTTCCATGTTACATGCAGTGTTGTCGGCATCCTTCCGTCTTCGGAAAACAACGGTTTAGCATCCGTATGTTGGGTTCATGATTCATCTGTACTTTCGTGTGTGGCTGCACAGTCAAACTCGCGAGTGGCAATCTCTGCTGCATTTGCTGCATGTAAACGATGATGTCTGCTGCGGCTGTCGTTGCCTTTCCTTCCGCCTGGCTCTCTTTTGAGCAAGGGTTGTGTTGCTCGCCTCCTTTTTGTTTTCTGTGCGCCCTGTCTGACATCAAGTCGCCAGGCTGGGCATTCTTCTGCACAGATTTCCATGTACTGACAGTGATGCTGCACCATTTCATGTCCTTAACGGACATCTTTGAAGCGCAGGCGCAGGTGTCCAGTCAGTCGTGATCCATATGCCAGTTCACCATACAGGAGGTCTTTGGGGATACCGCCGGGTTCCATTCTCTTGACATGGCCAAGCCAGTGGAGGCTCCTTTCGCTGAGAATGGCGAGCTTGCTATCCATGTTGGCACGCTCCAGGACCTCTGTGTTGGGTACTGTGTCCTGCTGCTGGATGTGCAGGATGCGCTGCAGGCACCTCAGGTGGAGGCTGTTAACATCTCCTGGCTTGCATGGGTGGTCCATGCCTTGCTGCTGTAGAGGAGTGTGCTAAGCATGCAGGCCAGGCAGACACGCAGCTTGGTCTTCACAGCTGCATGTATTGAATAACTGATTTATACCATGAGAATGGGGAGGTAAAGAGCCAGGGAAAAAACCTGTAGATTATTGCCTTCTGATCAAGTCAGGCTGTACTGCTCCACACCTGATTTCTTTTTATCTTAGTTTTTTGTTTGTATTTTTTGCTTCTTCTGTCTTCCTTTTTTTTTCTTTCATGTCCTCTTTAATTCAGCTGGCAGCAGAAAGGATTGTGGATGTCTAAATGCACGTGCTTGTGTGCATGCATTAGATGTGCGCAAGGAAGCACTGCAGTGTGATGGTGATGAGAGCAAGGACGCACTTAACTTTCCACTTCACGAAGTCCATTTGTATGATATACCATGATTAAAATCATTGAAAACAAACTCTGTCAGAACAGAAGAAACCAGTTGTTTTGGAGCATAGACTTCTGACTTTGTTCACGTGCCTGTGTCACTAGTGATCATGTGTGCAGCCAAGACTCGGTCCCTGTTGGGCAAGCGGCAACAGGCCTACCAAAACATGATCGAGAGCGTCCAGGCACGACAGCGGGGGGCGTACGACTTTGAAAGTCATTATGATAACCTGTGCGCCCTGCAGGACTCGGTGCCCTTGCCAGCCGTCAAGGCCAACTTGTCCTCCGGCATCCTAGACATCAACGCTGACAGAGTGAGGTGAGTCCCCTGGCATCCTAGACATCAACGCTGACAGAGTGAGGTAAGTCCCCTGGCATCCTAGACATCAACGCTGACAGAGTGAGGTGAGTCCCCTGGCATCCTAGATATCAACGCTGACAGAGTGAGGTAAGTCCCCTGGCATCCTAGACATCAACGCTGACAGAGTGAGGTGAGTCCCCTGGCATCCTAGACATCAACGCTGACAGAGTGAGGGGAGTCCCCTGGCATCCTAGACATCAACGCTGACAGAGTGAGGTGAGTCCCCTGGCATCCTAGATATCAACGCTGACAGAGTGAGGTAAGTCCCCTGGCATCCTAGACATCAACGCTGACAGAGTGAGGTGAGTCCCCTGGCATCCTAGACATCAACGCTGACAGAGTGAGTGAGTCCCCTGGCATCCTAGATATCAACGCTGACAGAGTGAGGTAAGTCCCCTGGCATCCTAGACATCAACGCTGACAGAGTGAGGTGAGTCCCCTGGCATCCTACTGACATAACGCTGACGCAGAGTGAGGTGAGTCCCCTGGCATCCTAGACATCAACGCTGACAGAGTGAGGTGAGTCCCCTGGCATCCTAGACATCAACGCTGACAGAGTGAGGTAGTCCCCTGGCATCCTAGACATCAACGCTGACAGAGTGAGGTAAGTCCCCTGGCATCCTAGACATCAACGCTGACAGGGTGAGGTGAGTCCCCTGGCATCCTAGACATCAACGCTGACAGAGTGAGGTGAGTCCCCTGGCATCCTAGACATCAACGCTGACAGAGTGAGGTGAGTCCCCTGGCATCCTAGACATCAACGCTGACAGAGTGAGGTGAGTCCCCTGGCATCCTAGACATCAACGCTGACAGAGTGAGGTGAGTCCCCTGGCATCCTAGACATCAACGCTGACAGAGTGAGGTGAGTCCCCTGGCATCCTTAGACATCAACGCTGACAGGGTGAGGTGAGTCCCAGATCCCTCCAAGTTTGGCCGTACTTGATTATAATGAAAACAGCCTCTGAGAAGGATGCAAACCCCGGACATTCCAGAGGTGTTTGTCCAAATTGGGGGGGGGTTGAGAGAGTTGGGGAAGAGGGGAAAGGACGAGGAGGGAAGATTCCAGTTTCTTTTTAGAGGTTTATAATGCTCCAGAAAGTTGTTGAATGGGGGTAGGGACAGAACTACTTATTTTAGAGATTGAATTGAAATCAGCATAAAGACTGGGAGATGGAAAGAGAAGTTGGAACGTTTTTTTTTACTCAGCTGTTGCATTGGCCAGTATGCTGTTGAAAGAGGGGAGGTGGAGAGCTTTGGGGTGTGTCTATGTGTGTGTGTGTGTGTGTGCATGTGCATGCACGCACGCATGCAAGCAAGCATGAATGCATGTAAGATTCTACTCTATGGGATGCTTGGATGTGTGAGACAGTGCCCATGTGTGTGTGTGTGTGTGTGTGTGTGCGCACGCGCGCACGTGCATGCATGCATACGTGCGTACATGAGTGTGTGCATGCATGCGTGCATGTGTATGTGTGCGTGCGCATGTGTGTGTGGGGGGGTGCATTTGTGCATGTGTGTGTGTGTGTGTACGCGCGTGTGTATGTGTGTTTGCGTGTGCATGCATGTGAGTGTGTGTGTGTGTGTGCGCGTGCGCGCATGTGTTTGTTCATGTCTGATAGAAGAATAATTGTTTCATTGGGAGTTGGTATGTGTCGGAAGGCATGTTTGTGAGTGCATATTATAAGTACATGTTTGGTCTGTGTGTGTGTGTGTGTGTGTGTGTGTGTGTGTGTGTGTGTGTGTGTGTGTGTGTGTGTGTACCTGTGTGTCAGTGTATGTGTGTGTATGTGTGAGTATTGTATTATTGTTGCCTTGCCATATGATCCTTTGCTGCCTTTTTTTGTGTGTGTGTGTGTTTTTTTGTATATTTCACAGGGACTGTCTTTGCCCTTGAAAGAGAAATGCTTGACATTACTGTACTCTGTGGACCCCTATAGTTGTGTTGGTTACTGTTTGCAGAGCCCCTGACTGGCCTCCCATAATTCACACGCTTCAGATCAACAAGAGTCTGGAGTGCGTGGCCATTCGCAGCCATTTCACCCCACCCTCAGATGCCGACGGTAGGTTGACTGGGTTTGACCTGGGGTGTCGCTGCATGGAAAATGGAATAAGATTAACTCTTTCATTCCTGCTAGGTTAACTTTTCATTCCTGCTTTTCTACGAACCATTACTTCCTCTTGTTCCTAGATTCCTATAATACAAGTATTCCCTTCATTCATGGATTTAGAGAAGAAAAAAAAAGAAGTGTAAATGAGAACTGCTACGTATGCAGAAGCAAACCGGCCAGAATAGAGCGGCGACCACTTTCCCACACTGTAGGGTCCGTCTGGCATCCATTCCATTCATAAACACAGCCGCGCGAGCGACCCCGTCATGACGTGTACCAATGACGTGACTCACTCGAAGTTCAAAGCGCTTAGCGCGAGAACGATTTTCCGGGCTTCAGGAAGGGATGGAGGGATTTTGTGCTGCCCGGTTTTCCGGGCTGCAGGAAGGAAGGGTACGATTTCTGCAAACCGGAAAGCCGGGTTGTAGGGATGAAAGAGTTAAGAGCATTTGGTTCCAGGGCATGGAACTCTACACGCCTTTTCCTGTCCATCACAGATTGTCACTCTCATGTTATAAAAAAAAAACAAATCTTAGAACATATTTCTTTTTCTTCAAGCCACTTCTGTCATGCTTGCGACCCCATTCTACACTTTTGCCTTTGTGTATATTTTTTTCAAATCTTAAATATATGTTTGCGAACCGCCAAGAGAAACGTGGACAAACGAGTCACAAGAGGTCGAAACGCGTTGTCCTATTTGTTTGTGTCTTGCCTGAAGAAGACCTAAGAGGTCGAAATGCGTTGCGTTTTGTCTTGTGACTCGTTTGTCCACGTTTCTCTGGGGGTTGCTAACATTTATTTAAGTTTGTTTAGATTTCCGCCTGCAGTCGTCTCACTTTGCAACTAGATGTATATTTTTTGTCAAACCTGCTCTTTTTGCGTGCTTAGAGTAGCATGCTGTACACATTTGTGTGTGTGTGTGTGTGTGTGTGCATGTGTGGCAGAATGAGTGAGGGTTAAAGTCAGAAGCATGCGTCAGTGTGTCACTGCATATGCAAAGAGGAGAAGAGGGTAAGACAGGCAAGAGAGTGGGAAAGAAGGGTATAGGGTGGGCGACTCAGGAGTAAAACGAGTGTGCAGGTCAGTTTATTTGATTACAGATGTGTGAGTATGTTCATTTGGCATTGCTTGCAGCATGAAGAATCAGAATAGCGATTTTTTTTTTTCTTATGTTGCCTGGTTTTCCTAATCCTCTTTTTTTTTTGTTCAGTGTGCAATACTAACAACCGGCCTCAAGACTTTTTTTCTCCCATGTATCACTTCATTCTACGCATGCAAAAACCAAACAACTGTTCATATGTTTGGGTCATTCCTATGCAAAGCTGAGTTTTCTGTCATATCCGTGATTGAATGGTCAGTGAGCGAATCTCTGTCTCAGTGTCATTAGCAAACACTTTTCATGCTAGCTGTGTCAAGGCAACTGTCAAAGAGTCAATCCTATGTAGTGTGTTAAGAGTGAGTCATTCAGTGTGGATGAACCAAAGAAATCGAGCAACCCATTTGCCTGATGCTGAAACACACTGACACACTGTGTGTGTGTGTGTGTGTGGTGTGTGTGTGTGTGTGTGTGTGTGTGTGTGTGTGTGTGCGTGCGCGTGCGTGTGAATGCGCTTATGCATTACTGGTGTATGTACCTATGCTGTTTGTATAATCACACTTTTTGATTTGGGGTTTACAGGTTTAACTGACGTCAGTTGCTTTTGACATAAATTCATGACATAGTTGTTAATATTTCAATGAGAATTTTTGTTTTAATACTTGAAAAAATTACATACTTTTTTCCTCTGTTAACTATGTTCTGCATGTAGTTTTATTCTGAAGGTTTGATGAACTGTACACACTCAGTGAACATTCATCAGTTCACCCTCTTCTGGCAGTTGGCTGTGAGGCCCTGCCACTGAGTCATGTGGATGGTACTCAGTGCTACCTCTTCTGATTGAACACACGCAGCATGGAACACCATCCACAAAACCCCCATGTGGATGGTGCTCAGTGCTATCTCTTATGATTGAACATACACAGCCTGGAACACCATCTGCAAAACCCCCATGTGGATGAAAATTGTTGTCGCCGTTGTGGAGCTAGCCCATGTGAATGTTTTGTCTGGTGTGGAGACTTGCTGATGCACCATCTTTCCAATGGCTGTGCCCGTGACTCCACCAAATGCAGAGCCTTTGGCATGAAATCCACCCTCAGGCACAGGGTGGAGGGGAGGTTCGGATTTGTCATCACAATGAGAGAGAAAAGGACTGAAGGACAGAGAACTGGAGACTTTTCTTTCTTCTTTAAGATGTTTTTCTGTTCTTTCTTTGTGCCCCAGCTAGAGCTCTGAAGTTCGCTATTACCGAGAGGTTTGTGGTGTGACTGTTTTTAATCCCACCATCACAGTAGCCACTTTCTGTCTTTAGGGATAATGTTGAACAATTAAGTAATGGGGGAAAACAAGTGCAGGTTAACAATTCTTCCATCATTATAGTAATGACTTGGCAAAGATTTGAAATTTATGAAAAAGAAAAAAAAATTGAAGATGAAGAAAATGTGAAAATATATTATAAATATGAAAACACTTCACTAGCTGCATGAGGGAACCATCGCACTCTCCTGAAGACAGATCTATATGTATCGCCTACTCCTAGGCCTTTCATCCGCTGGATCGGACTCATCAGGGAGACACGGCTGATTGTGCCTGTGCTCTTGGCGTCAAATAGAGAC
Source organism: Conus ventricosus (assembly GCA_018398815.1). Lineage (NCBI taxonomy): Eukaryota > Metazoa > Mollusca > Gastropoda > Neogastropoda > Conidae > Conus > Conus ventricosus. The sequence continues at coordinate 37,611,539 of CM031624.1, read as the reverse complement.
ACACCACAGTCCGTAATTCTGTGGTGTTCTCACCACCAAGGGTTCAAAAAAGAGTCCAACAGCATCCCCAAAGCAGCCAGCGGAAGGTAGTAGAATAAAACAAAACGAAAGTGTGGAGGGGATAATGTTGACACAATGCCATTGTGCATGACTTTCTGTTTTTGTGTCGTCCATCCCACCGGCACGCGATGACCTACTCTTGGATGAAAGTTGGACTAGGATTTACTGTGTGTGAAGGTGTTGCATTCCTGCGTTCATGCGTGGGACTTCAGTGTGATTCCTTCTCTGAAGGACGAGGAAGGGACTGGAGTCTGCAACATGGTAACACCAATAGAAAATCTCCTCTAGTCTGCCTGCCTCCATTGGGAATCAAACCCTGGGTCCTTGAAACAAGCCTGGCATCTTACATGCTAGGCCAGCCAGCCTTCTGTAGTGTTTTTGAAGGCTTTTTTTGTTTGTTGTTGTCATTGCTGTGACAACCTTCGGAGCCCTCTGGGTGCTGTTTTTGCCTTGCTGCTTCCGCATAGTCACGCCCAGACTCATTATGTCGCAGTCTCGGCTCCAGAAATCCTCAGGAGCTATTCGTATTGGGTTAGTAGGCAATGACCTGAAGGAAACGCTGCAGTGCTTCTGAGGTGCTTTGGTGATGTTCAGTGGTGTCTGAGTGATCCAGTGTTCACTGAACAATATTCTGTGATTTGCCATGTTGGTGTGAGACCATGTGTGGGGCGATACTCTTTGTTACCTTTTTTTTGATATATCTTATGAATGATGTGTGTAATCGTTTGGTTATTTATTGATTTGACATTGATTTGAAATTTACAGAAAAACGTGCTGCGGTGATACGACGCAAGACCCCATCCATTCGATCGAAGGAGATCACCTTCCGTCTGTGCAAGGCCCTGCAGAGTTGTCTCAGCGTTACACCCACCCTCATGTATATCGAACTAACAGGGGTGCCGCTCCGAGAGCGAGATATCAACGCCTTGATGAAGGTGTGTGTGTATTCCCTGTCGGATGCGTGTGTGTGTGCGTGCATATGTGTTTGTGTGTGTGTAACTTCACTGGTTTTCGCACAACTTTTGATTCATGTATGTAAACAAAATAAGTCGGCATAGTTACCTACTTTAATGTGTGTGTGTGTTGTGTGTGTTGTGTGTGTGTGTGTGTGTGTGTGTGTGTGTGTGTGTGTGTGTGTGTGTGTGTGGTGTGTGTGTGCCTTTGTATGTGTGCTCATATGTGTGTGTTGATGGTAAACTTTGGTGTTCACTTTTTCTCTGCAAAATTTTTACAAGCGCTAGGAGAAAAGAACAACAACTTGGCATTATGACAGTGTGAGGAACCAAAATGGTAAGGGTGGAAGGACGGAGAAGGGAGCTGGAGATAATTGGAGTAGGGAAAAAGGAATAGGGAAAAGGGATAAAGAATGTGGATCTCACATAGGTCAGGAACGTATAAACAGAGCCCAAGAAGTTACATGCAAATTCTTTTATTTACGTAAGAGAAGGCTAGACAAGGAGTGGACAGAGCAGCATAATGATAGCACCAGACAGCAGGGGAAGTACTAAACTCTGACACATCATGGTACATCATGCCAACACTAGAAGGTGTGACTTTGCCAGCCACTGGTCACATTTACCTGCAGCTCTTTTAATAGCCAGTCGCTGAACTGCAAAGGTAGCCCGATGTGACACACAAATAGCAGCAATTTGCTGCCCCTCTGCGCTAAATGCCATGTGATCAAATCCCTATTTCTCTACAGTTCTATTCATCGACTGAACTGCCCAGAATGTTACGAACCAAGGAGCTCATGCTATCTTTCTGAAGATTCATAAATTCAGCTAAAGAATCTTATCTAGTTATTTACTAAGTTAGATTTTAAAGTGATTTTTAAAGGGCAGCTTAAACAGATTTTCGCCAGAAGGATGTAATTTTTCACAAAACTGAACAAGCGAGATTTAAATAGTAAAGCTACCATTCAATAGCTGGACTTGGGATGAACCTGTCAATGTGCAACATGTATGACTTCCTGCTGTAGGGAGGTAAATCATCAATCAAACAGAAGTGTTATCAAACACACCTTGGCTGATGAGGCTAGCTGGTCAGGTTTGCCACTGTCAAACCTGTGTGCAAGTTGCTGTCCAACAATGGAAATAAATTCTCATCGATGTGTTTGCCAAAGCATAGAAATAGATGTTTAACAAGTTGTCTGTAGTGATAATTGTACAATAGCTTAAGGTGTTTTGACATAAGCGAAAAATAGTAGAATGATGCAATCATAAAGATTAAATCACAAATGAGTTTAGATCAAACTCGGGATGACTTAATTAGATCTGTTTACATGATTAACACACACAGGGGCAGAGATTAGGCTGTAAAAGCTTTTCATTATTGCAGGAGGATTCAGTGTGAATGGCCGTTGCGCCATTGTCTACAACAAGCAGGTCACTGGGTCGCTAGTCACTGCGTTGCAATGAAGCAGGCGGTCCTAAATAGGCGTCTGCTGTAATACTATTATAGGCTGTAACGAGAGGGATGCGCTGGGTTACATGAGCTATTTAGGGGACCTGTCCAGCCATGCCCTGCCTGAAGATGTCACTGAGTGGGGAAGGCCATGGATCTTCAGTTTACGTTTTCAGCAAAAGTTTTGAACATGGCAAACTTGGTGTTTTCTTAAAAATTGTGATCATGCTTTGTGTATTGATAACAGATGTGTTAAATGATATTTTATGCAAATATTGCAAGATTTTTTTTTTTTAATGCAAATTTTATTTTAAAACCAAGAAGAGGAGCAGGTACACAAGCATAGGAAGTGAAGGCTGGACACATAAGTCTTGCAAACTATTACAGAGCAGGTGTTTGTACTCATGTTGAATCAAGCCATATGAAGGCGGCGTATTAACTCTTTCATGCCTGCAACCCGGTTTTCCAGTTTGCAGAAATCCTACTCTTCCTTCCTGCAGCCTGGAAAATCAGTTCTCGCGGTAAGCGCTTTGAACTTCGCGCGAGTCGCATCATCGGTACAACGTCATGACTGGGTTGCTCGCGCAGCAGTGTTTATGAATGGAATGGATGCCAGACGGGGCCCCTACAGCATGGGAAAGTGGTTGCCGCTCTCTTCTGCTACTGCATACGTGGCAGTTCTCACTTTACACTTCTTTTTTTTTCTTCTCTAAATCCAGGAATGAAGGGAATACTCGTATTATAAGAATCTAGGAACAAGAGGAAGTAATGGTTCATAGAAAAGTAGGAATGAAAGAGTTAAACATCCTTACTTGTTTCCTCAATGACAGTTGCCAGACAGGACTCAAACCTCATTAGTCGGCCTTTTTTTGGCTGGATCAAGCTAAGTCTGATTGATCCAATAAACATGGGGTAAATCTGCAATAGAAATTATCTCAAATGAAATATTACTGTCAATAATAAGGAGAGGACACAGATTTCAAATGGTTAGAACAAGTCAAACATGTTGATGAAGGAGAGAAAGAGGCTTTGCTTTGAACAGGAGCTTACCATGCGAATGCCTCATAAGACACAGCCCCTCTGTTCATTGCACCTGTGTTATGCCTGCTGAAATATAAAGAGCTTGTCTTGATTGGCACGGAGTGAATGACATCACTGAACCAAGGGTAGCACAATCCTGATTTGCACTTTTTTGACACTCTCCCACTCCGTGTTTTGGTTTAGCTGCAGTGATAAGACTATGACACATGCCATACATGATTCAAACAGGCAAATTGCCTTGTGTGTGTGTGTGTGTGTGTGTTATAAGTGTACATTATATTTTGTGTATGCGTGTGTGTGTGTGCGCGCGCACTGCTATGCATATGCTTGTGTGCATAATTTGTCACAGTGCAAGGCTTTGCATTCTCAGGGGGCCTGTTGATTCTTGTAATCACCAGACGCAGGTGTTAAAAGTGCTGAGCAAGGAAAAGAATCTTTATCTGTTAGTGCATTCTGACCACCTGGCGAGTAAGTATGGAACCCAGACTTTGTTCAAACATGATAAAGGAGACGGCAATACCTATATGTAATGCTGACAGTGTACAAACAGCAACAACAAGAACAATAGCAACAACAACAACAACAACAACAACAACAAGAGTTATTCTCTTGTGCCTCTTTGCGACATGGGAGGTGAGTTTTGCGTTTTGACCCGCATCTTGGAATTAGGGGTGAAACTGTTCCTGAAAGGGTGTGAATTTTGGCAATGTTTCACGCTGTGATCCATGTCGCCAGCGTGTCAGTATGCGCACCGCATATGTGCCATATACATGCCTATGTTTTAGTCAGGCAGGCAGGACGATGGATGCGGTATACCTCTAGTGTCACCAGTCAGTTGAGTGATTGAAGGTTTAACATGCTCTGTGCCGCAGGGAGTGATGAAGAACAAAACGCTGATCCACCTGTCATTTGAGATGTGCCGCATTGGTGACAAAGGAGTGGAAAGTAAGTGTGTGTGTTCACGTGATGCTTAGCGCTGCTAGCAGTTGGCCCGTCTCTGTTCCTTTGTGTGGTTGCATGTATTCAAGAGTGTTTGCCCTGTTACCTTCTTTAATCTGTTCCGTTGTCTTCTTTCAGTGTTTGGTGTTAGAGACCGCATGATTATTTCAGTAGAGTTCACAGAGCATTTACAGGCTTATGTTTAGATTATCTGCTTGCAAAGTGAGGCGACCGCAGGCGGTAATCTAAACAAATTTTAAACAGTGTTTACAAGGCTCCACCGAACAACATATGACAAAACACGACGCGTTTCGACCTCGTAGGTCTTCTTCAGGCAAGATACACAACACTCAGGACGACGAAAATGAACGAGCAGTCACTCATCTTCAGCTTTTGAACATCATCTTCTGAATATTGAACACCCATCTTGCGCTGAATTTGATGAAGATTAGTGATTGCTCGTTCATTTTCGTTGTCCTGAGTGTTATGTATCTTGCCTGAAGAAGACCTAAGAGGTTGAAACAAGTCGCGTTTTGTCTTGTAATTTGTTTGTCTAGGTTTTTGGGTGGAGCCTTATAAATACTTTTAAAAATTTGTTTAAATTATGTTTTGCAAAAGTAGACACCTAAGTGTTTTTAAAAAAAAAAATTTCATAGATATGCTTAACACAATTAGACCTTCAGTAGTCTCGGACTAGAATGGAACACAGTATCATGGTCTTCTTCATCTTCATCCTTATCAGTCAAGAAAAGAAGGACTGAAATTCTGTGGCCTTTCATGTTCTCCTGTCATGGTGACTTTGGTTTTGATGTCCTCTTCCATGCCCATTGAGTTTGCGTCAAATTCATTGGTAGTGTGAAAGGTCATGGGCATTGTCGTTAGATGGTGTTGGTGGCTCCCCTTGGTGGGGGGAGACACTTGCTTATGCTGAGTCTGTGAACCAAAACTTACTGGGTTTATAAAACAGGCATGGTACATGCCCGCGAATTCACGGAAATCCGTGAAAAGCAGAAAAAAAAAAGAAAAAGAAAAAAAGTGAGCCACGCCTGACGAGACCGGTCCTTTTAGTTCGTTTCAGGTCGTTCGCTTCAGGCCTTCGTCCCACCAAAAGTAGCATTGAGTAGGACTACTTCCGCGCATGCGCTTTTGAGACATTCACCACTGCTTTCCGCTCTGGGTCAACGTGATCAGATTTGAACAAGAGCAAAGAAAAAGAAGGAAAAAATAAAAATGCCAAAGGGCACAGACATAGTTCCGCGAAATTCTCCGACAGAAGATAGTGATGCTGGTGTGGCAAACAAATGGCAATGGTTTGGCTGAACAGGAGCCACGAAAATGAAATGTTTTCGTCGTGCTTGGAAAAGCTTGAGTTAATATATGCCACTTAAAGCAATTGTAGATATGTACCCATTTTTGCTATGCGATTACTTGGGTTTAAAACCTAAGGGTTGAAGGAATGACTGATAAAGTGATTCTTGGAGAGCTTATTTTATGGCAGAAATTGCTTAGTATGAACAACTGAAATTAGTTCAAGGAGAGAGGTTTTTTTTTACAGGCTAGAATTGCTGAAAAACTTTCAGCTTCAGCCCCCCCTGGGAGTTTCAGGGAAAAGTGATTTTACTCCAGTACCATGCCTGTTGAAAGGGTGCACCATAATTCTGGAGTTATGAGCATGTAAGCGCTTCACCGTAAGGGCAAAAGTCACATTCCTTGTTTACTTTTCAGTTTGTCATGGTGCAGTGCTCCCTGTTCTGTGCCTTCAGTCATGACACAGGGGAGAAAATTCCTGTGAAACTGACAGCATAAAACAAAGCACCAAAACTATCTCCCTTCCTCCCTTTTTTCTTTCTTTTTGCACTGCATAGACTTCAGTTGGTTCATTTCCTCTTCAACCACAAACAGCTGATCAGTTTAAAAAAAAAGAATTAATGGACAAGCGACTAATCCTTACATATGGTTTACTTATTTTTGAAAAAAAAAAAAAAAAGCAACGCATAATCACTTAGGCTTACCAGTCTCAGGAGACTCGGTTTCCTCATCCCCTCCTCTTTTTTTTTTTTTTTTTTTTTCTGTCTGCGTCTTCCATGCCCCCTTGGAAACATGATGACCACACCACCCACACAAGGGTGTTCTGCTGAAGCTGGATGTGAGCAGGCACCACAGAACACCACCCCAGTAACCTGGCAGCAGTGCAGCGTCTCTCTCTTCTCTGTCGGATTAGGTCACAGTGTGTGGTCCCTGAAGAGTGCTGGTGGTGAAAACAGGGTGGGATGTGGTGTGGGTGTGGACGGGTGGCTGGAGTGGGTGGTGTGGTTATAATGTTTCCAAGGGGGCATGGAAGATGCAGACAGAAAAAGAAAAAAGAAAAAAAAAAGAGGAGGGGATGAGGAAACCGAGTCTCCTAAGACTGGAAAGCCAAAGTGATTATGCGTTGCTTTTTTTTTTTTTTTTTTTTTTTAAATAAGTAAACCATATGTAAGGATTAGTCGCTTGTCCATTAATTCTTTTTTTTTTTTGACTGATCAGCTGTTTGGGGTTGAAGGGAAATGAACCAACTGAAGTCTATGCAGTGCAAAAAAAAAAAAAAAAAATTGAGAAAGGGAGATAAATTTTGGTGCTTTGTTTTATGCTGTCAGTTTCACAGGAATTTTCTCCCCTGTGTCATGACTGAAGGCACAGAACAGGGAGCACTGCACCATGACAAACTGAAAAGTAAACAAGGAATGTGACTTTTGCCCTTACGGTGAAACGCTTACATGCCCATAACTCCAGAATTATGGTGCTTACAGTACCCAGTCATCTAGACGTGTCCTATTAGAAAGAATAAAGAAATTTCTCAGAGAAAATAGCCAGAATTTATGTTAACAGTGAGTAGAGACCATTGGCTTGAGGTCTGCAACAGTCCTCATGAGATGAAATCTTGTTGTTAACCCCTCCACTGATCCTCACAAGGTGGGATCTATACAGCAAGGGAGTGTTTGAAGGGCGCTAAATCAGCAGTCCATCAGGGTCCCTGAGTCAGCTCAGCGATACTGAGGTCAGCTGGGGGGAGAAGAAGCCCAGGCCTCCATAACACCAGGCCCCCCTGGACACGGTGAACCTTGTCAGCAGGTCACTGTCATCCTCACGTTTAAATACAGTCTCCTTCGCATCATCCTGTAACTCTGCTACAACCATCTGGTTAATTTCAATGTCATGTACCAGTGATGTCTTTTGGACATGTAAACTCACACCAGGACCTTTTGGAGGAGTTGTGCATTAAAAAAAAAATGTGAATAAAGGCAAGCCTTCACTTTCGGCTTTTTTTGTGGCAATGATATCTGACAATGTGACATGCATCCCTGGAAACTGGTCTTTGTCAGTGGTGTTTGAAAAGGGTGTGCCCAGAAGATGCAGAGATGGATAGGTGACCTGGCAGTTAGTACATCAACTGTCCACCGCTGGTGAAAAGACCTTTTCATAGCAAGTGTCGATACTGAAAGACATCAGGCCCTGAGCACTGGTTGGAGTTTGACAACTCCAGCTGCTACTAACACTTTTCGTCCTTCTTCCCTGGATTGAAACAGCGACCATCAACATTGTTGCCAATCCTCCGTGATGAGTCTCTCTCTCCCCATCTCTCTCTTTCTCTAGTTCTGTCTCTCTCTCTCTCACTCATTATCTATCTCTCGCTTTGACACACAGATTCTCTCTCACATTCGCTTCTTTTCTCTCTCTTCCTCTCAGACTGTCTGTCTGTCTTTCTCTCTCTGTGCGCGTCTTTCTTTAATTGTCTAGCTGTCTGTCTCTGTCTATCTGTCTGTCTCCCTCACACAAACTGTTTCTCTCTCTGTCCCTCCTCTCTCTTCTTGTCAAGGCATCTGCAGTTCAGCCTATGAGTGAGTTTATCATGTGTTTCCATGATGTGTGTAGATTTTAGTTGTTTCTTTACACCGCATTATGTATGATTTAGTTCAGCAAGAACAAATGCAAAAATAGACTTCAGCTAAAATTCTCGGATCTTATTATTATTATTATTGTAATGAATACTTATATAGCGCCTATTCTCGGCTAGAGGCCAAGCTCTAAGCGCTTTACAATCCACACTCGTTTACACAACGACTGCCTACCTGGGTAGTGCCGACTGAAGAGCTGCCAGCTGGTGCTTCATTCAGTCGTTTCCCGTGTCATCCAGTCCATATCATTCAATATCGTTCACTCAGTTTCCTTACTTCCTTCATTCTTTCCATTTCTCACGCAGGGTGCATGCTATGTTAATGTTCATCCATACCAACGGCCAAACTGACCTTCTCTTCCGAAAGTTGGTGATGGATTTTACATGTGTTGCAAGATGTTATGCGTGCGTTCACACACGGAACCTCGGTTTATAGTTCATTCGAAGGACTGTTTGGGAAATGGAGTCAGAACTAATGTTAAAACTGAGGAAAAATCCCCCTGTATCGAAACGGCCCGGCGGAGATTCGAACCCGCAACCCCAGGATCACCAAGATTACAAGTCCGGCGTCTACCTACTGAGCTATTCTGGCCCTGTCTTGAGCAATTAAAAAAAAGAAATTTTCTCTTTCTTGTGTGATGTAAGTGTGAAAGATAGAGTGGGGTAGCATGGGGGAGGTGAATGGTGCTGTCAGATACGTTCCTTGCTGTCTGGGTGTTCATGTGGTAACTGGGGCAGGTGTAGCACGGCTTTCTTCCTTTGCCTAACATAGTCAAGGTGTTCAGCACCAGAGATTTTTGCCATTCCAGACTGTCCTAGTGTCTGAGGTGGAGGAATTTCACACCTGCAGATCTGGAACTTCAGTAATAGTACAGTCAAGTGGCTGTAGGAAGGACAGGAATAAATCACATGATTCTCACCGCTGTCTGTTCTGTCCCCATCAGCCCCTGAGACGATCACACACTCTGACCTCCCCCCCCCCCCCCCCCATTTCTTTCTTTCTGATGTTTTGTGGAGGGGAGAGGTGAGGAAGAGGATGGAGAGAGGGAGGCTAGTATGACGGTTTCTTTTTTGTCGTTCTCATAACGCCTGTCATCATCGCCTGTTACCCCTCCTGGGGTACAGGCCACCAACCAAGGACCTCCAGGCGTCTCTGTCCTGGGCTCTTTTCTCCAGCTGGTTCCATGTCATCCCCATGTTCCTGATGTCTGCTTCCAGGTCCCTGCGCCAGTGTTCCTTGGCTGACCTCTTTTTTCGTTTTCCTTGGAGGTTCCATGTTAGGGCTTGTCTGGTGATGTTGCTTGCAGGCTTCCGCAGCGTATGTCCAATCCAATTGGACGTAACGCCTGTGGGTAGAACTATTCTGGGCAGAGACAGTTGTGGGCAAGAAACAGCTGGCCAAGCGCGTGGCACCATTACTGGTACATCAGGTTTAGAGGTGATTAATTAAGGTTTGGGAATCCCTTTCGTCCGTCAAGGATCATCTCCCTTGCCAGTCACTTTTCCTTTTGCCTGGCTGATGATCATGGAAGAGACGCCAGAACAGGAAAGGGGATGTAATCCACAAAGAAATGTGACAGCAGCAGCAGCGGCAGCAGCAACAGCGCCAGCAGAAGCAGCAGCAGCAGCAGCAGCAGCTATGATGAATTATTGCGGTTTGAGAGAGGTATCGGGTCCTCCAGTCTTGGCAAAGCTTGTACCTCCACTACTACAGGAGTCGGTGAACAACACGCATGTCCCGCAATGAGCCAAGGGCGGACAGGTCGTTGATCTCGCCATTTGTCAGCCCCACCCCCTCTCCTTTCTGTCTCCTGCACTTAATGCCCCCCCCCCCCCCCAACACCCCTCCCTCCTCCACAGCCTTCCAACCCCTTCACACTCCCCCTCTTCTCTGGCCCTCCTCCCTTCAATTCCTTTGTCCCCCTTCCTGGCCCCGGAGCAGGGCCAGGCTGTCTCACTGTTTTATCGGCTCCATAAATCAGGGTGAGGGATTGGACAGCCTTCAGTTTCAAAGAAAAAGAGGGGGGGGGGGGGGATTAAAAGAAAAGTTTGAGAGCCAGGGAGTGTATGCTGGTGGCAGATCGATAGTGGCTGCTGGTGGAAGGGAGTGGTGTAGGGGTGGGGGGTTTATTGCTCTTTGAGTAAATGGCTTTCCTCATTCTGTTTTTTTTTTTAACTTGTTTTTTTTTTAAATTTCAAAAAGGAAGAATACAACGGAGTGTAGGATGTGTGTGTAGGTGTGTGTGTGTGTGTGTGTGTGTGTGTGTGTGTGTAGGTGTGTGTGTGTGTGTGTGTGTGTGTGTGTGTAGGTGTGTGTGTGTGTGTGTGTGTGTGTGTGTGTGTTTGTGTGTAGGTGTGTGTGTGCACGTGTGCGCGCGCCTATGTGTGCATACATTAATGCTGTTGATGGAAGGTGAGCCACTGTGGGCATTATCATTGTCAGTCTGCCGTTGTGACGGACTTGGTGGAACAACACAGCAAGACTGGCTGTCTGAGGACTTCTCTTTTGGTTTCATCTTCAGTTCCTGCTCACTGTCTGTGTTCCCATGTTGGGGGCTCATCATGGTTCAGTGCACACAGCCACCTGAAGGTCTCTCCGGTGCAGGTGCCACTTCTCGGGCACAGACCGGAAATCCAGCAGTGAAAAACAATGTGAAGATAACTTCTCCAGCCCTGTGAAATGTTGTGCAGTTCAGTTGAGGTCTGGGGAAAATGTCCCCTCTGGCTTTTTTTTTTCTCTTGTGTATCTTCCTGTTTGTGACGGACATGAATTTATCAGAGCTCTGTTGGCTGTGTAAGCCTTGTCCCTCGAAACGGGGCCAGAAGAAGGATAGTTCCACATCATTATTTGCTTTTGAAGTGGAGTTGCTGGCAGCTGGCAAACTGCTTTAAGCATGATCCCTTCAAGGGCTCAGTTTTTCTCAGTAACACAGCGCTTGTTATACGCAGCGAAAACAGTCTCTGTTCGGGTTGGTCAAAAATCTGGTTTTGTCAGCACCATACTAACTAACCTTTGCCAATTTCGACTCGGCAATCCCTGGTTTGGTATTTTTGCCTTCCTCCCTCATTCCGCCGTAATTTTCCCACCATCAGTTATACAAAGATTTGGAAGACGATGAATACTCCCCCGCTCTCCAATTGTAGTGTTTGCACTTATCGTTGGTTTAAAGGAGAGAGAAATACCCCCATACACAGTGTTCACTTCCTCCCCATCATCCCAAAGCGCAGAACATGGAGAACAAGGTGACAGGATAAAGAGAGAAAAAAAGAACCTCGGATGGACCTTCCTGTCAGTTTGCTTCAATGTTTTTATGCAGAAGTAACCCATTTTTCTTCTATAGAAAAAAAATGTTTTAAGTTGACTTTTGATTTTTTTTTTGTATTGACAAGACAAGCACAATACCAGATTACCGTTGATACTGGTAACATTAAACAACAGAATGGAAGATGAAGTGAACAGGTTAAACAAGCAACAACAACCAAAAAAAAAAAAAAAAAAGGAAAAAAAAAAAACCCCTCTCCGAATAATAAGCCTTTAATTAACACGTGTGAACTGAAACATGCACACGTACATACTACACAAATAATCACATAAAATGCACATACATAGATGAGTACAAAATTATCCCTTAGTTGCATGCTATTCTTTGAACCCTCTTTTTTTTTTTTTTTTTTTTTTTTTTTTTACTTCTGAAATTGTTAGCATGGCTCTGTTGCTATTTTCTTCTCTTCCCATCACCCATTTCTTCCCCCCCCCCCCCCCCCCCCGCCCCCCTCCCTTCCTCTCTCCCCTTGCCCTTCCCCAGTCCTTCCTCTTTCCCTCCCTTGCTTTCTCCTGACTTGATGTGTGTCTTTATTGACCTGTCCTCCCTTTCTCTTTATGTCTGCTGCTGCTGTCTCCAGCTTCTGGTCTGGAAAGCTGCTGCTGATACAGTGGGGGAAGGGAGAGGGGTGTGAGTGGCGATGAAGGGACAGGATGGGTGGGTGGGGTGGGGGGGGGGGATGAGTGGATGGGAGAATGAGGGTGGTGGTGGTTGAGAGTGCGAAGAAGAGAGTTGGTTGTTTTTTAATTTCTTTGTTTTAAAACAATCGGGAAGATTTCATTTGTGCTTTGTTTCCTTCCTGGAATGTGTGCGAACGTGTGTGTTTGTGGAGGGGAGAGGGGGGTGGGGTGGGGAGGAGGGGGAGGGGTGGGGGGAGTTAGGAGAGGGAGAGAGAGAGAGAGAGTAAAAGTGAAGGAAAGAATAGTGGGGGAGTGGAGGAGGGTGGGGGTGGGTGGGGGGAGTTAGGAGAGGGAGGGAGAGAGAGAGAGAGTAAAAGTGAAGGAAAGAATAGTGGGGGAGTGGAGAGGGGAGGGGTGGGGGGCAGTTAGGAGAGGGAGGGAGAGAGAGAGAGAGTAAAAGTGAAGGAAAGAATAGTGGGGAGTGGAGGAGGGTGGGGTGGGGGGGGGAGTTAGGAGAGGGAGGGAGAGAGAGAGAGAGTAAAAGTGAAGGAAAGAATAGTGGGGGAGTGGAGGAGGGTGGGGGTGGGGGGGGGGGGGGGGGATTGGGGGAAAAAAAAAGGGAGGGGAGAGAGAGAAATAAAAAATGAAGGAAAAAAAATAGTTGGGGGATGGAGGGGGGGGGGGGTTGGGGGGGGGGAGTTTAAAAGGGGAGGGAAAAAGAGGGAGAGTAAAAGTGAAGGGAAAAAATTTGGGGGGGGGTGAGGGGGGGGGGGGGTGGGGGGGGGGGGTTTGGGGGGGGAGGAAAAGGGAGAAGTGAGAGAAAAAAGGGAAAGGAAAAAAAAATGGGGGGGGGGTGGGGGTGGGGGGGGGGGGGGGGGGGGAAAAGGAAGGGGGAGGGGGAAGAAGAAGTAAAAGTGTTGGGTTTTTGGGGGGGTGGGGAGGGGGGGGGTGGGGGATTTTGGGGAATGAGGGGGAGGAGAGTAAAAAATGAAGGAAAAAATAGTTTGGGGAGTGGGGGGGGGGGGGGGGGGGGGGGGGGTTTGGGGGGGGGGGTTTGGGGGGTGGGGGGGGGGGGGGGGGGGGGATTAGGAGAGGGAAAAAGAAAAGAGAGTAAAATTTAAGGAAAAAAAATAGTGGGGGGGTGGGAGGGGGGGGGGGGAGGGGGGGGGGGGTGGGGGGATTAGGAGAGGGATGGAGAGGGAGAGAGAAAAAAGAAGGAAAGAATAGGGGGGAGTTGGGAGGGGGGGGGTGGGGGGGGGGGATTAGGAAGGGGGAGAGAGGGGGAGTAAATTGGGAAAGGAAAATAGGGGGGAAATGGGAGTGGGGGGGGTGGGGGGGGGGGAGAAAAAGGGGGAGGAGGGTAAAATTTAAGGAAAAAAAAAGGTGGGGGGTAGTGGAGGGGGGGGGGGGTGGGGGTTGGGGGGGGGGGGGGGAGAAAAAGGGTTTAGTGGGGGCCCCCTGGAAGGAGGGGGGGGTTTTGGTTTTGGGGGATTTTTTTTGGAAGGGGGGGAGAGAGGTTAAAAGTTTGGGGGGGTAGGGGGGGAGGGGGGAAGGGGGGGGTTGGGGGTACCCCCGAGGCCCCCCCGAAGTTTTTTGGGGGTTTAAAGAGAAGGGGGGAATTTTTTTGGGGGATTTGGAAAGGGAAAGGGGTTTTTGGGTGGGGGGGTTGGGGGGAGTCCCGGGGCCCCCCCGCGAGGAAGCCGCCCCCGACCCCCTGGCCCGAAAACCCTTTGGGGGGTTCGGGGGGGAAGGGGGTTTTGGGAAATTTTTCCCCCCCACAGAGATTGCGCGAGGAAAAAGTGGACGTCCCCCCCACTAGTTTTTGGGGGGGGAAAGTTTTTTTGGGGAGGTTTTTTGGGGGTTTTGGGTGGGGGGCTAAACCCGGCGCCCTTCCCTTTCCCCCCTCCCCCCCCAAAAAGAGTAAACCGTGAAGTTTAACCCCCGTTTGGAAGGGAAGGAGGGGGGGAGGGGGGGGGGTAGGGGGGGAGAACCGAAGGGGGGAACTTTTTCCGAGAAAAGGGCAAAAACCCCATTGGGGGGGTTGAAAAGGAGTTTTTTTTTTTGGTTTTTGGGGGGGGAAAAGGCTCCCGGGAGCGCCCCAGCCGTTAACACGATTACGGCCCATTTGTTTTTTTTTTAATGGGCCCCAAAATTTGGTTTGGTTTTTTTTTAGAAGGGGAGCCCCCAAATTAAACAGCGGACCCCCAGCCCCCCCCCCTTGATGTTGTTGGGGTATTTAGCTAACCTTTTTTGTTTTTTTGATTTTTGTTTTTTTTTTTGTGTTTTTTTTGGACCCCCCTTTTCCCCCTATTTTGAAGGGGATTTGGTTTTTTGTGTTTGTTTTTTTTGTGTTTTTTTTGGTTTTTTCAAAATTTTTTTTTTTTTAACCCCCCCCCACTGTTTTTTTTCATGGGAGGGGAGAATTTTTTTTTAAAACCGCCCCCGCTTCCACCCCTTCCTTTCGTTTTTTGAGTTTGTGGTTTTGGTTTTGTTGTTTTGAGTTTTTTTTTTTTTTTAAAAATCCCAATTTTTAAAAAAAAAGAAAATTTTTGGGAGGTTTAAGCCCTAAGCCCCCCCTTAAAAAGCCAATTTTTCCATCCCCCCCCCACAAAAAAAAATGTTATTATTAATAAAAAGAAAAAAAAGAAATAAAACCCCCAAAAATTAAAGGGGGCCCCCCCAATATTTTTTTAAAAACCCCCCCCCCCCACCCCCCCACCCCCCCCAAACACCCCCCACCAAACCCCCCCCAACCCCCACACCACCCCCCCCCCACCCCCCCACACCCCCCCCCACACCCCCCCACACCCCCCCCCCACACACCCCACAAAATTGAAGTCCCCAACCCCATTTTAAAACAAACATAAATCTATCAAAATTAAAAGTACAACCCTTTTAAACCATTTCTAATTGACATGAGGATAATTTTAAAAAAAGGGCCCCCCAAGGGAAAACCCTGTATTGACCCCTTATGGGAAACCCCCCCCAAAAAAAAAAAAAAAAAAAAAATGGTAACTAACCCCTTTCAAAGCATCCCAAATTTTACAAAACCGAATTTAACAAAATTTTTTAATAGTGGTGTTTTAGGCCTTTAAATTTTAACCGGCTATACCCCCTGTGAAATTAGACGAGTGTTGTGTGTGTGTGTGGTTGTGGTTCGTGCGGCGGCGTGCGGCGCGGGTGGTTTTGGGGGAGGGAGAGAGAGAGAGAGAGTGGGGTTTGTGATTTTGGGCCTTTCTCCGTCTGTTGACGATGTCAGTTTTTGGCTTTTGATCTGTTCTTTTTCTGCCTATTGATTTCTGTTTTTTTTTCTGTTTTCCCCTGCCTTTGATTTCTTATTAAACTTCTGATCTGTTCTTTTTTCGCTTTTTACGTCTTTTTGTGTCTTTTTGATCTGTTTTTTTTCACTGTCTATTTATGTCCCCGTTTGTTCCCCTTTTTTGTTTCTTTTTTTTTTTTGTCTATGAATTTCTGTAGTTAACTTTTGATCTGTTTTTTTGTCGTCTTTTTAAATGTCTGTTTTTTAAGTCTTTTTTGATCCCGTGCTTTCTCTTCCCGTTGTTGTCTTCTGATCTGTTCTTTCCTGTCGTTGGGGGTCTGTTTTTGGGGGTCCCTTTTGATCGTTCTTTCTCTGTCAAATTTACAGTGGCTGTTTTTGTCTTTTTGATCTGTTTTCCCTTCCCCTTTTTGTTTACCTCATTGCGTCTTCTGATCGGTTTTTTTCTCTGTCAAATTACAATGTCGTTGTGTCTTCTTTATCTGTTCCTTTTCTTCTGTAGACAAACGGTTGCCCTCTTCTGATTTTGTTCTTTTTCTGTCTGTTTTACGGTCTGTTTGTCTTCTGATCTGTTTTTTTTTCTCTGTCTATTTTACAATGTCTGTTTTGTTTCGATCTTTCCTTCCTTCCCGTTTTAAATTTTACTGTCTACTTTAGATCTGTTCTTTCCGTTATGAAAGTCCCGTTGGGCTAATCAAAGGGGCATTTTTCCCCCTTCCGTTTTATTAAGAAAGGGGGGGGACGAGGTGGCGGTAGATTGGGATGGGGGGTAGGGGGACGGGGTGTGCTTTGAGGTGGTTTGTTAAATGAGGCCGACTCTTTTTTCCCCAGGGAGGGGGGGCCTTTTCCTCCAATTTTTACCCCCCCCCGGATTGGGCCATTTATTTTTTTTCTTGGGGCCCCCCCCCCCCCCCCCCCCCCCCCCCCCCCCCCCCCCCCCCCCATCCTTTTTTGGGTTGGGGCCCCCCCTTTGTGTTTGTTTGGTTCTTTGGGGTTGGGGCGGTTTGATTTTTTAATTTTATTCTTGTTTTTTAGTTCTGTGCTCTCCCGGGCTTGATTGCTCTCCTCTTTCCCGGCTATCTTTTTCCTTCCTCATGGCCTGGGGTGAAATTTTTTTTTCCGCAGTGTTTGCGTGTTCCCCTTTGCTTTCTTTTGGGGCCGGGTCTGCCAGCCGGCTCTGTCCCCCTGCTCCGGCCACCGGGGTCGTCCAGCTGGCTCTGTCCAGCCGGCCCCTGTCCAAACTGGCTCTGTCCCCGCCGGCTCGTCCAGCCGGCCTTTTCCCGGGGTTTTTGTCCAGCCGGCTCTGTCCCCCCGGCTCTGTTTCCCCCGGTCCCCCTGTCCAGCTGGATTGTCCGGGGCCTTTTTTTTCTTTTTTCCCCCTTCTCCCCTTTTTCGCTGGGGGCTTGGAGCAAATTTTACTTTTCCCCCAAGGGGGCATCAGGTTTTTTTCCGCAAAGGGCCCACTCTTTTCCCTTTTATCAAAGAAACCCCCGCAGGGCCGTCTTTTCTTTTAAATGACCTCTGCTGGGAAATGACGTGATCGCCCCAGTGTCTTTTCGTTTTTCGTCACAAAAACGACGCCTCACTGTTATTGCGAGTTTTTTTTCCCCAGATGGAAAAATGGAACCCCAAAAATGAACCAATCCAAAATTTGTGCAAACCGTTTTTGCAAACCCGGATCCCCAAAGGTCCAGCAGGGGGTTTGGGGGGGCAAATTGTAACACATTTGGGTTTAAAGCAACGGGGCCCCGGGAAAAAAGGGCAAAGAGTTAAACACAAAATGGAAAAAAGGGGCCGAGGAACCAAAAAATGAAAACCCTTATGCATAGGGCGTTGTTTCCGATCCCCCCGACAGTTGGCCGATCCGGGACTGCCACTGAAACAAGCAAAGTTAGTCCGTGATTGCGTTAGGGGCCCTAACTGGTGGTAAAAAAAAACCCGTTGTAAAATTGGTTTAAACCCAAAAACTTTTTTAGCGGCCATCCCCGGGACTGGTTTTTTTTTGGGTTGGTTCAGGCAGCTTATTAAAAAGCAAAAGTTGCACAAAATGAAAGAAAAAAATATTTGCAAATTTTTTTTCCCCGTAGCTGGGCTTTAAAAACAGATCAGAAATTTTTGAACCTTTTGGGTTTTTCGGTTGCGGGAAATTTTTTTAGTCAATTTTCGTTTAAGTCCCCGTTAAAACCTGAATAAAACTTTTTTTTTCTGGGAAATCATCAGTCACTTAAGGGCCCGCAAATTTAAACCCTTTCCCGGTTTTCGACAAAGGTTCAAAACCCCGCTTCTTTTGCCCTTTAAAAAAAACACACTGCAGTTGGCCCCAAACGAACATTTTTGTTTTTCTACTCGAACAAACTGCCAAAGGAAATTTTGACAAGCTCAAAAGTTTTTCCCCCCCTTTAACAAAACAAGTCAAAAACCCCCACGATGGTGTTTGGGAAAAAGTCAATGGTTGAACCCTTTTCCCATCATCTCCAGTCTTTTTCTTAGCCCACGGGGCCCTTTCCAGACATAGGCCCTCAAACAAACCGCCCCCCCAACCCACCACGGTCCCGGGCCCCCTTTTCCAAAATTTGCCCCCCGCTGTAAAACCCCCTTCCTGGTGTCCCCCTTTCCAGGTTTTTCTTTTTGGGCTTCCTTTGCTCCTTTTGCCTTGGGGAGTCCCCCGGTCAAGGGGCTTTTTTTGGTTGGGGTTTCCAGGGGGGTTTTGGGGCGTGTGGGCCTAAACCACCGCCATCTTCTTTTTTTTGGGATGTTTTTTGCCCTTAAAACCCGGGATTTGGGTTTTCTTCTTTTCCCCCAGCTCTCATCATCTCCAGTAGGTCTAGATAAAATGTTTAAAACCTGCCCGCAAATTCCCCTTTTCCCCCTTGCCTACCTCACATGTTGTCACGAAAGTCGTTTTCTGGGGAACCCCCGGGTTTTTGAGACTGATGGTTTTAGTACAGTGGGGGGGTACCATGTTGGGGCTGAGGTTTAGTGACAGTGGTGGGGTAGCCCAAATTTTTTGGGACTGGGGGGTTGATGACAGGGGTGGGGTAGCCTTTTTTTGGGACCCGAGGTTTGGTGACAGGGGCGGGGTAGCCAGTGTTTGGGGCTGATGTTTTTTGTGACAGTGCAAAGGGGGGCCAGGGGTTGGGACCTTAGGTTTGAGTGACAGGGGGCGGGGGGGGTACCAGAGGGGGTTTTTTAACTGAGGTTTTTGTGACAGTGTGGGGTGGCCATGTTGGGACGGGTTTAGTGACAGGCGGGCGGGGGATCCAGTGTTGGGACTGGTGTTTGAGTACAGTGGGGGGGTGGGCCCGTGTTGGGACCTTTAGGGTTTGGGGGTGACAGTTTCGGGGGGGCCATGTTGGACTGAGGTTTTTTGTGACATGCGGCGGGGGACCAGGGGGGTTTTGGGGGGCTGAGGTTTGGGGGTGACAGGGGGGGTAACCAGTGTTGGACTGGTTAGCAACATTCCCTTTCGGGCCCCACTGATGCTGTTTTTAAATAACTGACAAGTGAAAATATTATTTAAGTAATGTATTTTTTTTTTTCAAATAAGAAAACTTTCTGAACAGTTTAAAAATGGGGGGGAAAAAAGTGCAGGGTTTAAAAATTTTTTTCAGTCGTTTTAGTAATGACTTGCAAAGATTTTTAACATTAAAAAAAAAAAAAAAATTTAAGAGGGAAAAAAATGGGAAAAATATTTTAAAAAAATTTAAAAAAACCCTTCACTAGCTGCCTGAGGGAAAACCCCCTCGTAATCCCTCCCCGAAGGCACATTTATTTGTATTGCCGCTCCAAAGGGTTTTTCCGGTTCCCCTGGATCCCGGACCCAACAGGGAGACACGGCTGATTTGTTTTGAGTTTTTGGGGTCAAAAAGAGACACACCACCCCCTCCCAAAACTGTGGTGTTCTCACCCCCCCAAGGGGTTTCAAAAAACTTTCTGGGATACAAACCCTTTTCCTTTAAAGTATTTTTTAAATTGTCTTATTTTGAAGGAAAAAAAAAAAAAAGGGACAAAGGAAGAAACCCCCTCAGAATTAATTTAGTTATGTCTTTTCCCCCCCCCTAGGTTTGGGGGAAAAAAAAAACGTGTGGAAACTGACTCCGAAGGGGACCCTGATTCGTTTCCAAACCCAGGCAGAGGTTCCCTTTTTTCTCCCCCAGGGGGCCCCCTTTTGGTTTTTTTCCCCCTGTTTTTTTTGGGTTTTTGAAATTTTGTGGCTGTTCCCTTTTATCTTTCAGTGTGTGTGTGTGTGTGGGGTGTGGGGGTGGTTGGGGTGTGTAGGGGTGTGTGTGTGTGTGTATTTATGTGTAAAAAAAACACACACGTATAACACACACACGTATAACACACACACACACACACACACACACACACACACACACACACACACACACACACACACACACACACACGCATATAATATATATATATATAATATATATATATATAGAGAGAGAGAGAGAGAGAGAGAGAGAGAGACAGACAGACAGACAGAGACAGACAGAGACAGAGACAGAGGAAGGGAGGGGGTGGGGTGGGCTGAGTGTCCTCAAAGAAAAAGAGCTAAAGCTCTTGTCCTCACCGTTTGTGCCGTTGCCTTGTCAGAGTTGTCCTTCACCACAGAGAGAAATCTCTGATTAGACATCAAAGAACACCGTGGACGTTCTCCCTGATGGCTGTCAGAAGTCGTTAAAGAGAAATGTTAAAAAGAGAAGGGGATCTTTTGTGCGAGCTTCATCCTGCATTAGAATAGAACGTTGCTGAAGGAAAGTCTTCAAAGGGAGCAAGTATGGGGTATTCCGAGGGTCTTGTTGTCTGAAGATCTGAACAAAGAGAACGTTTCAGAGTTTAATGTTTGTTCACAGTTAGACACTTGTTTTCGCTAGAAAATCGGTTTTTTTTTTTTTTTTGTTTTTGTTGAGAAGTCAATCCAGTTTGAATGGAGAGAGACAAGTTCCAGAGACACGTCTGTGAAGGAGATGGTCTTTCTGTTCCTAAGTCCACGGGGAGGTCAGTCTAGAATGGACTAAGTGAGAAAGATTTCAAGGAAAGAAAAATGTGAAGGGGGGGAGTCCTGCCATTTGAAAGGTCCCTATGTGATGGCAGTCTGTCCTGCCATTTGAAAGGTCTCTATTGTGATGGCAGTCTGTCCTGCCATTTGAAAGGTCTCTATTGTGATGGCAGTGTGCCCTGCCATTTGAAAGGTCTCTATTGTGATGGCAGTCCGCCCGCCATTTGAAAGGTCTCTATTGTGATGGCAGTGTGTCCTGCCATTTGAAAGGTCTCTATTGTGATGGCAGTGTGTCCTGCCATTTGAAAGGTCTCTATTGTGATGGCAGTGTGTCCTGCCATTTGAAAGGTCTCTATTGTGATGGCAGTGTGCCCTGCCATTTGAAAGGTCTCTATTGTGATGGCAGTGTGT